>BOPP01000097.1:4411161-4442648 GCA_017312745.1 Gryllus bimaculatus
CGAACAGACTGAGACAGAAGGTCTGCAGACAAGTGCACCGCGCGGAGGCTCCGTGTGGGTGGGTGATTGCTTCGCGGCCTTCTCTTTCTCTCCCTCTCTCTCCCTCCCTCCGTCCATCTCTCCCTCCCTCTACCTCTCTCCCTCTCTCCCCGCTCTCTGTCTCTCCCTCCCTCTCTCTCGTTTTCCCTCCGTCTTTCTCTCTCCCTCTCAGTCTCTCTCCCTCTCTCTCCCTCTCTCCCCCTCCCTGTCCCTGTCTCTCTCTCTCTCTCTCTCTCTCTCTCTCTGTCTGCCACTAGGATGGAAATGTTGATAACAAGGCAAAATATAGATAAAACGTTACAATTGAGCTAATGTGTCCCGAGGTCAGAATACAGAAATGTGAAACTACATACATTTACGAAGAAAAAATATTTAAAAAATACAATAAACTACATTTTGGCTCATAGATAGCACAAGCAGAGGATGTTTACATAATTATGCAAAAGCAAATACATATGTACTCACATGTACGTAGACAAAATTATGAAATTACATCAACATACATACGTACATTTACACACATATGAACGCACACAAACATGAGGTTACACCTATTCACTCCTATGCATATCGAAAAACTGGGGATACAAAGCTTACCTACTATAATGTAATAATATACAGTAGCTATAATTATTACATTTTCTACACTTTCTCATGACAACGAATACCAAAATAGCCTTGCAAAAACTATTCGCATAGCAATAACAAAGTATGAGAGAAAGAAACAGAGAAAGAGCGGGAGAGAGAGAGAGAGAGAGAAAGAAATTAATAAGGGAGTGAATGACGCCCCCTCTCAAGACACTAGTTAAGGACGATAACGAGTGAACGGAGAACCAGGCGAGGCGAGGGGTACATCTTCATTGAAGCTGACCTCTGAGGGGAGAAACAGAGCTTAGTTTAGAGATTATGGAGTAAAATTTGTGTCAGTCTTTTGGGACAATTTAGACAACGGTGAAGAAACTCATACAAACCCACTCGATTCTTAAAAGAAAAAAAATGCATCACTGACATTTTGCAAAGAGAAAGAAAAAATATTGCAATGCCGCAGCGCACTGTGGCGATATTTCATTAGAAAACACTTATTGTAAAGCCCTGATAGCGTTAAAGTTTCCGTATCTATTTAGTGAACTATTTTCTCTAACCCGATGTGTACTCAGAATACACATTTTGTGGGTCCTTTTTCCGAAACATTGGTTTACGCCAGGAAGTTCTGCCGGGTCGAACAGGGGTGCATAAACCATAATTGAAAACTGATATTTGCATTTGGTGTTACTTTACGTAAAGCCTTAAAACTATTTCAAATATTTTTTTTAAAAATGGCTCTGAATTGGTTGATTGAACTTTTCCCTTAAACTGTATAAAGGACGCTAAAGAAAAGGGTGGTGCAGGTGTCATTTTTCTTTGATATCCTGCTGATGTTCAAAAAATCAGATATGTCAAAAAGACTATGTACAATGTTTTGAAAACGCGGGTAATTTTCGAGTTTCTTTTCCATGAAATTAATGTAATTTTTAAAAATGCAGAAAACGGCTCCACATTTGTTCTTTAATTTGTTTCCCCAAATATAGAGCAGAACGCTTTTATCATGCTGTATCTCTTATAGAGATACAATATATTAGAGACACAATACAGATATTATTCAACTATCTGAATTTTCGATAATTGTTTAACGTAGAAAGGTTGCGAGAAAGTATTTACTGTTGTTGCACCATTAGTTTTTATTTTGCTGTAATACATTTGTGTAACAAATTTCAATAATTTTGTTCATAGTTATTCAGAGTTATTCCGGCGACTTCTTTTATGCACTGGAAAAGGTATGTGTATCAACTCATATGGGAAAAGTTTTTAAAAAATCAGTATAGGGTAGTTATTCATTCGTAAGATTGGCATTATGAATATATGTCGAAGTGCATATTTATCGCATAAGTTACCTCATGTTGTTCAGTAAGAATATAATGCCGAAATAAGTGTAATAAAATCTGAGTTTCAATTACACGAGTCCTGTACACTGTGTTGCCGTCCGCACGTGGACTCCCAGCCTTCTCAAAGCCTTTACTCCTGCTCAGTCTATTTAAGGAACTTCAAACGGAGTCATTTGTAATGCAGCTCAGCCGCGAAAATAAGCGCGGGGGTTAATATTTCGTGGGTTGTCACTCGGGCGCGCGCTGTTTGTTGCCTCGCGCGCTCAATTCCGCGCGCGGCCGTCGGCGGCGACAGCGCTGGCGTCGCACAATGGGCACGACGCTTGGAGGGGCGCCGCCAACAGCCCCCCCCTCTCCCCACGTGAAATGTCTAATAGAGCCACCGCATTTCCACTGTAGCAAAGTGTTTCAAAATGAATTAATGCATTTCTGGTATTGGGTAGTTAACGACTCACCGTAATAATAATCTTCTAACCAAAACGGATGTTTTTGAATTTACTACAAATTCAATTAACAATTAAGCAATACTTTGTGACTAAGGGTAACCCATCAAAACCAAAAATTAATTCAAGCTGAAATGACTCTCGCCTGGCATTAACAATGAAAAACTGGTGCCACAGCCATTCTCGTTCTAGTTAGTCTCCTATTCTTTCAGTCGGAGCTAGGTGGAGCTTCTACCCCAACCCCTCGAGCTACTTTCGGCTCTTAAAATACCTTCCACTGCCTATGGCGGCGCACGTCTCTCCTCTGCGGCTCCTCCACGCGAAGATCACCCTCGATTTTGCAAAGGCCCCTCTTCGCCTTTTCATTTTATTAGAATATTCTCCTTGCCCCATCCCGGGACTTGAAACTTTGTTCTCTTCTGTTCAATAAATCAATCAATCAGGCCGTATTGGCTAGGCTTACACCATCACGCTTGCTGGTCTGTCTGACCACGCAGATTTCGCTCCGTTCCTTTTGCCATTCGGCGTTTCTCGGTGGAGAATCCAGCGCCTCGGCGGGGATTGAAGCAAGACCACGAGCTGCCTTTAGGCTCGAGGACCTTTTAATCCATTAGTCTCGAACCCGCAAACTTGGTTACAACAGTTCATCGAAATTGCTTAATTGTAAAAGTATAAGTTACGTTACACTTTTGTGTAAGAAGTGAGAGAAGAATAAATAACGTGATAGAAAATAAGAACAAAAATAGCTAACCAGCTTCTTGTATTGAATTCCAATGTATGAGACGTTGCTCTGCTAAGAGATGTAAACAGATTAACAACAAACAACAACAATAATAATAAAATAATAATAATAATAATAATAATAATAATAATAATAATAATGTTACAAACAACATTTTGCAACAAGTTTTGTTGACTGCTCCAATCCCGATTGTTTATATTGTGACGTAGTGAAATAAGAAATAAATTTCAATAACAAATAAAAATAATACATTCAAAGATTATGTACAAGTTACAATGAATTGCTAATTTTAAAACACTCCCCGCAACCTTTTCCTTTCACAAACACTGCTTTACCGCAGAAAACACCAGCCACGCGTGATGCGCGGTGTCGGACCTCGGTCCCGTGACAATTACCGTCACATGGCCTGACGCCAAATTTAACCCCGGTCGTGGCGACCGTGTGCCTACAGCACGCGAGATTGTCTGGCCCTTACTCTCCGGACATCTCGCCCACACTCCTACACCCCTTGTACACACGTACAAGCTTCCCGATGCAAACTGAATGAGAACGCGGCGCAGATGGCGCCGCGTTAAAGATTGAGGCTGACACCCCCACCACTGTTCCATAGATAGACTCGCACTGGCGCGAGCTCGCAGGCCAGCCTTTGGTTTACGCCCACACACAGAAATCTCAGGTTGGCTGCCTGCTTCCGTAAACGAGGCTCGCCGGCAGCATCTCGGAGTTTACAGCCTCCGGTATTTTGGCTCTGCGGCACTACCTGAGTCAACGCCCGAGCGCAAACCCCCGGATGTTCAGCAACAACCCCCTCCCCGCAGCGTACTTTCACCAACCTAACGGTTCTGGCCCTCGTGTTAACGACGCCACAAGTAATTATTTTTTGGCGGAATATAATTGTATTTTCGCCCGAAGTCCTCCTTTTAATCCTCGTATAATTCATATATTGATGAAGTTATCTATAGTAATAATCAAAATGTATTAAGCAAAATTATGTCATAACAATTTCCATGATCAATATATTGTTATAGAAATCGTTACAATTTGATTTCAGTTGTTAACAAATTTATGGAGAAAAAATTAATGGGGTAGATGTCTGAAAACCTAAAAATTCTAGAATAAATATTAAGAAATAAGAATGCATGATTAAATTCTTACTTTACTTCTGTACATTATGTTATAATTATGTCAATGAATGCCTTGGGGGGTGTTTGGCTTGTAAACACTTTGAGGAGACATGACAAGAAGGGTATTTGCGTTTTCAACTACAGACATTTTAAATTGGTTCAGGGACGCAAGATGCTCGCGGTAAATTAAAAAAGTACGAGTTATATCGCAGCCATTCATAAATATAAAGCATACTTCTTTACTGTCTTTCGATTACCTTCATTAAGTTGGAGCACCTGGGCAAGTAGGGGTAAGGGGGCGGCTAACAGGTGGGCGGCGGCGGGGTGGGGATATAAGGGGCGGCTGCGGGTGGGCGGGCGTGTAAGGGAGGGGGCTGACAGGAGGCGTGCGCGAAGCCGCCTGGCGCCACGCACGGCCGCTGCTCTCCGCTGACAGCCTCATCACCTCCTTCTGCCCATCCTGAAGAGTCAGCAACGCGTCTGCGCAACGTGTTGCAACAAGGTATCATCCACACTCCCACATAGCGGTACCATAAACTTGGCTGGGGCGTCATATCGCTCACCTGAGATGGAGATGTACGCCGCTTCTTTAAAAGCCCTTTACTCTGGAATAGCATTTATAAATATTCATTTATTACTTTGCTAATATAAATTTATCTCACTGTACTGGTTCACGCCTATTGTATAATTCTCTCACATGATGGCAGCAACTTGTAGCACATTGATTCCTTGCACCTCCAGTCAGCCACCTCATTACAAACGAGGTTTTTGGAAAATCCAGGGTATTCGTGAATGGTAAGCGAAGGAAATCACAAAGTTACTAAGCAAGTATACATACAAAACTTGAGTAAGTCCCATTCCGTGTTTTATGCTATTTAGTGTTGTCGCTTTTGAGTTGCACTTACATCTCATTTGTTTTTCCTGGATAGTTATTCTTCAATTTTCTTTGTCTGACAATTCTTTTGATTTTTCACATCAAATTGTAAACAAATTGCTTCAAATAAGGGTCACTGGCGAACGTTCAGAACAAACAAGTCTATAAAGATGACGAGAAAATACAGCATATATAAAACTACTACTACTACAAATCTCTTGTGAAACAGTAAGAGTATAGGTCATAGAGACCTCGATTTTGATTCCATTGGCTTCAAAGTTCTATTGTTATAAATACTCATCGATTAAACGGTGTAAAAGATGTGATTTTTTGCCAAGCTTTGAACCTATTTTATGGTTTAAAGGTTCCCCAAGCTTGCTCAAAAGTTTACCTAAAGCACACGTGAACACAAACAACACACTTTTTGTTGATTAAATTTTGTTATTTTGATTTCAAAATACCATGCATTATGTCTGCCAGACTTGTATCTATGCACCCATTGTCAAGAATACATGAAAATTCGCTTTCTGCAAAAATTAAGATGTGAAAAAAGTCCAGAAGTGCCCTAGGCTCCCCGGTTAAAAATTCCGTAACAGATACAACTATATAAAAAATGTGTGCTTTTGTTGTTATGCTTATGTAGTTTGTGCTTATTGATATGGAGTATGTATTCGCTTTAAAAGAACATTGTTGTTCTAGTGTTCCAGATATAACAAAAATGATAAAAGACTATTTTCACTATCAAACAGATGAAAAACCCTTTTCCCTAATGGCGTACGTGTTTTCTTTGAATGATCTTTTTTAATGTGTATTGAATTACATTTTCGAAAGTGATCCTCCAGATGAGTTGAGCCTCACTGCCAATAAAGACATTTCTTTATTTTTATTTATTGATGTTTGTAACCTAATATTTATGAATAAAGTCGCTGGTGAGATAGATAAATTCAAATAATTAAATAAATACAAGATGTTGCCCAGTATCAAATATTGGAAACCGATACTTATCAGCTGTATTTCCAGACATACTGCAAGCATTTCATATAGTATGAAACAATCTTTTTTATCACGTGAATATTATCTTCTATTGAAATCATATCTCTCTGACCGCTACTTCCAAGTCAAATACCAAGAAGAATATTCCTAAATTTGTTCTATTAAATCTTGTGTCCCCCCCCCCCCAAGGAAGTGTTCTCTCTCATATTCTTAACTTAAAACATACGAGTGGCCTACCAGAATATGTTTTCATTACTTTGGCAACTTTCGCCGATGATACTACAATGTTGACATCACATGAAGACAAAATCAAGCATCAACAAACTACAAAAACATCTTCAGCAGTGGTTAAGACGGTGGTGCATGCAAGGAAACGCATCATAATACAAACTCATTGCTTTCGCGCTTTGCAAGAAACAAAAAAATAAAAAAAGTCCTGAAAAAGTGAAACTGAACGATGTGTACCTTCAACAAGTAACATCGGTGAAATACTTAGGATTCCACCCAGAGCAACATCGAATGTGGAAACAACATAATCCAATAAAAACGAATGAAGAAACATTGGAATTTCATCTGATTATATAGTTAATCAGCACCGTTTACATTTGTTGCCGCAAGAAAAGCCACAATCCAACCAGTATAAGGCTGCGGGGTTCTGCAAGTGAATCCAAAGAGATTCGAGATTCTCCGCATATTTGAATCAAAAATGTCTCCGCCAAATAGTCAATGAACCTTGATACGTATCCAACAACAAGATTTACAAATTCCGAATATAATACAACGCAGCATTAAGTACCAACACCTAAACGCCCTGACCAACAATCTTCTGGACAATATAGGAAACCTTGAACACTCAAGAGACTTACAAGTATCCTAGACTTGCGTTTTTTGTTCCAACTAATTTTGTAAGAGATATTCTGTAGAATGTTTAATGTCCTTATGTTGATAATCAAGGACCAGTTTACTGAACGTTGAAATTATAAAAACAGATTGTAAATTATCCGTAAATAAAATGTGAAAAAGCAACAGTTTGGTGATCGGCGGCGGAGGCGGCATCGCAGCGCCCGCTGGCTGAGGCGTTGTTAGGGAGGCGATGACTGGCGCCGCCCCCGCCCCCGCCCCCGCCCCCGCGACGACAGACGGCCGCCGGGCAGGCGCTACGGGCGCTCGAGATGCTGCGGCCATCGCTCGCCAGTTCGATTGCCAGCCGTCGAGAGAGAACTCTACAGCAGCCTCCAACTACACGGGATATTCTCCAAGACGGGAAATGGAAAAACAATTGAAATTAACTTCTGAAACATCTTTCTTTACAATTTATTTACCTAAATTATACATTTTATCATGCGAATCTTATAGTGCTTTCATTCATTCATTTATAACGAAATGTGTTTTTATTAATTTACGTAAAATTCCTTCCTGTATTATTAGTCCTGTGAGAAGGAGAAAAAGTGCAGGAATCACATCAACAATACGGCCTCGAGTTTCCGGTTGTAAAATCCGTATTTCATGTCCTCTTTTACTTTGTATACACGTCTGGAGTAAGATCTATTTGTGCAGTGATTGTAATTGTAGTGCAGTGATTTAAATTATATGTGGTATTTACGTTTTTCCTTTGCCACAATTCCTTACAACTTATATTTACTGGACTGATCTCGGTAAATATAAAACATTTCAATAACATATTCAGAAACATGTTCATCTTTGTGTTCACAGTGAATAGAAATTAAATCGTTCCAGAATTTGTAACACTCTTTCATTTTATTAGTCTTTGAGAATAAATAATGAACACATATCTTCGTCTCAAGAACTATGAACTCAAAAAGGCAACCATCTTAGGTAGCACATATGTCTGTGAACAGACTATTTCTAGAACGAAACATTTCAAATCTCCAACCGGATCCAGACTAATAGATGCGAGTAATAGAAACGTATCCAGACTAATAAATGACTTGTTACGACTAGCAGTGACAAAATATGGAACCGGACATTGACCACCTCACCGCAATAAGCAGCTCCATTGTTCCCATTGGAATACTGTGATGTTTGTTGGTATAACTTTACTTCATTTTAAATATTGTATTTGTTCTCGTTTTGATTCTTCACTTCAAAATGAGATATATGCAGTGTGCATAAGAATTTGTTCATAGTCCGTCTGTCCAACGGCATGAGGAACAGTGAACTGGCTCCCTGTTTGAAATGTTTGAGGACGCTTTGCTTCTGAAAGATAGATCTGGTTATTGGGCTAATCTAGCAATGATAAAGCAAAAATGCCTTGCATCGTCACTGTGCCCCATAAAAAGCAAAACATCCGTATCAAAGTAGCAGGGTCTCGGGTTCGTACAGTTCAACTGGGAAATGCCAGTTTTGGAGATTCGTTTGAAGGGTTTTGGCGCAAGTTATGACCACCGACGGTCAGACATATTGCCGTCAAAACAAGGATTTTTTGTGCACAAGAGTTACAGAAAGTAATGGACTTCATGTAGAAATAAGATTTATCTACTTTTACTTTACCAGTTCCAAGAATAAGAGTTTTCTGTCCAAAAATTGAAGATTTCCGCCGCACATTAAAGATAATATTTTAATTTTACTCGTTGGCGAGAACTGCAAAACGAGAGAATAAAAAGATGATCTTTCAGGAATGCCTGAAGGGTGAGACCTGACCGAAGTGACCACAGTTGAACTCTTGAACGGTTCCATAATAAAGGAAATGAAAAAATTGGATGTCCACATTCCAGGTAATTTTCTGTATAACGATTTAAGCATGCTTTGGTCATTAACACATTTTTAATTACTCTTAAAAAACAAAATAACAGATATTTTCGCATTGGAGCATAATTTGAAGGAAAGGAAACAACTCACAATTTTTCAATTTCAAAGATTTTTGCTATTTTTTTCACACTAATGCTGTTTTTGACATTCACTCAGAGGCGGCGAAAGGTGAAAACTTTGCTCAAGCTCTATTTTCCTTTGACACCTGAATATGCCCACTTAGACCCCACGCATGTAGACTCCTGGCATCATATGTAACAATCTGCTCTGTAACCACCATAATGTGCCATTCATATATCACTTACTAATATGAACTTCTAGGTAGTTGTACTCGTATGTGGCTATTTCACAATCCGGAAAGTGTTTGTGGCAGTGAAAAATCATCAAGTGTTTAAGCCGTGGTTGAATCATGGTTCCCTGAATGTAAAACTTCATTTTACATAGGGCCAAAAACGATGGTTCCGGCGTCCTGATGTCTAAAGCTCAATCAAGTACAAGTACAGTAGTATTAACTTAATTTCTTCAGAGAATAGACTAGAAGCCATTTCTTCTGTTGCACACTTGAACAATTCAGTAACGGAGTTTGCAGTATCACAATCAAGTTTCCAGAAATCCTACTTTGCCGAGGTAATACAGGATACATGTCCACGTTATGAGTCTTCACTATTATTTATTTGTTTCATCGAATGTGTTTGAAATGAAGGGTTTGTTTAGTTTTTTTTTACTATCTCCATCACTTCAGCACTTATGATATTTGCATGTAGTCGTTTTTAAAGCAAATTTTGGTATTAACTTTTTTTCAGAGACAAACACAGACCACAAAAGTTGTACATTTTTTCCATCATGCCGAGGTCTTATGCTAGGCTCGCTTCTTTAATGAGAAATTTTGACAAAAAGATCCTAAAACAGTTGATTATTTTTTCAACTGACAGTAATGAGTATTTCGCACTGTCCGACTACTCGGGCACAGGGGTTTCAGGGAATGTCCACTGTACTTCACTGAAGTTTGTATAGCGCGAAACAAATGTAAGCGTTTAGGAGAAAGTTTGATGAAGTTGTGGATCTCAGTGAAAATATTTAGGGCTCCCCAAATTGGAGCACAGGCGGAGGTCGAATCCTGAAGGCAGAGCTGCAAAACGTGTGCAGAGCACTGAATCTGCGGAAACCTTGGAACCTGAGAAATACGCGTAGCAACATAGTAACAACAGCTCCTGACATACTTGCTGCTCCACCGTAGGCTTACCCACGCCAATTTTGAATGACTACATCACATCCACAACGTTGTATATAACATTAGTTAAAGTGTGTGAATTTGTGACGTCCACACTAACTTTCCAATAAAATTCCGTGGTGGTAGCGGATATCTTGTGGTAATCCATGGTATTGTAAAGGAAATAATCTCCACAAAGTTTTAATAATTTTATTAACAATTTTCCAGAGTTAACTTTCGGGAAACAGTTTTCCCATCCTCAGTGGATCTTGCTCAAGCAACGTGGATCTCCCATGAATGTTCACATGTGGTCAAAGGCAAACATGGAGGATCTTTTCGAAAAGATGGCTGCCACTTAGCTGCAACCTCCATTTCCAATAAAACATTCGCGGACATCGTATGTTTTCTTGCCTTTCCGTCTGAAAGACACAGAAAACTGTTTATGTTCTGATATGTCACTTGTTTTATTAGCAAAACGTCCGAACCATTTTGCATACTGAACTAAAGAAACTATTTTCTGATCACATGTGCACATTAAATTCAAAATTTCGTTCACAATACAACGTAACAGGTAATGCACTTCACCTTGCATCATTTTGATGGTCATGCTCTGTACATCTTCACTCCTCATTTTTAATACTTCTCCCAAGTTTCCTTCTTTATTAGATTGAAATCTCTTGCATTTTTAGGTTGCCTACTGCTACCTAATACTACACACTTAACATGTAGCTTTCTCCTTAGATTTTGGCAATAGTTTAGTGCAGTCTTTAAGTTACATTCTAGAGGAACTGTCGTAGTGACAAACATGTTATCAACATATTCCTTATGACTAGAATATTTTTTCGTAATTTTAAAATAATTCCATATAGTTCTTTTCTACGCTCAACATCCTGAATTTAAAGGCTGGATCGGCTTTGGAAGACCTTGGAAACCAGTCAGGGCCAAATTCCTACCTTTTTTGACAGCAAAACACAGAGTTTGGAATACGATAAACCCTTGTGGGATTCAGATAATCTCCTTTGAAATTTTATATTCTCATTAACGCAGTTCTTATTAGTTAAATAAAAGTCATAATTTGCTGGTTGATAGCACCGCAGATACCACTGCTACACATATAACACTGACAGAATGTATTTATACACATTACATCATTATCACTGTTTTAATTGCTGCTTGAATAACAGTCACCGTGCATTCTTCACACGTAGACGGCAAAAAAATAACTTTCTTCATCTCCTCAAATCGAGGACGCTTTTGAAAATAATTTTTAAATCTAAATTTAGTACTTTCCACTGGCACAATCACGAATAACTACTGACTTAAATAAAACAACAACCGCATCGATACGGCAGTACACTACAAGTACACAATACAATCCGATCACACCTCCGCACTGTCCGAGCAGCAAGACAGAACTGGCTTTTCCTACAAAGTTTCTGGAGCGTTTATTGTTCCAGCTGATCCGACATTCCTCGAAGTCGAACTTCCCGACGTGAACCGTCATCGACGACATCAGTGCGACCGAAACGTCAGACTGAGGCAACGCGTTGACGCTCGAGTACATCAAAATAGACCATCTAATACGCATCAAAAACTAAATTGTTTCCTTTAATATTCGCAAAGAAATTGTTAGTTTAAATAAATTGTTGAAACCGGACCATAATTATTACTCGTAGGGGAGTACCAAGTTCCGGGCCCGGACTAGCTCCTTGTTTTACAGCAATGTAGAGTGCTGTTGCCTAATGGTAATGTACTAAAATAGAGCAAAGCTCAGACAATCGGTAGTGCCTTCCTCTTCACTTGTTGTCGGACAGGAGTTGGAGGGGACATTACAAGCTAAGGATTTAGGGCAATATAATTTATTTTATTACCCTACACCCGTTTTCGAGATAAAAAGGTTTAAACAAAATTTAAAATGGTCTACTTTACGCGAAAAAATGCTGAAATTTTCGAAATACTGTTCATGACTTTCATTCAAAATCTATCTTAATGGAACAAATTTTATTAAGGGAAAAATCTTTATCTTTAATATTTTAGTTTGAAGAGGACGCCGAAAAAATTTTGAATTTTTTCAATTTTCGAAAAACTTATTCAAACATGAGACCCACGCCCTTCTCTTAAACGTTTTTCAGACTATAAAACAACAAAATTAAATCAAAATCGATTGCGCCATAATTGAAATATGAAATATAATATATACCATAAAATGAAAATATTATCCAAAATCAAAATACCTCTAGTTCCTGTAAATCGATTGAGGAATATCAATTTTGGTGAAAATTGGAAAATATCAATTTTGGTGAATTTTGATTAAGCGGTTTTGGCGGTCACTTTGATTACAAACGGACGGAGGAACAGGACGGACAGAAACTTTTGCCGTCAATCGGTTTTTCCGTTATCAAGGAACCACAAACCAGGGATTGTGACTACACGTGTGAAGTAATTTGGTACATATAGGAACAAGATTTACCCAATTTTTCATTATCACGACCCCTCAATAAGCGCTTTTTTGCCGAAAATTCACCAATTTCCGGAGCATGATTACAATACTTGCCCTTCTTAGGAAGTAAGGAAGAAAAAGATCTGTTCTGTATCCGGAGACCGAGTCGCGTCGAATTTTCTCAATCAACCATAAGTAGTCTAGCCGTATGTGACTCATACGGATGAAGGGGGACAGGTTACTTGATGAGTATGGAATGATTTCTTAGTGATGGTGAAAATCGTTTGTATCTTCTCACAAAATCGTTTGTATCGTGTATTACCCTTTTGTATCGAAGTGGTGATGTGATGTTTGAAAATGAAACCTATAAATGTTGCTTATAAAGTGAATCGTAGAAATGACAGGAGTTGTTCATTACGCGGAACTTCACGAAGTTTAGTAAGAAGCATTTCGCAAGAGAAGGTTTAGTTACAAGCAAGAGATGGTATTACATTATGGAATTACCGTTAGCATAATCGGCATAGCGGTTTCTAAACTACAAAAAGCTTTGGATCTGGATATTTTTTATGATGTAGTATATAGTAAATTATTCCGTTTTCGAAGTGAATTGAGAAAGGAAGAATTTTTTTTTTAAATCGAAGGGCATATAATAAAAATGAAATTATTTTTACACCAAAATAAATGAGCACAACACTACAGCGTAATATAGCCTACAAGAATTGTCTCAATGCCTTCAAATGTGAGGCGACAATGGAAAGGTAAACTGCAAAATGTGTGTCGAAGGCAGATGACCCCAATCCATCTTAATTATAATTGGAGTGAAGATCTCTGGGCGCTTATTTATCGCTTCCGCTCCGCCGAGGGCACGCCCAGGGCACGCCTCGGGCGCCGCGGGGGGCGGGGGCGGCTGCACGAGGGGGCGGAGAGGATGTGAACCGGAGAAGGCGGCACCCAATTTACCCCCAGGTCAAAAGGCAAGGAACACACCTCAAAGCCAGTGCAAATAAAGCCCACATTGAAATTTCCAAATTACCATCAATGATTAACTTTCTATTCACCTACAGCATTCATTTATAGGTCGCCGGTAGCTATGTAATGATTGTATAGTATGTATAACACCAAGGGTTTTCGTTCGGAAAGACTTCTGAGGTCTCTGCTCAATCAAATTTAATTATTTTTACTTCAAATGGATGGTAGCGGGCTCTAAATTTATTATCACATCCTTTTATAGTCTAAAACAACATTTTAATACTTAAAATAAATAGAATCAATGCGTTCTGAGAGCTCTTTCTTCTCGTTTTTAAAACATTACTCATATTTTGAAAAAAAATACATGCTCTCATTTAATGACCTAATTTTGAAGAGCAGAACATGTTCAGAAGAAAAGCATTCTCTTCTATAAAATCAGTGGTTGCCGGTGCTTACTTCTACATTCCTACCTATCTATCTGCAATATGTTCGTAGTAGATAGACGACGAAAAGGTTTTGAACGTTGCAGTTTTCGAAACCTCTGAGGGCTCATTAATGTCACCCAAAACATTTTTTGGTACCCGAAAAGCTCTCCAAATTAAGGTTTCAAAAATGGCGGTGATAAAGCTAACATCCCCATTTACTGAAACTTCAAATATTTTTCTTGCCTCATTTTGATATCTTAATTCTGAGGTGTTGGGAGTTACCCTAAAAATTTTAGGGGGCTCTAAATTAGTCCAAATGTATGACTTTTCCGGGGTGCTAGCTTTACCGACGACAGTCACGTCTGTGTCGACTGCGGCAAAGAAACGTTGTAGCCAAAACATCCAAGAGGTGTTCTCAGACATGGGAGATGCAATAAAGTTACGATACATTGCCATGATTTTCTGTTCTATATTATTCTTTATGTTGTATATCAATTATAGTTTTAGGACTCTGAAAAGTGGAGTGTGAAAAAACCTATTCCGATAGCAGCTTGGAAAGGATGGGGGATATACCGGACAGCTAGCCCTATTATATTATAAGTGTATTTCCTTGTTTAATACGTTTGATAACCCAGAAGGTTCCATGCATCTCTAATGATGGTGATGATTTTTAAAATTTCATATGTTTTGAGCACGTAGGAAAAAGAAGAACGCAGTTTTGAAAAGTCATAAGATGGCAGATGATTTCCCCTCGTAAGTCACCATTTTGTCAAAATTTTTTGTGTTATACAGTCTTCTGAATCTGAAAACAGAGAAAGAGTTTGGATTTAAAAAGGTAATGAAAAACTGGATAATGTTATTCTGCCTTTTCGTGCTGCTCTTAGCGACGGACTTCTCGTTCTCAGTGCGTCACTGCTTAGATTGAGCGACAGGAAGGCTCCAAGGAAGAAGCGATTCGTAAATTAATATTTGATGTCAACGTACTCTGTGTTGGAATAGCAACGCTTTTGATATTCTTGGTATAGAAATAAATGTTATCCGTGTATAATAATGCACTATTGTGAACACAGTTTTATTGAAATTTTTATTCATTGTTGTTCTACAGGGGCGTATTACTTTCTCGCTACCGTTTACGTAGTAGAGAGAAAGTTACGCAATGTTGCGCAAAAAACGCCAAAATTTAGACAGAAAAACTCCTATTACATAGCCATGGTAACGAAGAAGTGGATAAATTGAGTTGCTATATTTAGAACAAAAAATCCACTAATCAACACTCCGATTTTCTGCAAAATTGATATTGTCCAATCTACCTGTCTCATGTCGCGGCCTCTTGAATTTGAAACTGATATTTTCATTTTGTAGGGTACTTTACATGACGCCCTTGGGACATTTTCAACATTTAAAAAAATTACATACCGACCCGAGTCAGGGCTTCCTATGAAAAATTACATTTATGTTTGTAACAGCCAGATCACTGGGACACAAAGGGGTCAACACCACCAGCACGTTATTATTGTTGATGAGTACACACTCACGTTTTTTGTTGTGGTTGTTTTGTTACAAACTGCAGCTCGTGCTACCAAGATAACTTCTGTTGCTAGCACTCCCACCAGCGGCTGCGGAGAGACTCCTGCCCCGCTGTATTCTTACGGATTGGATACCTTCCCTGTACTCGGAAGTTGGATGAACGAAATAATCCCCAAGTGAGGCAACCCGTTACTGGCCGCGATATTATGTAGTCAAATTATTCATTTTCAATTTTTTGGGCGGGATCAATTAGTGTTACATTACAAAAACTTTCGAAATAGTAGTGAGAGGTGCGTGATATTGTAGAAGCAAAAGCTGAAGATGAGTCTCACCTCTGTCTCCGTCGACACCTTTGCATCCGTTCGGCCTCCACCTCCGCCTCCGCCCTCGCCACTCCTCCGCCTCGTTCGGCCTCCGCCTTTGCTTTCGCCTCCGCCCCCGCCAGCCCCTCCGCCTCGTTCGGGCCGCCCGCGTCCGCGTGCCGAGGATACTCTGGTTTACAGAAGCGGCTCACAGGGGAGAGCGCCATTCTTGCGCGCGCGCCGCCTCCGGTTATAAACTTCCTTCCCTCGAAACGCAAACGCACAAATAAACAGCGGCGGCGCGGCGCAGGTGAGGAAGAGCAGACCCTGGGGCGGGGGCGGGGGCGGGCGCACGCGTTAAGGAGGCCGACGCGCGGCCGATACTCCTCTAACCACCTTCATCTCAGAAGGACAACACGAACATACTTACTCGCATTTCCAATGAAACCCGGCAAAGTACCAAAATGTTAAAACTTGCACTTGTGCTGTAACGCGTAAAGAGTGTCGAGAGCAATGCGGTGCAAAATGGGCCATCTGCAATTCTATTCATAGGTTTCGAATTGCCCCCCCCTAGACTTCACGTCAGTCAAGCTCCGTCAGCTTTTGAAACACTTTTTCTTAATTACCTCGGAATTCCATTTTTGTCACTTGGCATGGTTTTTACTTACTGTGTACAATTGTATTGCATACACTATTTTCTCAGACATTTCTTAGAAAACTCGCACCGCCCACCTCCTCTAACAGAATATTCTATTTTCTAATATTTAACGTTTGCCGTATACTTCTATGCACGTATCCGCCCTAGTGTGGCACCATCTATTAAAATCTGAGGACTCGCATGAGTTATTTTGCCATTTTATTCCTCATACTTCTTCATTAACTGCTCCGTGACTTTCCTAGTTTTGTGTGTCCATGTGTGTTTATATAACCGTATAAAAAATCGGATTCTTAGCATTGCTATCCGCAAATTAAATAGGTCATTTTTAACGTCCATTAAAAAAGACGGTTGGGAAGGCAATTGACTTCTTACCGTCAAAAAAATTTATTTCACTCATGGAAGGAAGTAAACCAACGTATCCTCTAGTAACGCTACCGCATTTAGGACTTTGTAAACACTCTTTGCTTTCTCTGTTGCTGATTTAAACTGCTGCTGGGTTACTGTTAAAAATATTTTATTATTGAGAGGTAGGAAAAGTAACTTTTTACGGATGTGCTTTCAGTAAGACATGAAGTATTGACATGAAGATTTAGGTTTCAATACTATGACTAATTATGAAGGTAGAAATCAGTTTGAAATTATACATGTATTGGGAACATTCAGAGAGATTGTGAGATATGGAGCAACGCAGAGACATAACTATTTGTTCCCAATAAATATTCATTCGGCTTGTCTTGATTCTTTTCTGAAACCAAGTTTCCAGTTTTCATAAATTATAAAACGTAATTTTAAATATATATCATTTCTGGAATATATATCCTTTCTTGAAAAATATATCCTTTCTGGAATTGTCTAATCATTAATCATTATATTTTTAAGTCTCTTTATGAAAGTCTGAGCTTACAGATATAATCCAATGAAGTTCTTCCCTCTGAAACTGATAGGTGGAGATGATTGCCATCAGATTTACAAACAAAATTTACAGATAGGTCATATATCTCTCCAGAAGGAGTAATGCAAAGAATCTTGAAGGCTGAAGAAAGCAAAACTAGCAATCTCCGAAGGTGTAGAGAAAGAACAACGATTGTGACTGACAGACTAGAAAGAAATTAACTTTAAGCTTAGACAAGCAAGAACATGAAAGGATCTAAACCAAAAAAAAATTTTTATTTTTCAAGATGTCAATGGAGGTGATGAGGGTGAAGTATAAGGTGAGGTTGCAATAATCATCAGATAATTATGATCTGCCCCATTTATTTTCTGTACCTGAGTTTATTGATGTCGAAAACATGGAGTGATTCATTTAATATGAAGTTATGTTTGATAAGAACAATTTGAAACTAGGGAAAAAACGTTTCTAGTTTGCTGTTGTTCTTGATATTTTTTTCATTGCTAAAGAATAGATAAAAATGCTTTTGCATAATACCACAACACATAGGAAGACAAAAAGACAACAACCTGCTATTTCATTTCCTATAGATTTTGCTTCTTACGATGTTCGCTAGGTTTTATGTCAAAGTATTATTGTTCCCACTAGAGCCGCTTCACGGGTCCCTCCTTCAGATTCTCAAGGGTTCATAGAGACAATTTCATTTTCAATTTTTTAGTACCTCCACAATTGTTTGGTTTGTAAATAAGTAACTGCTAACAAATACCTATGTATAACAAGAATTTCACAAAAAAGCTTTTTAAGAGTTATATTTTTTCATTTACTATCAAATTTTTGTCTAATTTATTATCAAAGTTTCGCTTATCGCTTGTTCCCACTTTTCTCCTACATATAAAACCCTTATTCCAATTTAAAATTACAAACTGTTTTCAAATACTATAATTTAGCCTCAACCTACGGTCTCGGAAAGAAATTCAATATCTACCAGGCAAAAACACCCACCACACATTAATATGGAAATGACCATTTCGTCATCCGCCTGTCCGCTAGTCTACCTGTGAAAAATACTAGCGCCTAAACAGTTTCCAGAATTTAATTCACAATTGAGATCACATTCACGATGTGGTTGTTATCTTTCAATTAATTTTAAAAAAACGGCTTAGGTGTCTCAGCGCATCTAGAGATGTTGTCTCACTCTTCCGCATTCATGACTCTATGTAATATATGGGGAAATTAGGTACAGTGAGACACTGAAACATTTAGTATATAGCGAAAATTTGGGTTTGGTAATTAGAGATGCTCTATTTGTCTTTATTACATCTCTAATTAGAGATGCTACATAGCACTGTCTTCCTCGCAAGTCATGCTTACGGAAAATTACAATACCAAAATTTCTGACCATATTTACACATCTCAGCCACAACTTGCAACACTAATCACTAATCATAGGCGCCAAAACTTTAATTCATTGGATTAATTGATTGATTGGTAATTCCGGGCGCGTCAACTAATTAAGTCATTAGTCCTGTAAGTGTAGTACATATTTTTAACACGAGAGGTGGCTGAGATACCACGCCGCTGGATACCACGCCGACCTACACATTGGCTTTTCCGCGTTGGGTTTACCCCAACCAGGTATCTCCAGCCAGCGGCGCACCACCTCAGCCGGGACAAGCTCCAAGAACCCATTCGGTCTCCCTGCATGTAAGTGTTAGTGTGTGCAAGTAAGGGACGAGGAAAGAACAATGATGAGGAAGGAAAGATCGCGCGTCGCCCGTGGCCCGTTTTTTGTGGTACTGCTACGGCATTCGCCTGGTGTTGATCGAAGAAACCACGGAAAACTACCGATCAGAGCATCATATACACAGCATACCACAAATCGCATAGCAAACTACCGCTGGAATTCTCCTCCGAACGACTGAGTTTGCCTAGCGATCTATAAGCGTTTTTTTTATAGCTAGTGTCGAGGATTGTTCAAATGTCGTGACTCCAACACTACGACTTCCCGGCGAGAGACACTACAATAACATCTATTGATGCCCTGAGTCACCTAAACATTTTTTTTATTCATTGGAAGATAATACAGCAATACAATTTCGACAATCTTTACTTCCTCAGCATACAATCAGCTCAGAAACACCGTCAAACAATGAGAAGTTATTCTGAAAACTTCAAACTACCTTCTCGTGGCGATCTCATTGTTGTATAGCACATACTGAAAGGTTCTAGTAAAATAAACAAAGGAAATTAGAATTTTCATATTTGAAAAATTGGAAAATTACGCTCATATTTTTTTTTTAAAATGGAACATTATTATTTTAAAAGAACTGTTTTTGTGAACTTCCGCAGAATTTCGTTTTCGCTCAGACGCATACGACTATATGTACGATCCTATTCGCTCATATACTTTAGATTAAATTTTGTAAATAATTTGTACAATTTTTCAATTTATGCTTGAATTCATATTTCATGCATTCAATAATCATACTCTACGAATTTTTATATTTGCTCCGTTGAAGATCGCTAGGTAATAGAAAAGATATTTAGAATAAATAAATAGATACCTGGAAACACCTTTTTTTCAAATCAAACGACGCAATAGTAAGTATAAATACTATACTAATTCTCACTTAAACGCGAGAATTACTCATTTTGCAAACAGTACCTAATATTACTCTACCGTAATTTCTGTCAGCTTTTACACAGCTCAGTCATCACAAATCGTTATATTACAAATCGTTGAACATTAGGTGCGAAAACTAATTCTATTATAAAGAAAACTTTCGCTAAACTACTCGTATTTTTTAAAGAATTTTCATGACTGTTTTTAAAACCTCGTATTTTAGAACAGATTTCATTACACTGTATAATCAATATTGTACTTTTCCAATGTTTCTTTTCCGTTGTTGGCAATTTTCGAAAATACAGAGAGCCGAAAATGAGACCAGCGCCATTTTCTTTGCTGTCCGTTACTGCATACGAGGGAAAAAGTTCACTAGTATGTTAGAAAGATTTACAAATGATGACTGAAATGTGTTAATTTGGACAGATTGCATAATTATAATATTACGTAATCGCGAGAAAGTACGTGTTCTTGTAACACGAATAGCTTACAATATACATAGTTGCCCAATTTGTTTAATGTTTTGATTCTTCATGAAATAAATTATTTGATGAAACTGTTTTGTGAATAATCGTCTCCTATATTATTTCAGTAGTATACATTCCTTTGGCGGCTCCTACATGCAACCAATATTTATAAATGATGTATCTAAAGGAAAAGAGTTTCACGGAGACGTGACGAATTGCACTTTGACTATAAAAATATGAAGGATTCGTTGAAAAAACTTATCTAAATATTCACGTCAAATGCAACTCGCAGCACTAAGCCCCATTGTCAAAGTCCGTATAGTTAAATAATTAGTAAATGAAGCGGTTTAGAACCTTAAAAAGCTGAAATGTTTCCCAAACAATAATATACAGAATAATTAAATTATTAGATATTCTATTACGTTTTTCCTGGTTCCGCGTTTATCAATACATGGAGACCGTCTTTGTTTGTGACGTCACGCTTAGAATGCTTAGATTCCTCCATCTTATTTTCACTTCCTGTGTACAAAGTGGTTTGCGCCGACTGACTAATTTAAGATTCACTCTCGCGGCAAGAACAAGAAGTAATATTAAGAGTTCCTTGATACCGAAGAAAATGTCTTATGCGTGTACTGTCACCATTCATTTAACGTTTTGCCGCGGTCTACAAGTGCTAACCTAATCATGGAGGCAACTACGACAGCAACAGACCCCATGTTCCCATGCTTCAGTTTCACGGTGTCTAAACCTACTGAATTGTTTCGAATGGTAACAAATGGTATTCATTACTTCCAAATGACAATATTCGTTTTATTATTCCTTTGGCTCAGAGTTGCAGCGTTGCTTCCTTTCTTTTGGCTCATCTTGAGGAACATAGCATGCGAGAGTTCTCGCACGGGTGTGCTACATATAGTATACATATTGTAATAGTAGACCCCCGAGGGACAGTGAAAACCGGCGCCCACCATATAACGTGTTGCGGTGGAATTACTCTTTCTGACTCCGACTCGACTCTCCGACAACGGGATTCCCGCAGCTCGTTTCCCAATACACTAAGCGATGAAAAGTGCATTTACGAAAGTATGTGTGAATTTGTAAGGAGATACATCGGAAGGATAAGATAAGGAAACATCGCGCGCGGTCCGTGGCCCGTTTGTTAGTGTATTGCTCCGGCATTCGCCTGGTGTTGATCGAAGAAAAACAGGAGACTATGGATCAGAGCAGTCGACTGCTGTAATTTTCTTCCGGACACCGGTTGAATTCTACCTTCTTGATGAGGCTTGGGACGTGCACCCCCCTCCCCCCAGAGTCACTGCGCATAGCGACAATTATGTGCTCGTCATGAGTCTCCGTCATGAACTCAACCGGTTCAGAAAATTAGCGCTCACTTGTTATATAACAATGCACAATGTAAATCTCCTTTGCTGCGTTCCAAAATGAAATTTTGAGGAAATTGATATTATCCGCGCACATTTTCTTGAACACTCATAACGTTAGAAGCGAGAGGAATGGGGGTTGGATTATTTAGACGACTGGACTATTATATCAAATCTGTACCCCGTTTTTATTACAAAAATAGTTTCTATTACACAAATAGCTAACATTTTTGCTATTGATATTTTTCAAACAGCTCTCCTCGTCAACAATTATTCGTAATTCAACGAATGTTATTTGAGGGGGGAGAGCAGAAATTTCACAAGAGGAAGAGGTTGGGGTGAATGGAGGTGGGGAAAACATTTGGGCTGGTGGAGGGAAGGGGGGGCGAGTGCCTGTCGCCGCCGCCTTGCGATATCTAGCGGACTTACAACCAACTACTTGCTCGTTTCAAAATGCTACTGATCAATAACACTGGGGTGGAATGGGCACATATCTGCAACGCAAAGCTAATATCAAATTAAATTATCACAATAAAGTGGCGCACCAATGCCTAATGGTCACTTCGCAAAAATTAATGTTATATCTTTATTGTTATAATTTTTTGTATTGTTTATAAAGAATTGCATGAAAATTTGGCTTTTTAACGTGTGTTACAAGTAGGCAACTTTTTTGTTCAGTAAATTAAAAAAACTAATTAATTCCGATAAAAATAGTAGGGTATTACTATTTATTTCATACGTGGAATTATAGCTCTGCAACTACCAATCAAAACGCGGTTAAAGTCGTATAATTAACTATGGCTTCAAAAATGCAAACCACAGAAACATAGAACATCAATCAGCAATATTTATGATAAGGGAGCGCAGAGAAAACAAGAGAGCAGGGGCAGCATATTCTCGGGACCCATAACTTCAAATGCATCGATACATAAATAGAATTCATCTCTTAATGCAACATGATGGGAAGCGCAAAACAAAATTTTGAAGCGTTGTAAACTAGAGTGGTTTCTTTCCATGTTAAATTCTCTATTTCAGGTATTTCAAGTATACTGGATACATCTATCTTTTTAGCGTTTTTTAACATTCTCGGCCTTTTTCTGTATCCCAATTTCCATCTCACACTTTTCATGGCATTCATCTTTTTTCCATGGCTTCAGTTATTGCCATGTACCAAGTCCTTTCCTTGTATCTTCTTCGATTGGGAATCCATTCCCAAACTTTCTGTGGGAGTCTATCTTATGTAATCCTTCACCATCTTTCTCCATGTCTATGCCATTATAGGTGTTTCATTTTGACCGTGTCGTTCAAGGTTATTTGCACTTTCTTTTTATTTCTTATTTCACAATGTATTATTTTGTCGAACAGAAAAAGTTACCATCTTCACTAGGACATATTTTCTGTTGATTGAAGTTTGTCTCTCATATTTTTGTTAGTGGGCAGACTTCTGCTCCATATACGGGTAGTATTGTACTCTCTATAAAGGAACTATATATGCGTTTCTTTGCCTTTATTGAAATAATCGAGTTGTACTGCATTGGATTAACCTGTCTTGTGGCTATTTTACCTCTTACATTTCATTTTTCACATTGCGTTGGTATCTACCATCTCTGTTAGTGATACTCCTAAATACTTATATTGTGTATTACCTTTAACAATTCCTATACTAGTCTCTAAATCATGGGACATACCCCCAACACCATATATTATTCTTTTGTACATTTATTTCCATTCTCCACTTTCCATTTTGTACTACTAGTTTTCTAAATATATAAGTATACCATCTTCATCTTCAGCCTTACGACCAGATCGTATGCAAATATTAGACTAAACACAGTTTCATTACATACTTTAAAACCCATACTTCTACACTTTCTTTTCCATTCTTTTAGGGCTTTATCAATGCATATCTTCAACAATTGAAGATAAGCAGCCTTGCCGTAATCCTTTATTTACTGTGAAGTCATCTGATAGACATTTTCCCACATTTAATTAATTTCTGTTATCTTTATAAAGTTGTTTCACTGCTTTATGAATGTTGTTGATATTCTTTTTCTTCATAGATCACAGAAAGGCTTATGATAATATACCAGTAAACGAAGTATGAGGGCGCAGTGGAGAGAAAAGGGATATAGGAAAACAGGATATATACTTTATTGATAAAAAATATGCAGATGCATCCAAGAGGTTCGAGGTTGGGTCTAATAGCAATATGTAAGAAAAACCTTTTTTTGTTAGAACTCTAAAAATTGCATGGAAAACGTCCAGTATGTAATGTAATGATCTCTACTGCTCTAAAGTGATGGGATGCTCAAACCAGAGTTTTTTGACGATGCCTGTGCGATTTTGAAATTATCTAGTTCCTGATTCTGCAAAGCCGTCGTTAAACATATTTGGGAAGGAATCGAGAAAAAATTACGAAAACACTCAAACTCTTTCTTGTGGTTGTGTGAAGATGACTAATTTGATATCCTGGATTTAGTCTCAAATTGTTGCAAAACTTCATTATGAATCTACAGGAACGTGTTTTTACTTTCTCTCTTTATTTTGTAAGAAGAGAAAGTAGTGTAATCTTGCTCCAGAGAACAACGATTTTTTGACAGAAAAAATTATTACCGAGATCTGGTAACGAAAAAGTGCATAAATCGTATTTCTACATATGGCAACAGCTCTAACAGTTTGTGTAGTCAGAATCCACGTTGAAAGTCAGGTCTTTAAATAAGGTCATGTTCAACTTTTCGAAAATATGAGTAGTTTTGCGTGATAATGCTTGAAACATGGGCATGTTAAATTAATGGATCAGTTCTGTTCTAAAAAAACGCTTCAAATTTGTCCTTTAATTTTATTTCTTCGCATGTGGGAAAAACGGGAGAGAGGGTTTGTAGGAAAAATTGAACAATTGATGAAAATTTGTTTATAGGATCGTGTTTTCAACTTTTATATTCTTAAATTCATATTTCAATTTTTCAATTAGGTTTCAAAAATGTGAATATGTGAAAAAATATTTTATGTCCCAATAGGCAGCATTTGGGATGAGGGTACGACAAAATCGAAAAGATAGCCCAGAGTAAAGCCAGAGATTAGGAAACCAAGAAGTTCGAGAAAGGTGGTGCTATTCTGTAAAA
This sequence comes from Gryllus bimaculatus, assembly GCA_017312745.1. Lineage (NCBI taxonomy): Eukaryota > Metazoa > Arthropoda > Insecta > Orthoptera > Gryllidae > Gryllus > Gryllus bimaculatus. The sequence goes on from BOPP01000097.1 coordinate 4,436,076, forward strand.
CCACTAGTTTACTCCAATTAGGATATAGTCTTGTCGAGCTCCTTTCAATTCAATATTAAAATTTTTAGGGGGATGCCTGATAGGAAATATGTTGATGCTGTCCGTTCAGATTCAGTGTTTACCAGGCTATTTTCCTCAAATGCCCTTATTGAAATGTTCCACCTTTCGATTCCACTACGCGGTAACCCAGATTTCTGAGTGTAAGCATGTGGCTCCTCCACCAATCACGACATTTAATGTGGATTTGAAAAGGGAAGTTAGTTCTTGTTCCATACTTCTGAGTAAAAACAAACTTAAAAGCCTTTAATCTATATTTGGCACGTGAGATGTTATGCATAAAAATTCTAGAACTTTGATTGTTGGGGCTTGTCTGCAACTTCAAGTGTGCATTTCTGTGATGTAAAAAACAGTTTTAATATCTTGAACTTATTTACTTTGTAAAGTATTTCTTTATTTTTAGAATATAATATAAATAAAAACATAAATTATTCCTTTATTTTAATCTTTGATAATATAATAAATTTATAATGGGGTGAATTAACATAGTGTGATGTATGGACATGAAAAATTCTCATTAATTAATTTATTAATCAATTTAATAATTTATTTATCATAATTTATCATTTATGTACTCTTACTAAATTAATGTCAGCATCTACTCGTCATCGATTGCCACGAGCCTGTGACTATGTCAAAACGTTCTGGTAGAAATGGAGATACTCGTGTGATATGTATTTTACTATTTTTTGAACACGTCACACACAGTTTAAATTATTTTTGGCGTTAAATAAATTTAAAAAAATATTTTGATTTTTCACCCAGAGTCGTAGATTTGAGGAAAAGAGAAGGCGATTCGGGTTGTGAGCGAGGTGTGGGGCAGCGGGGTCGGGGGCGGGGCGGAAATGTCGCTCGGGGGCGTGACGCGCGATTAGCCGCCCGCTGGCGCCGTTATTTGCTGCCCTCCTCCCTACGCCCTCCGCCCGCGCCCCCTTCGACGAGCCCCTGCCACTCAACCGAAGGTCTCTCCAGAGGCGCTGCTTCCTAACAGGCTGCGCGTAAGAGCAAGAACGGTCTCCTTTTCTTTTTCTTTTCACTTTCATTTATTTTAATAGTAATAATTTAATAAAGAGAAAGAATTGTAATGCTGCGACGAAAATTTGCGTTTTCTCGACAGAAAAACTATTGTCGATCCCATATAAAAAAACTAATCTGTCTCCTCTGTGTAGTAAATTACTAACACATTGCTTAGACAGAATTCACCTTTTCTGGATCCGTGATACTGAAAACATGTGTTGACGGCAGAACGAGTGGCAGTCCGCTTTTGTGTAGTCAACGCTACAGCTTAAACCGTGCGGATGAATTTCACCCGACCCATTTACACGAACTCCAAGCCCTGAGAATTTTGATTATGAGGTTACTTTACATTAAACATTAACAACATTTCTCATCCAAATTTTTTGAATGAACATTTTGTTGAAGGCCATGCTTTCCTATTATATTATTTTTTAATTCGACTATTATTGGATCGTAAAGTTACGAAAATGAAAGAAAAATGTTTGACGTCCCGTCAGGTAGCTAGAGAAAAGGGTGGGGCAAAACCGAAAAGTGAGGACAGAAATAAGGCTTATTCGTGTTCAATAGTGACCGAGAATGATGGGAAAAGGCATTTATGCCATTCTGAAAGCTTTATTTATTACACTTGCTTGAGGTGAAATCCTTTTTTTATTTTCTCGCCTTACGAATTCTTCGTGAGAACAGAAAGTTATGTAATCATGCGGCTGAAAACGACGAATTTTCGCCAGAAAAAGTATTATACTTGGGCTCTTGTAAAGAAAAAGTGCATAAATCTTGTTGCTAAATTTAAGGGGGGAATCCTCTAACACCTGGTGCAGCCAGAATCCATTTTTGTTCGTTCTTGATACCAAAAATCCGATTGACGGCAAAACGTGCGTCTGTCTGTCCGTCTGGGGATAACCATAGCGTCTAAACAGTTCAGTCGATGTACTCCAAAATTAACATTCCTCAATCAATCTGACTGATGTCGCGGCTTCTGTATTTTGATCATTTTCAAGATTTTCAAAAAAACCTTCCAAAATTTTTGATTAAATTTTATTGTTCAATAGTGCGAAAGAAGTTTAAATGAATGATGCAGGTCTCATTTTTGGTGATTTCTCCAATTTTTCGAAAAGTGCAAAACAAGTATTTAAAACTAAAATATTAATAGAAAATAAGGTCTTTAAAAAGGTCATGTACATAGTTTGCTAAAGTTAGTGAATTTGCTTAATTTGAGCTTGAAATTTTCAAAAAAATTGTTCTCAAAAACCGCTCCAAATTTTTCTTTCACTTTCTTCACATGTGTAATAAAGGGTGGTAAGAAATATGGCGCTACCCCATTTTCCGGTATTGCTCTGATTTTTCAAGAATTACAAAAAAAAATATTTAAAAGTACAAAATTGAAGGTAGACGTTTTTGTCTCAAGTAAAGTCTATTGAACGTTTGAAGTTTACGATAAAAATGTTCCCAAAAGTCGCTTCAATTTTTTGCATTATATTTTCTCCACATATGAAATAAGGAACGGTGATAAATATGGTGCTAGTTCCATTTTCGGGTATTGCTCGCTTTTTTTCAAAAATTGCAAAATAACTTTAAAACCACAAAATTGAAGATATTTTGGCCTCAGTTGTTTGCTGTTTGCTGTTGTTTGCTGCAATAAAAGCTATTTAAATAAATAATAAATAAATAACAAAGTGATGCTATAGAATGGAAGAGCCTTTCTCGCCCTAGTTAGGTTTCTAATCTCTTTTCTCTTGACTAACTTTTGCTACAAGCCTGATTCTCTTCACAGTTGCTTTCATTTTGTCGCCCGAAAAACTATTCTCTTTCACATTTTCTCAATTACTCGGCTCCTAAATGCTAGAACAGATGCCAACATACGGCGCTTCTAGCGTAGGGGTATGAGTGACGGCACATTAACTCTAGGGATCTGAGTTCGAGTCTCGGAGCGGAAAACGAATTAGCTCCTTGGCAAAGCTTGTTTCTGGCTTTGTGCGATGCTACGTAGAAACAATTAGGAAAAGTATGTGCTTTGGCAGCACCGCTAGTTTCTATCTGCAATATTTTCGGAGATATAATAAATTATTTTAAAGATGGCGTCGGTAACATGCCCCTTGGATCTGTCAAAGCCCGTTTGTAATTGCACGTAATAATTGAAAATTTTTAAAAAATACTAGCTATTCGAGAGAAAACACCAAAGAACAAAAGCAGTTGAAAGTACTTGTGAGGAAGGAAAAATAAAAGGGAAGAAAAAGAAAGTGAATGAGAAGATGCAACTTATGCTGCAGGGGCACTATAGATATGCAACCTGTCACTACTTGTATGTCTACTTGTCCTGTCCACTTAAAATGTTCATTTTCCTTGCGTATTAATTAACAAGAAACATCATAACTAAGGAACTAATAGAGATATTTAAATGATTCTTTCTGTTTTTTAAAGTTTATTTTTCACATTGCTATGTGAACCACAAGTATACCAGTACACAATATTTGAAGGAATTCATTCAAAAGTAAGTAAAAGAAAATAATTCAAATAATTATAATTTTTTAACCATTTAAAATTTTACTTCTTACAAAAAATTGATGTACAAATAATGCAGCAGTTATTTTTTTATTTTCTAGAAAAATAATTATGAACATATATTAAATATCATTTGAGATCTTGTGTCACAAGTGAACACAGTACAAACTTTCCTACATACATACATTTAAGTTATAAAATTAAGGTATAAAACATAGCAAATTTTTGCTTTTATTAAACATATACCTTAAAAGATTAGAAATCGATGGAGAAAGAGAAATTCACTTCCAATGTATAGCATCGCTAGTTTTCAATGTATTTATTTTTGGTCGCATCGACTGAATTATTTTTAGTGACCATCATGATAAACATGATATCATTTATGAACTACAACGGTACAGTACAATACTTTTCTCTTAAAAATAGTTTTTGTAATGAGTGTTTAAAATGCATCAAGTGGCTGAAGCAGTGTTAAGAGTTTCATGGCGTTTATTTTTCATTTAGTGTTGATTGATAATTTCCCAATTTATTTTATTCGTTTGCGTCATTGCCTCCCAGGCCTCCATTTTCACAGTCGTTGGGCGCCTTCAACGTGCGGCCATGACAAGCGACAGCCTGCCGGAGGCGAGAGGCGGAATAAGAGGCCTGCACTTCGTTTTAGGGCTGCCTCGCGTCGGGCCTCGTTGCGAGGCCTGTGGAGGGTGCTAACGGCACTCGCAGCCTTGCTTCTCGCAATGCCCAAGCTCCTGGAGAGAGAAAGCAGAACGTGTGACGCTTTCGCACGCACGTCGTTTGACTCGCACATTGCGACGATTGATTCCACAGGCGCACCCCCACTTGTCTGGCCCAAAGGCTTGACACGTTTGTCTCTACGTACGTCGACGCGCTGAGTCCGAATCTAACCAGAATTGCGCCACTTCTAAAATCTCGAAAAACTGGAGGGTGGTGGAACAATTCTGGCTTTGTATTTGGATTCAGTCGACATACATAGAGAAGCATGTGTCAAGTCTTTGGATCTGTTACCTTTTTGTGTGTGTGCTTGCTTTATCAATTTATACTGGCTTACAACACTGAGTCAGCTTCTCAAGTAAAGTATTATTCTCTCTATTTTTGAGAGATCGCAGTCTGTAAAGAGAGTATCTTTTCGCTCCTTATTGGTTTCTTCAATAACTATAGGAAACATTTGGTACCCTTCACGCACGGCGTTTTGTTATTAAAAGGTTCACAAGGCACATGGGCCATAGGCGTTTTGACGATTTGGAACAATTTCGGATCATCCTCAACCGGCAGTTAAATATTGCCGATTGCGGATCATTACCCAAAATTTTCAAGTATTTATTTGATAAACTGAGAAATTGACGGATTTGGTCCTCTGCAGAACTTCAGAGGATATTGTGATTCGACATGTGATATTATGAGTTTCAGCATACCCCTGTAATGTAATATCTTGTCTTTTTAGTGAAATGTCGCTTTCGTCACGGTGTTGATCAATAAGACAACTTCATTAGTGGGGCGTTTCTTTACGGCACCTGTATTAAATTGGTGGCGACAATGGCTAAGACAATATAATCAAGGGCTTTTACTTATTCCTCGCAAATGCGGTATTTATCTTCTGGGGAAATGTTGAGAACCGCGTTGTAAAAATGTGTTCTCAACGCTTGATCTTAGACTGCGATTACTACTGCTTCCCAGGCTGGCTTTCCCTTTTAAGAGATATGAATGATTGATCTTTAATGATCTGTATCTTGTCCATTCTTTTTACGACAACGATACGACAACGTAGGGGTTGTATTCAATTATAAAGAGAGAAAGAATTTAATTTGAAAATGAATTTAACGGGCATAAACCGCAAGAAGAAATTGAAAATAATTAGCTGCATTTTAACAAAATTATGAAATGAAACCAAAAGGAAGAAATGTTAATTAAAGCTATTAAAATGTTGACACGTAACTCCGTGGTCAGCCCACCTTACAGTAAAATTTAAATCGGTTGCAATCGGAAGACATCCAAAAGAAAGCCTTCCGAAGTTGCAGGTTCCTGGAAGCCAATATTACAATGTTAATTTATCTTTTGTAAAACATTTTATATATTGTTAACACACACCACCCCTTAGAGAAAACGCGAAGAAACGTTTGAAAGTTAAAGGTCCATTCACTTCTTTTTTCAAATAAAAATGTGATCAATGAAAGTGAAATGTCCTTGCGCGATGAACAGAAGAAGGTTATCTTGATGTTTTTGATGCACATTTTGATTTCTAAGCAATGCCGTTCTTATTCTTAACATCATCTGAAAGATACACTTTCTGTCACATCTTCTGGAAAATATTTTCTCTTCCAACATCACTAACTGACGAGCAACTGGAATGTTTTTCTGTTATTTATGATTTTGATGTTACTCCTCTATTTTTAATTGTCTGGAGTATCCATCATTTGCTTAATTAAAAGTTTATTGGATTAACATTTATTTACAACTGCAGTTTTATGTATTGAATGATCGTTTGTTAGAAACTCCATATGATGAAACATTATGTAATTTTTGTGATATTTCAGAAGAAGAGACGATGTTACCATTATTTATAGACATAATCCCTTATTTGCGAATCATATTGCCATTGGTATGGAGATAAAATTCTGTTAAATGAAACATAAAATGGGAAGATCTGCAAAAGCGACAGAGCGAGATGAAAGTCGGTGAGAATGTAAGGAAAACAATAAAGATGTAGAAACATCAGGCATACTTTTATCAATTGCTACTACGTTTATCTATTGCACATAATTACATTGTCGCTTCCTGAAAAATAAAGCTATTATGTTACAACTACGTCTGATATTACTATTTCTAATGGCAATCATAATACATCGTCAGCACTACCTCTTACTTGTGAAATAGTAAAACTCTGTCTGTTGAGGGACGAGTGGGGCTGAGGCGCGTCCAGCTGCTGGGGCAGAAGAAGGCCACCCGTTCGCCGCTGTTCTAAAATAAACTGGGCGTAATCCCTGT
>BOPP01000097.1:4442723-4469781 GCA_017312745.1 Gryllus bimaculatus
GAGATAGCCCGCCTCTCGACCGGGCGTTGTGTATGATATGTTAGAGGATTGATGGATGATCGCTTGAACTCGGGCGCTGCGGCCCGCGGAGCCGCAGCAGCGTCGCCGGGCACACAGCCCGTGTGCAAACGGACCACGATTGCGCAGTCCAGAGGGAGCTGATAGCTCGCACGGAAGGCATTTGGGGACTATCCGATCGAGTGCTGCGTTAGTGCTAGGATCACGGGCGTTAATTGCTTAAATTCATGGGAATTTATAACTCATATTTCTTACAAAGCTTACAAATTACGATTCACCATCTTTTGCTGTGAAAACGTATGTCGAAGCTTGCTCCAATTCGAACCATTGATAACAGCACTTTGGGGACACTATAGGCTCCGATTGAAATTACGAGATTTCGGCTGAAAAAAACTTGGCACGACTGTGGGGAACGAGGTATTTTCGAGAGAGTAAAATCTACCAGCATTCATTACATTTCTTCCCTAACAAGAAGGCCAACTGTTCTTCACACAGTTGTTATCAACTACGCATCACATCCATTGGCACCGCCGTTGCCACCGCGGTACTTGGCAGGGCGGGGTGCGGGCCGCGGGCGAGGAGCGGCCGAGGGCGGCGAGGGCCGCGGAGAGCGGCGGCGGAGGGCGCGGTTCGAGAGCATAGGTGCTGCGAGGGAGACAGTGCGCTGCGAGCGACGCACAGCCTGTATAAGGAGGCGGCGAGGGTCCGCAGAACCCGCCCGCGCGCCACCCGCGCCGCGCGCCGCATCGTCCCGGGGGCGGTTCCGGGGGCGCCGCGCTCGCCCGCCGGCGCGCGCTGTGCAATGCCCTTTGCCTGCGCAGGCCTTGTCTCCGCAGCGGACGGGCGGCAGCGACAGGACCGCCGCCGCCGCCGCCGACGCCGCTGCCGACGCCGCCGACGCCGCCCTCGCCGAGTGGCTGCGCGACGCCGGCTGGACGCTCGTGCCTCTCACCAGTGAGTCCGCCTTTGCAGAAGGCGACGTCCCTTTTTGAGCCCCTGTCCCAGATGTCCCAACGGGACGCCGAAGTGCCCATCTTTTTCTGACGTTTAGTCGGCATAAATTGCCATCAACAATTTTAAATTTAGCTTAATGTGCATACAATGTAATATCATAATTTATTGGGTTTGCATTAGTAAGCCCGATTAGATCATTTGCTTATGTACCACATAACAAGAGTGTTTCACAGACTTTTGTTATCAAGAAGGTAGAGATTCAGTGGGGGTTCTACGAAGGAAAACGATCTATCGTGTCATTTTAGCTTGTATATGCTTTATTCCTACCGCTATCATTGCCGAGAAATTCAGTAATCTTGCTTATGTGAGTTTCTGAGCAAATTAGCAAGCAATCTTAATTAAGGAAAACGAAAATTTTATGGGCATGTGTTCCGTTTGGGCATGTGTTCCCGTGTTTTTTCAGTTACAGAAAGTCAGAACGTTTAGTTTTTGAGTCACCTTAGTTCATCGGATCTTGGTTACATTTTCAATATACTGCATCCATAATCATAACACACACGATTGCACAAAAATGCCTTAAAGGTCACAATTTCGTCCATCAATATTCTCATATATTCTCATAAATATCTCCATTTTCCGAAATCGAATACACTATTGCTTTTGAGTAGCTGAGTTTCTAATATCTCTTGTTGTGCAATGATTACATATTAATTAGTGTTTTTTAAGTATTTTCTTGCGCGATAGAGTATTATTGTAAACGCGTAATTATAATTTCTTGAGTTTTCTAAACGTTCTAACTTCTCAGAATGAACGACGGATACGAAATAGAACAACGAATTTGTAATGTACTATTACGGTTTGTTGCTTCATATCAGAAAACATTAATTATCAAGTTCATTTAATATTTTTCTTTTAAGTAAAGGGATCTTGATTATACTGATTAGTCGCCGATTGATATTCTGCAATTGACTGCAGAACGACTGGTCGATGACGCCGCCGCTGGGAAACCCTGATGTACAACTGGACACAATCAGGAAAGATTACAATTTCTTCCTTTGCTCAACAAATGATTCTATCGAGAGTTTCAAGCAAAATAACAATTCGACGCAATTCCGCAAAAGAACATTCTCGCCAGCGAAGTCGCTAGCCGTGCCTTGGAGCCTCGCGCGGTGCGCGAGCGCTGCTCGCAACGGGCGCTCACCGAAGGACGCCACTGCAACACAGTCGAACATTGTACGCCTTTGAGAACAAACTCTACAGATTTTGAGGAATAGATTACAATGATATTTATGCAAATGTGTGTTAAAATATTTTCAGTTTTTCATGAATGATGAAATAATATATATTGATCTTGATCCGAATACATAACTTATGTACATCAGCAGATACTAAAAAGAGATTGTAACGTGTCCATGGGAAGACCTGACTGTAAGATGAACTCAGAGTTTCCCCTAAGCGATTATGCATAGCGACGATTTCCATTTTCTCGTAATCATCTCATAAAGGTGTTGAACTACAGTTTAGGGTTAGGAAAAGTTTAATTAGCAAAAGTCGTAAATGAAGAAACAGTATCTTCTTACTTTGAAGAAAAATTGAATCTGTTCTGGGACCGTCGACCCCCCCCCCTAAGTATGTTACTGTCAATCCACAGTAAAGCAAGGAGCTTAGAGTTTGCGATTTTTAATTCATGTTCCCTTTACAATCCCCGTTCTGAGTGTTTCACATTATGTTGTGCGTAAATTTAATTGTGATTGATTATTAATTGTTGCTACGTTCGTAATTTGTACCAAACCACAAATCACCAAACACAGTGGAGCTTGAAACTGCATATCGCTGAAAGACTCCCTTATATAATCAGTATCCACGTTTTGCGGATCCATGATTTTGGCTGACGGCAAAATGTTCGTCTGCCCGCAAGTCAGTCCGTCCGTTTGCCTTCAACGCTAACACTCAAACCGTTCAGAAAATTTTCCCCAAAATTGATATTTCCCGACCGAAATGGGGAATCGACCTGATCGAACTTGAGACAATGGAATATTTTCTATTTTTAGTACTTTACGTGAATTTACACACTCCAAGATTTTCTCAAAATTGCCCCACTTTTTTTATTAAACTTTTTCCCCGGATAAAGCAAAAACTCTTACTAAAATGGTGTAGGTCTCATTTGGGTTGGTCTCTAAATTTTCGAACATTGGGAAAAAATTGCATTTTAACCATCCCCTGCACTTACTATTTCGGCCATTTCGGTGGTATTGATTGTTAATGACTGTAATAACTAAAGAATTAGCATCTCATCAAAATTTGAAAGGTGTATTTGCGTCACAAGATTTATTTGAAAAGTGTGATACTGTCAATGAAATAAAACTAATCTGGACAAAATTGAAACATATTACCACTAATGGAGCTCAAAATATAGTAAGAAACAAATATGTACTCGTTACTAAATTGAAAGAAGAATCTTTCATCGTTCAAATACGTCCATTCGTTGTATTCCTCGAAGAGTTGCCCTATAGAAAAATTAACACTGTGATTACATGATCAGTTTATCTATAAAATATGTCAACTTTGTAAGAATTCATGGACTTAATCATCAGCATTTTCTGTATATTTTGTTCGAAATGTGTGTTAATAAAAATGGAGACGTTTTTATCAATTTCAGGTATGCGAGCTTCACCGAAAAAAGGTACTTAAAACATTATTCAGGTTGCGTTCGGAAATACAATCATTTTACAAAAAAAGGTAGAAAAACTTTGTCAAGGGTTATATATGTGATATGACATTTTTATTAGTTATGACTCGTCAAGTGAATGAATTAAATTTAAAATACACGGTCATAGAACATGTTTGTGATTTTATCAAATGGAAATAAGTTTGAAAACAAACAAAAACATTAAAAACAGTACAATAATAAAATGTTTGGCTGATCAGGTGGCCGAGATCGCTAAGGTAGCAGTGCCGTAGCGATCTCGCTCCAGAAGATCGCGAGTTCGACTTCCGCCTCGGGCATGGGTGTCTTTGTGTATGCATGTATGTTCCTTCCATTCACCCCCTCACTATCATCATTTCATCTTTCATACCCCAGGGCTAACAAACCTGGGGGATGAAAATCGGTTCCAGCTAAATCCTGCCCTCTGATAAAGATAGATGCCCCTTCCACCGAGATAGTGGTAGCGAGCGTCAGTACCCGCAATTCGCGAGCAAAAGAAGTTCACTTATTGTGTGTGCTCGTGTTGCAGGCAGCAAGCGCCAGATCAACTTCACGCCGCGCCTGGGGCGCGCGTCGGCGTCGGCGTCGAGCGAGCAGGCGGAGGAGCAGAGCGCGCAGGCGGCGAGGGCGCGCGCCCCGCCCTTCGCGCCGCGCCTCGGCCGCCGCGCCTCGCCGCCCGGNGCTGCCCTTCGCGCCCCGCCTCGGCTAGACAGCTCCCCTTCACTTTTGAATAAACGCGCCCTTTCAGACAACCAACTGTGTGCGCTTTCTTTTACCTTTCTACCTTCAAACTGGCTCAGGGCACCAACTGATGTCATTACGGCGCCTCTCACAGGGAGGTCCTATGGTTATACTCCCAACAGCGAGCGGCAAAATTTTCCACAGTAGAAACAGCTAGGCTCCAATTCAGCCGCTGCATGGAGGAGAATTCCAGCCGCAGGCTGCTCTGATCGACACCAGACGAATGCCGGAGCAGTACCATAACAAACGGGCGTGATCTTTCCTTCCCCTTCCTTGTCCTATCCTCGCCCCTTACTTGCACACACACACACACACACACACACACACACACACACACACACCTATATGCACTACACTACAGCACGTGCCGGGGACTAGTCGGAAACTTAGAGCTTGTACCGGTTGTGTCGATGCCCCGATAGTGAGAGATACTTGGATGGCGAGAAAACTCAGTAAGCAGGTGTGTAGTTCGGCGCCGGAATTCCCCATCTAGCGAGGAAGATCATCGCCTCCCGCGATAAAAACTATGCACCGTGCACTACACTTACAGCACTAACAACCTTTGCTGTTGGAGCACCACGAATCAGAAATCAATCAGTTACTTTCAAATCAAAGAGAATTAATACTTCATTTTAAACATTACATTTAATCTAATAGCTTTGGGCTGAATCAAATCAAAAATGGAGAAAATACAGTGCCTGTTTGCAATGAAAAAGAGTTATCACAGCATATACCAGTCTTCAGGGAACTCAAATCATTACTCCTAGAGAACTTTATGAATGGGCACAAATAATGACAATAGAAGTCTCTTTTCGTACACTACCTTAGAAAAACACGAAGAAGTAGCTGAGCATTTAAATGACGAAAGATTTGTGGGGTTGAAAACAGTAGCGGAGACACGGAATTATATTGTGACATTCCAGTGAGCGAGAACAAACTTTCAGTAACACATGTATAAAATTCAACAGAAATGCTCAGGGAAGTGATTCTCCAAAATGCGCCTAATACAGAGTAGTCCATCCACGCGAGCAGAGCCGCTATAACAATGAATGTTTATGGCGTGTTGCCCCTTTCAGCCCAGATTAGTATTTTTAATGATCATTTTTGTTCCTTTTAAGATATTTTCAATAAACTTTGAGAGCTTCTAGAAAATTCTGAATTCAATATTACTACAAACGTTCATAAATTTAAAAAGTTATCTTTCGAATAATTGCGTTTTAACCCCTCGATGGGGGAGCTCAGATTTTGCGACTTTCCACTTCGTGGTCCCCAGAGGCCTGGTCGGAATAAAACAGTAACTTGGGGCCGGGATGAAGAAGTAATGAACACAATGATTTTTATTATTAAAATTAACTTGTAATTTAACCTTTAACCCAAAATAAGGAATTTTACACACTTTATTTGCAACTATAGCTCACTGTTTTTGAATGTTCTGGTAATAGTTTGTTTTCGCACACGAAACACTTTATTTGTCTTTTCGAAGAAGCACAAAAAGCACCTGGAGGGAAGTAACGACCAGAAAGCATTTATAATAATTTTACCACGATATTAACATTTGCAAATATTTGCTTATATCATTACTTTTTTTTATAAAAATGATCAATATGACTTCATAACTTATGTTCCAGTGAATCCGCAAGACGTAAAGAGTATTGTGAGTTCTTTTGAGGATATTAAGGTTTCTGGCTCATGTTTTTATATTAGCACGGGGAAATACTTCTGCCAATTCCACACTCCTTTCCCATTGAAATTAGTCTTGAATAATTTTTGTGAAGATTACGTACACATTCGAAGAAGAAACGGCACTTTTGTCAGAAATAACCTCATTGGTCATTGACGAGTATCCCTTCAAGATGTGTGGTTGTCGACCATTTGATCCGTGATGTCAACTCTAATATTTTGTAACAAAAATGAACCTGTCCATTTGTAACGTTTTATTTTTCTTCTTATTCAATTCGCCGTGTTATGCTCTAATTTCTCATAGTTTGGCTAGCTCTGTTTTTTATTAAGATCTTGCATGAATTCGACATACAACATACATCACTTTCCCTCTTGCACGTGGACGTGTGACTGTACAGAAATCACGATCCCTGGAACTTTTGTGGAATTTTTCTACTTACCTAATTGATGGCAATTCAATGAAATATCAACCTTTTCTTTTCAAACAACAAATAACATTAATTGCAACTTTCTAGTAACATGTCTCGAGCTCGTTATTAATTCATGATTCTATGAACTTAAAACATTATTCAACCTTACGGCTTTGATAAAGCTCCTAAACTTACGGAACGTCTTCTCGGTTGCCATACTGACGTCTTCTCCAAAAGGAGCCTACTGTCCTTTTAGTGTTAGTGGTAAGTAGAAAAACATTTTAATATCTTGTTTTAAATGGTATTTTTAACCCTTCCCTACCTTGTGCTTTATGCTTAGGATTGAATATAGTGAAGTATTGCATTATCGAAATGTTTCACTTAACTTATAGTTCTCTTTTGTTAAAAGATGAGTTATTACAAATTTTTTGGTCATCTGACAAATCAATATCATTGCCATTCAAAATATTTGAAATTGGCTGTAGTGCCCAATTTGTCCGACAGAGCCATAAACCTAGCTGATAGTCAGTTCTATAATTACAATTAAAACTATTTTCGCAGAGAGGTAAGTCTGTCTAACCCTATTAAAGAGACCCGTTTTTTAAGAGAAATAAAACAAAACTAGAAGCACATTGAATATTTTACACCTTTTTTTGGAGATGGAATGATGGATGTAGTCAGGGACTCCAAATAAGACAGGGCCCGTGGCCACTTAGGAGTGCACAAGGTGGCACCTGGGGCCACAGGTGGAAGAATGAAAATAAACTTCGACCGTGAGAGAAAATTCGAAATATGAGTATAAAACTTGGAATACTATGTAGTTGTTAATATCACTTAAGAGCATTGCACAGGCATATATTTTTGAATGAAATGACTGAAGGAAAACAGTTACCGCTGATGACGTCACGAATTGGTGTTGCGGTGTCGGCAGGGTGGGTGAGCTCGTTTGTTGTCGCAGTCGCGGAGCGAGTCGCCCGCGCCACCGCTCGTTTGATGTCGGCGGCGGCCGCCAGGCAGCGCGGCGGAGCAGCCATCTGGGCCGCGCGCGCATCGTAAATCTCGCCCATAAACTTTTCACAAATTGTTTTTGTTTTATGATGCACCTTTTTATCTCCCCCTTTAAAGATCCATTCAGGTCTCTGGCATTAAATTAAAATTAGAATCGCGTTTACACCATCAATGCAGCCTCCACGCGCCGCGACGGTCGCTCTTTCGCTCTGGCGCTGGTCGTCTCATCCTCTCGCTTCCCCACTTCCTCCTCATTTTGCCTCCTTCCTGCACGGGCTGCTCCAAATAACACGTAAGGGGAGCCACGCAAGTAATCCTAATTGTTACATGTGAAAAAATAGTACTCACGACACTCAGAAACCTAACCAAGGTAGTAAGAGTCAAAATCGTTGCTTATATTATTGAGGTGAAATTGAACTTATGGCAAACATTTGTGTATCAATAATACACTTATTTAAACGTCTTTAGAGTCATTTATATGTTAACTTTCTCGTATTCTTACTTATACTATGCGGAGTAATAAAATTAGAACAGAGAAAGATGTGAAATGCTGCGGAAAGGCAATTTCGAGATTTCAAAATAATGCCCTCTTTGGAGTCCCCAGGTACCGGAAGTGTTTTTATCTTTACTTTGAAAACGTTCCCATCCGTCTGTAATAGCGAATACTATCCTTGATGAAATGAATATTACCGCCAATTTTCCGCTCCCCCTGAACCCTCGCATTATCCAGATAATCACCACGTTTTTCTTGATATCCTAGATATTGCAGATTACCAAAACCACCATACCGTTATTCCAGTCTGTCCTAACAGAATCACACTCGGACCACTGCTCGGGACCTCTCTCTTGGTACACTTGACTCACGGTTTCTAATCACGCCAACCCATATATCCATCAACTGGAAAGTATTCGAAGAGTCTCTTTCTACTTCTACCACTTTGAGACCTTTCTGAAAATCAAGGCAAATTAACCCTTCCTTTCTTCGGCAATCACCATCGCTACTGCAAGAAATGCGGTTCCCAACCATAACCAAGACGTTCGCGCCAACAAGACCCTTCCTCCGAACGTCGTGAATGTTATTAGGAAAAAGCGAAATACAACACGGCAATGGCAAATATTCCGTTTACTTCATTTGAAACTGCTTTAAATCAAGTAACTCATTAAGTTTACGCTGAAGTTACGTAAATTTAATTATGAAAACTTTAAAAAACTTAATAAATATGAATAAAAATTACAATACTTATAGAATTTTTTTTATATAACCCGCCCTAATCAAGCAATCCCCTCATTATCTGCCAATTATGAATTCGTATATAAAGAAGCAAACTAAAAATGCATGCCAACCATTTCAAAGATGCTTTGCATCTCAACCTTTCTGATAATTGCACTTTCAAAATTTTGTACAAGAGTTTTAACTCATTAACATCCAGTATTCTAATTTGAGGATGCACATTTCTGGCCAGCACAAATTTGCATCTTTTGCCATAATTTGCGAATTTTATTTCTTCAATACACATAGACATCATAAATAATACATATAAGTAAGTACATGTCGAGTTAGCTGAGATCGGAGAAGTGTTGTACACTCTTGGTCAGGGTGTATTAATGACATGCCTCTTTTCGAATTGTCATCTAAAACCATGCTTAGCTCCAAGCCTATGCTGCAGTGGGAGGGAGAGACTCGTGTAAAGCGAAGGACGATTGCTCGGCACCAAGGCCGGCAAGTTCGAACGGTTTTGCTACTTTTTGTTGAAAAGGGCACATGAAACCAGCTGTCGGCGCTTTAGAGCGCTCTAGTAATTAAATTTAACAACCAAAGTGATTAGCACTAAAAGTTGCAAAAACATGCTACTAGAGAGTTCCAACAATTCAGATTTCTTCCGTAAATACTTCCTCATGCGGATTAAATTATTTTCATGGATATTGCTGATTTTTAGGATGCGACGTCCTCCTAGCTTTCGTGGGCTTTTGGGGTTGTGGAGTTGCAAGCGAGTAATTTGAACTCTTGTAAGTATTTATAAGGATTCAATATCTGTTTTCGACTAGTTGATGATCCTCAATGAGAATGTAATAACTGGTATTTCAAACATATTAATTGCTGCTATAAGTTTTCGTGAGTTGAGAAAGATTTTGAATACACTTGCAGTTCTCTTAACAAATTCTTACTTTATTTTTGCTTTAATTTCGTGCGCAAGACTAACTTGTTTTGATGAATTCCTACGTATTTGTAGATCTCATCTCCTTCTAAGGCTATTATAGTCTCTCTTGACCTGGTTTCGTCTTCTATTGTGCTGATGGGTTCTCCAAAAGGTAAACTTTGCTAAACCCGATGCTTTGGTTTTTCCATTACCAAATTGCATTCCTATGACGGTGAATAATCTTTTGATGACATGTATGAGCTTCTTAAGTCCCTGGAGGTTCCTGAATACAGCTTGATATCGTCTATGTACGCTAGATGACTTATTTTAAATTTACCTAGGCCTTTCAGTCAATATTTTTTTTGTTTGTTATTGGAGGTTTCATCAACTTCTAGGCGATTAGCGACCACCCGGCCATCACATTGGCAGTTCATATCTTAATCCCATGTTTTTAACAAAAGAGAGAGGGGATTCATAGTAAGACAAACCCAGTAAGGGCTAAGACAATAACCCTGAAATATACCTCTATAGATTCTAATTGTTCTGGTGACGATTATTTGATTATTTGATGAATATATATTGTTGTTCGCCAATTATTTATTGTGCACATCCGAAATCTTACGATTACAGGGTTAATATCATACATTTTTAAAACATACAGCTGCCAGTCATGTGAAACAGTGGGATGCCTTCTTACTGTCAATAAACAGGTATGAAGATCGCGCATTTTAACACACGCCCGAGACATGATTCAGTCGATTACATGCAGCTCCTTGCATTCCAGCCAACTCTTGCCACAGCTTTTCTGGATCTTAGAAAATAAACATATTAATAATAATTATTATATTAATATTACAATTAATATAATAATATTACTATTGTTATATTAATATTACAATTATTATATTAATATTATTATTATATTAATATTACAATTATTATATTAATATTACAATTATTATATTAATATAACTATTATTATATTAATATTACTATTGTTTTATACTCAGAATTTTCATCAATGTCCTGTAATTCAACAAAACAAAATCACCAGTGAATGGAGCAGAATTTTAGGATGTATGGCAAACCAGGTCATGAATAGTATATGTTTCTTCAAGAAAGAAAAATATGCACAAAATGAAGTGAAAATTGGTGAGAGTGTCATCACTGCTAAAGTGGCAATGATTGAAGAGGTACGTTTTCATTGTTATGATATGATATTTAAGTTCTTCACTTAGTCATAAGAATCAACACTAACTATAGAATCTCTATTTCAATCAATACTTAATTATCTCTTGAAAATAAATTTAAAGAATGTATGTATGTACGTGTCTATAATGTATTGTGCATGATAACATTAAGCAAATTAGAGGGTTTAGGGGAACTTGAAAGTTATTTAAAAACACACAGCCTAAACGTTTGACATTTACCATTGAGAAAATTCCACAATTAATTTTCAATTAATCTCATGTTGATTTATTTATATATTTTAAGTATTAGTATTTTTGGTGCAATGTTTAGTGAAATATTGGGAAAGATAGCTCAGACTAAAGATATTAGGAAACTAACTAGTACGAGAAACTCTGTGCAATTCAGTAGCACCACCAGGTACTTCAAAGAGCCCTATCAGCTGTTTTCTTTTATGTTCATTTTTTAATTTCAAAATGATAAAGAATATGATTTAACATTTTGAGGTAAAAATTAAAAGTAAGCACATGATCATACAAAGATATCACATTATTACATTAATTGCCTTAATTTTATCGTTGATTCAGAAAAGAAAATATGGTATTAGAATGCATTAGTAGAAATAGCCAGACGTAACCTACCTTTCCCAAATGCCGTTGAGTAATGAAAAACACAAAAACACAGCACACTTAAGAAATTTTGAACTCAACACAAATGTTAAAAATAATTTATTTCGAATGTAACGTTCACTTAATTTCCACACAGAGATTGATGCGCTCAATTTAAATACTCCAGACACAAAAAAGTGTCCTACTTATTTCACTTCATAAAATTATTACAACTTAACTGATGTACACATATTATTTGTTCAATAAATAAGTAGATTTAAATAATATTTTTGTGTAGTATAATAATTTTAATTACAAATATCAACGAATATCAGCATTATATTTCTGCTTTATTGTCAGTATTCTTTGTTTGCGACTGACACTGTTTTGGGTGCGTTTCAATTTACGAGTTCCAGCTCCTGTCACATTATTTCGACTTGTGCTTCTTCAGCAAGAGAAGGTAGACAGAACAACGTCCATATTGATGACTATCACAATAACAAATAAACTGCACTTGGCCGATCGTAATAGCTTCAGTTTAATTTTATCTTATGGAATGAAATTAGTGTATGTTGATTATTTTCACGTTGATGAAAATTCGATCGGTCTGGATTTATCACAAATCTGCATTGTAATAGTTCACTACTGTAAAATGAGGTATTTTCATTACATTTACAGCATATTGAATCATTGGTGAATAACTGAATGTAAAAATAAAGTTTTTCAGAAATTTCTATAAGTTTCATAACTCCGAATTGATGTAAATCAAACACAATTGCATAGTAATATTTTTCGTGGATGTGCCTTTGTTCACCTCTCCTTCTAGCAATGCTGTCACAGAAGAGAGATTGGGTGGTGAGTGTTTGCCAGAAGCAGCGCGCAGGATCCAGAACTCGTAAAAGATGCGTTACCCGTAGTGATGGATCTTTCTCTATCAATATCAAACGCAATGGGCACATGACGAACTGTATTTCTCTGAGAGCCCAATACACAAATCATAGGAAAATATGCAATTTTTAGTGATGAAAATAATGTATTCGGACAGAATTTAAAAGTGATATAAAAAAGTTTTCTGTTAAACTAATTTAGCGCGAATTACAGAAAACTAAATTTATTATGGATAGTAAATTATATAGCACATTTTAATTTTGAAAGAAAAAATGGTAAGACGTTTTTTAAAAAATGCTAAGAAATTTTAACTAAAATACCATTTTCTTAAAAAATATATTACGTTCAATAATTTGAGAATTTTTAACTATTACTTTCAATATTAATTTAAGATGACGTGCACATTTATCAAGCTCTCAATGCAAATTCTGTCGTAATGTGCCCCCAAAACCAGTTCGTAAAATGTGCTCCAACTGAGAGAGATTTCTCGCTGGCGCTCTGGTAGAAAGAGTTAGGTTCTCAGCGCTTGGCTCGTCTGGCTACGCAGCGCTGGCTTAGCAACGGAACCCATCTTACGACCAGAATAGGGATCTACATATTTTGCCACCACTCTCGCAAACCTCTCTTTGCGACATCACGTTATTTTCGAAGGCAGTTCTTTTGGATTGTGTAGCATCCGCATTGGTAAATGCTAGCAAATTTGAGGTTTTGATAAGGAGTACCCTTTTATAAAGAGCACGAGCAATAGAACAATATTCTTTCAAGTGCCTGTGTACTTTTTTCCCACGTAGAGACGAGAAATGAGTGGAAGCAGCAATATTTTCTGATTTTCGAGGGATAGCCTTTCTAGAAAGTATGTTTTGAGTTTTTGGGTGAGGTGAAGGTAAATTAATGTAATCATTAGGTTTCCACTCATTTGAAAGACGGATACAAGTGTTATAGCGCAGTGCCCCCTATTGGCGGTGCATGGAATACAGCAGAAATATTATTACATACGGCCGAAGTATTATTTTGACTGGTTACATACCTTGTAGTTATGTTATTTTTCTACTTATTAAAATAATTATATTGAATTGTAACGAAATTAAGTATTTCGAATGCGTAAAAATTATCACGAACATACAGTAATGTAATTATATTTGTCAAAGAAATAATAAAATGTACTGCCGATAAAGTAATGTAAATGCGTGGCGTTTACTTTCAGAACATGTACACACCCTCTTGAATTTAAAACATTACGTTTCCGTAATATTTATAAAGTGTAATGTAGTTTTATTTTTAAATAATAAGTTCTCTCTAAAAAATAGATTGACAGCGTACATATTGTGCAGATAAATATTTCATTGTAGATTTACTATAGATTCAAAATTCCTGAACAAAGACACAATAAAATACAACCCTTCCTCAATTCGATAAATTTACAAATCCACAATGGGTCCTTCAAAAAATACGCCATGATATCACATTTCAGATTTTTTAACAAAGTTCGACCTCTACTGCCTTTGCTCATATTTCATTTATAATTCTCCTCTCTTCCTGTGTTAATAAAAGTGACTTCACATTACTTTCATGTTTTCAATTAGAACACAGAAAACATTATGAGCAATTTGGCCTTTTCTTTGTACTTGAAAATTACTATTAACAAATATAAGAAAACATAAATATCAGTATTCAAGACTCGCTAATATTATTACACGTTGCAAGTTGTCATTTTGTTTCTTATTGGCGCCAATAATATACAATAACAACACGCCATTTCATTTTCTTTATGTAAGACTAACAAATACAACTATGATATTAGTTACATTTTTATTCGCATCACAGTACGGTATTTTAAAATTAACAAATAAGAGAAATATGTAGACTATTTCATCTATAATCGCATCAAAAATCCCTGTTTTCTTCTTAGCTGGGGAAGCCCGCCATTCTTAGGCGAACGCATTTTTGGAACTATCTAACCGAAAAGGGGGCACTCCACTTTCGGATGAGTACATGTTTGCCCATGTATTTGTAAAACAGCACATAGGCTGAATATTCACAACAAATAAAATAGGCAAAACATCTAGAAGGTATTTTGCAACCCAACCCATACATGTACAGCAATTCAAGAAAGAAATATGAAGGCCACCTAAGTGTTTGGACCCATGTTCTTTGATTGTAATAGTGAATCCTAACATGCGACCGTAAATGTACTCATAAATACATATTCAAGTCAGATATTCATGTAAATAATGATGACAACCATTTATTCGCATATCACAGCTCACTAGTGACGAGAGACTCGACCAAAAAGTGAAGAACACGTTAGAGATATGCAAATCTTGTGCGTTTTTGTGATCTACCGGTGAGAACACAAATACATTGTACGTTTGTAGAAAAGAAACTTCGGAATCAGTTAACATGTAAGTGCATGTGAGTTACGGACATAATTGAACTTAAAGTTTAAATTTTTAACTTTTGTGAAAAGAAAATACACTGTTTTAAAGGAATACAGGTTATAAATAAAATTTTAATTGTAATCCCTATAACACGTAACAAATTGTAATAATTTCCTTTAACGAAAATGCAGAAGAAAATATTAGCTTTAGAGAAACATTTTTTTAAAGTAGCGTTTTCATCGCTACAGTGCTACAGAAGAGAGGTTTGCGTAGTGGATTTCTGAGAGGCACTAAGGTTAAGTAACATCCAGTATATAAACCTAATTTTCAACTTCACTCTTTTTTTACAACAGCATTTTTTAAACCAAGCGTGCTCAACCCACACATAGCTTGTCTTCTATACGCTATGCTCAACCTGTAGCACAACATGAGGTATGAACAGAGATTCCAAAATCTCTTCCGTTAACAGTAACATTAAATAAACAATTCCTCGTCATTGCAGCATTTCAATTCGGGCGAATTACAACCTCTAAAATACATATCTACCAAATTTCTCACGTAGCGTTAGCAAAAATGGCAGCCATATTGGAAGCACTTGTGACACATTAACAATACATTACCTTGCAAAATTCAATTTTCTACTAGTAATTAAACGTGAAATATTTAGGTACCTGCACACCAATTCTTCAATGCAAAACAATATTAAGATATAATATTTAACAAGTAATACGCGTGTATACTAGTACATGGCAAACAATTTTGCTGTAAAGTAAAAATAAAGTTTATTAAATTTTATCTTTTTAAAAATATATAGCATCAGCTACAGCCATTGTGCGCGCTGTATAAGAGGTTGAACACGCCTGTTTTTGAAAGTCCAAGGGCTTTTCTCGATCTGTAGTAAAGATATAACACGAATAGACTACATTATATTATTAATTACTTAAGATTGTCTTGTCTAATATAACTTCACACTCTTCTCTAATGGCACATCGTTGTCGAACAGAATTCATAAACCGTTTACTGCAATTTCATGCACTGAAAATCCACAGTGCTTCCCTCTGTTTATAGGACACTGGTCAAGAGGAACAAAGACCTGCAATTTTAATTTGCAAGTCACACTTCAGAGCCGTACAGTGGCTTCAGAGCCGTGCAGTACCAAATGACATAAAGAACCTTCACAAAACGACAAGTTCATTTTGCAACACTTTTTTGACAGATTACTTTTGTAATATATACAAAATTGTTCAAGGGCACACGGAGTAGCATCAATGTTGAAATACATTTCTTGAATTTCAGTGTGGAATGGATCACAATGATATGTTAAAAGTAGTATTTTCATCACATGTTATTGATGTTTTAAATTAATGAGAGAAGAGTTCGACGTAAAGAAGTTAAAATTGAAAAAACAAGAAAAATTGTTGATGGAAAAAGCATATTGACATGAATTTTCATGGTAATATCTTGCACATACAGGCAAAAAATTGGGTTGAAAGTGAAATCAAAAGTACACAATTGAGAAAATGAATATTCTCGCAGTTGGGAGACTTACGAAACGAAGAAACTAAATTACCATGCATTAATATTACAAGTAATGCATTGGAATTCATTATAAGTATCTTTTTCAAACTTTAACAATAGGTAGATATCCAATTTGTGCAACGTGTCCCTTGAGTAACGTTTTCACATTCCTCACCTCTCACCTGCTATAATGAACACATCGGAGATGTATGATAAAAAGCTAGAATTTCTATCTAGTATTCACAGGAAATCTATTATAATAGTATTTACTTAGAGCAATATTTTGCACAGCGAGAGCCATGAATTCAAGTAGTTACAATGAAGTACCAAAATCGTTTATGTATATTGCTATTCAAACATGGTTCAATCTAAACCTATAATTTTTGACAATTTCAAGGTAAAATATAAACAATAAATTCACGATTTTAATTAACGCTGGCATGTTAAAATGCATTGTTTCTCCATTGAGGATAAACTAATACACATCCGAAAATATGCCTCGTTTTGGGATGTTCGGCTGTAGAGTGTTGATACAAAAAATGTTAATCTGCAGTATATTCACTTAATTTTCCCTCCAGTGTCAGAAAATTCTATAAGTATCACAATACTCCAATTATTGAAGTTTATCAACACATTTTCTGTTTAATTGGTAAAGGGTACTTGATTTACAAACATATCAAATTGAAATATTAATAACTAATTCAATTAAGTCCCAAACATTCCTAAAATTCTCGAAGATACCCTGCGGTATAATACTTATGATACAATAGTAACAAGTCCTAGTCTACTCTTCATGTATATTTTTAAATGCCGTTTGCTGTTCTGTAGCACATAAACCTAATTTTTACTTCGGTGGGGGGTTCGAGTAAAGGTATATCTTATACTTCTGTTGGATTTTCTTTTGAGTCCCACCTTAAATTAATCTGGGATTTTCTGATTTTTAAGTTTACTTTAAAATTAGTTAAAAATCACATCCTGTTTTAATTTTTGAAGTGTTCAAGATTTTCCGCGAGATTTAAAAATAAAAGCATGCAACTTTTTATGTTGGAACCGGGAGGTTATAAATAAACTTTCCCTTCTTAACCCAACGTAGACAGGAACATTTTCGTGTGAGGAGAACTGAATTTGAAAGAATGTCCAGATTACGAGTCTCTCGGTTTTCCTCTGCTCTTCTGACTCCAGGCAACGGTATTGTCACGGTGTAGAGAAGCGCAATGTCACTGACCAATGTGATTGCCAAGAGCGTTAGCAATGTGCAAAATGCGCTCCACAGACGAGACGTTCGCTGGCGCAACTACTTTAACGAAAGATGACGCTCCCCGCTCATTCACTTGAAAAGATTACGCGATGCAGTCGCACATTGATGAAGGAATTGTTGACGACGTTTCCAAACGTCCATGAATGTCGAACTTCGAGCAGTATTCTCCCTCACCCTCTCAGACTTGGTCATTGGATGGAGGCCAATAGTAGCACACTTCATAGTCAGATGCTACGTCTTCAAACTACACAAGTTGTGTTATAGAAGAGACACATGAAAGGAGATTCATTGGAACTTATGATTCCTTATTTCGATTTCCTTTCCCCCTGGCAATGTTTCCAGACCGCCCCCTGAGTGTGTTCAGTATCTACAGAAATGGTTAAATAGGGAATGTTTCATATCTCCCTCGTATCTGCAGTTGATGCATTGAAATTCATATAATACGTTTTTTTTATGATTTCATAAAGACAATATTTTTAATACTGAAGAATTCAAAACCAAAAACACAATTTTCTCATGCTTTCTAAATTTCACCATTCTTGATAGATCGGAAGAAATTACTTGCATTATAATTTTACGATTGGGTCTCTATTTTTAGAATGGGTTTCTCTGTTCGTGTTTTTCTGTTTTCAGTCTAACTGAAGCATATTTAAATATACAGATGTGGAGATAAGCATCATACTAAAACATTAACATATGAATATATAAATATTCATGATTTTCCGTTCATTTTCTGCGATAATAGAGAACATGAGGCACATTTCGAGTGTACGAGGGGGGAATGTTAGAAAGTTTCCTAATTTTTGAGTGAACGTATGAGGATACGTCAAGATAAAAACAGTTTTTTTGGTCTTCATTAATTCAGTTTTCTGCGTAAATTCGCTAATCAACAATTTTTCTATGACAGAAATGTCAAAACGTTTTCTTTTGCTTATTGAGCTGAAATCATGCTATCACCAGGACATGAAAAACTACATTTAATTTCTTGCCAATTTTTAAGTAATTGATACGATTTTGTAGAAAAATGAAAATTTTTTCATATTTTCCAAAATGTTTATGCCTTTAGCTGTTGAACCTTTAACCTATCTACTTTTAATTGTTCGTCTACAAATGCATGGAACCTTATTTTCTGACCAGCGCTCGAAATTACAAATTTCATTGTAGTCTGTAATTATTGTATGTGAACACAGACTTCGAAAGAATTACAAATGATTTACATTCTTATTTGCAGTTGATTAACTACTAAAAAGGAAATGGCGAAATTGACAGCATATATAATATACTTTTTTTCACTACCACCCTTAATTAACCTTTCATCACGTACATGATAAACATTAATTCACTGTCTGTTATCGATGTAGTTGAACGCACGACAATCGTACACATTTTCACTGCGAATTCTTCATTAATAAATTTAAAATTTCATTATTATTACATCACATCAACTTCTTTCAGGAATGTCAATACACGTTAGTAACATTTTTCAATGAAATTACTCCTTCACAAGCGTACAATTGCACTTACTGTTGGCAATAATATACCACTGACACTTGACATTACCATTTTAAAGCACCTGCTTAGTTGATTACACAATAAAACAGTTATTTACGGTGCGAGTGGATTCTATTAAGAGCGAATTGCGATGAGAAATGGAAGAAACAGAAGAAGCTCTGTGTAAATGGGAGGAACAAACACAGTGTCAAAGAGGTCAAGGATGTAATATTATTTTCACTTTTCTATATGTACTAGGAAAAACGAACCTTAATTTTGTAACAATTATTCCGTACCAAGTAATGTTTGGAAATAAATAAAAATATCAATTTTAAATGATGTCTTCCGTGATTGTTCGATTTTCAACAATATATTTATTTTATCCAGTTAATTATTTTTAAAGGAACACAAATAATGAAATTTATTTGTAGGAGTAGTTGTGCATGTTCACAGTTTTGCAAATAATGCTAAAATCTAGTATTATGAGTAAGAATAAAATTTAATTAAAACATAACAAAGCCTTTGAAATTTCATTGCATTTTCCGCCAATTAGACTAGAAAAGTATTTCCACTCGCGTCTGTACATAACCTACAAGGGGACTTCAGACCCTCCTACGAGAGGCGCGAATGTGTCTCATTACCTACTCACTATCAACATTGTAGCAACAGGGCATTTTACAATGAAGCAAATTAAAGAATGTTCCTCTCACACATGACAAAAAAATTCATGTACGTCCACAACGAAATTTCGCTAAAAATGACAAGTTGTTATTGTTATTATTACATTACTATCATATGGCGAAATTATTACATTACTTTTTTGACGAACAATAATGAAAATCACATAAGTAATTACAAGGACGTGGGAAAAACTCAACTTAAGAGAATCACAGTGTTATCTGTTTTTGAATGATTACACCGCACGAAATTCCATTTAACAATAATTAGTATAATTATGGTAATCAAGAGCGATTCCTGTGTGGGGTATGACGTTTTAAGAACAAAAATATGCTTTCAAATGGCGTCATGTGCGCTCATTTCTTAAATAAACGAAATGACATCAGAGAAAGTGTTTCCCGCACCCGCATCTGCGTAGGGTGTTGGATGAGTTGAGAGTGGAAGCAACGAAGACTGAAAATGCAGGCTCTCAACACCCACCGAGGCGTTTTGTTGGCGTCGCTCTCTCACGAAGGGGCTCCAGCGGTCACGGCAGCAGTTATAACGATTATGGAATACTAATTTTTGAAAATTCCCCTTACGGTTTAGCCGCTAGCGTTGTTCACAAACGGACGGACAGAGTTTTGCTCTGAACCCATTTTAGGCACGAAGGATCCACAAAACATAGTGTCTCAATACTCAACACGTTAGAGAAAGTAATTTACTACTTGTAAACGCAAGAATAATTTCGGTTTATGTTTCAGAACAACATAGTTTCTCCACTGGGATTCGAACTCAGGATCTTACGTTTATCAACCATTTAACGTAACTACTACATTAATCAACAGTCTGAGTTGGCACAACTATCCCAAAGTTTTAAAATCATAGTTGAGCATTTGGAATTTTCGTAATTTGGGAAGCTTTAATAAAAGTGAACGAGTACAAGTTAAAAATTGAAGAAAAAAATGCAGATTTAACAAAATCTTGTTTTGCGATTTTGAGTTCCGTTATCACTCAAAATTACGGGAAAGCTCTGAAATGTTTTTGCTGGATATTAATTAAAATTCCAAAGCCAGATTTCATTAAGAAACACATCGCTTTTGTCAATATTGAAGTTCTATAAAACCCCCTATAAATGTTTAATGTTTGTAATTTCCAAAAGATTTTATATTCAATAAAAATAGGACTTACATAATTTGAATTAGCATATTTTGCATTATTCCAGAAAAATGAAGACATTTTTGAGACAATTTCGATGTTGGACTTGATGTAAATAATCCAGATCACTCTTTCAAATTCAAGGAGACACGACATCAGTCACATGAATTGAGGAATATTAAATTAGGTGAAAATTCTGCGAACGATTTAGGTTCATCTAACGTTGTTCGTACAGAAGACTTGTCTAAAACAATTTTACTTTGTCGAATGCATATATACAAAATAACATACATAGTACATGGAAAGTTATGTAGAGCTGCGGAAAATCGATTTCGATATATCAACGCAAATACACGTATTGTGTACCCCTGATACCAAAAAAGTGATTTCATCTGGCTCCACTCGAAGCCCTGCAATGTTCCAAAGAATTCTTTAAATTTTGGGGCTTGTTTCACTGAAGCCTCCTGAATATTTTCATAACAGTGTTCTCAAAAATTACTCAATTTTTCTTTATTTCAGCACAGAGTGGAAAGATGGCTTTAGTCTGATTCTCACCGTTTACTCTGAAAACTAAGAAAATACGAAAGTTCGGAATCGTGAGGATTTCTCGTACAACTTCATGAAGATTATTGAAGAAGTAAATTTTATATATTATGGCAATGAAAAATAGTACAAATATGAAAGAATGTTCCTGTTTCTGTAAAGCACGTTTTCTTCAATTTAAATTTACATAAAAGTAAACTAAATTATTTCATTAACTCATAAGAACTGCAAATATTATATTTTACAACATTTTGTGGTGTTGAGTAATTTTGAAAAAAAGATGTTCTTTAAAGGATGCCGTAGTAATATATTTTAATGTGAAAGGTAGTTTCCATTGTTGAAATGAAAATGGTCATTGAATTACCTAAATTCAATGCTACAAAGTACACCATAGACCACGTAGTTATTTTATCAATTTTATAAATGTATTGTCATGTGACATAACTGTAACACTTTTTCAAATGATTCGGTCTCTTGAAATCAGAGCTTGGGGCAGATGAGCCGGATGAAGTGGCACTAAGGCTGTAGGTTCCTCCTAGCCCTTTGCGCTCGTAGGTCATCTGCGACATGTCACGCATTAATGCATTATGGGATCAGATGCTTCTGTGTACTGCGAGATCACACAACTCGTACGGCATCTCTAAGATGACAATGGAAAATGGCGGCACAGCTTGTGGCAGATACTTTGCATTACCCCTTTCCATCTCTAACCCGATTTCGACAGTCACTGGAAACAATTGCCAACCAAGTTTTCATTGTTTTTATTCAATTTCCTATTTAATGTTTTCTCTATAATTGATATATGAACAGTTCATATGGAATCAATACTTTATTAAATGCATACTTCAGAACTATTGAATTTGAAATTAAAGTAAGAAATAGAGTCTATATATAAGGTTCTCATTTGGGAATTTCATAGGATAATCTTTGTAGTGAAAAACGTACAATTCACGAATTTTTAAAGAGGTTTTATTAGCTAAATTACTAATACTCTCCGAACCTGTGTCATCTAATAGATGCTGCACTTGTGAATTATCCAAATCATTAATTGTTTTAAAATTACTTGGCTGCTGTAAAATTTCACGAACACACGAACAACAATAGCTATTTCAAATCAGTAGAACCCCAAGGGTATGATAATCCAATAACATAATTACGTCAACATTATTTAAAAGCAGAATACTAGCCGGGATGAGTTAAACAATGAAAACTTTATTTTATATACCACGAAAATACGTGGACATTTGTGAAATGCCCAAAGAGTTAATTAGAGATTTCGGTGTGGCATCTCTGACATGCCGTACGAGCTGTAGGAATACATTCTGATACAAGCCTATAGTCACTACTCTAGTGTCATCTCTGAGATGCCCTCCGAGCTGTGGGACGTGTATTTTACTCATTGCACGCGAGTGCAGAGGGATAGGCTGTGGGTTCTCAATCCCATGTAAGTTGTGAATGTTTTCAGTTGTGCGTTGTGCGTGGACGGGGGGCATTCCGAGTCCCTCGTGGGCTACGTCTATTCCACAATCTCTTGCGCAAATGGCGGAAGCACCGAAGTGGATCCAAATAAGCAAACGTGCAAGGCCGAGAGGGACTCGGCGACTTTCGGCAGCGCGAACGTGTTCTTCAGCCCTCAAAGAAGCGATCGGGGCTGTAAGTGGAACTAAAAGGCCTTGCAGAGGCCGATGGATAGAAGCTAGGAAGTGAAAGGAGCCAAACCGAAAAGCGAGACCAGAGCCAAGACAATGGACAACTGACTAGTACGAGAAAGACTGCCATTTCGTTACACCCCTATTTCATTCTGGAGGACCCACAAAACGTGGCTTCTGTCTGAACAATGTATTAAAGGAAGTAATTTAATACATCAAACAGGAATAGTTAATGCGTTTTTCGTTATTGCAAACAAAGGAGGTTTTCTGTCTAATATGTGAAGTTTTTGCTGTATGAATACATAACTTTATAGTACGTTTTAGAATGCAGGAAATTAAGTTTTACCTCAATGACCGCAAGTGATCCAGCTCCACAGACACCAAACCCATATACAGCTGACCACCATCCCAAGCCCAACAACAAACAGCAACCAGACAGCCCTCCCACAGACCACAGGATAAATAGGATCTCTTAGAGGAAACATCAGTATTCAACCGACTGAACTGAGGAAGGACTTAATAAAAGTTAATAATAATAATAGAATGCACACAAGGAACGAACAATTCAACCGCAATCAGCGATGACACACGGTGAAATAAAGATAGAATGGGCACCACCACAATGGACCCAAGTCTCAAAGGACTTTGCCAAAATTGTTTGTCACTTTAAAAGATGAACAAAAGAGACTAGAGGACAGTTTTTATCAGAAGACTATCCCAAATATCACTTTGAAGCAATTAATAACAATCTGATATATCTACACAATCTATGATTTAATCTAGCAGAAATGCAATGTCTTACCCAATAGGGTACCACTGGATCTCACACGATAAAACGTACAGAAAAATAAAACTGACAAGACGAAAAACAAACTGATTCATTGACTAATATCAGATTGAAATTGAGGACTCAATGAAAAAATTACTTACTAAATGACTACATAAAGACTTCACCGTAAATTATTTTACCACATAAAAACTCCACTACACGGAATTTACCATACAAATCTTTAAAACACAAAGGAATCACCACCCACGCCTTCTATACACAAAAAATTCACAACACAAAGATTTCACGATTCAAAGACTTAACAACAAACACTAACTGGCAACATCCACATGTACACAACCCCAGCGAACTGCCTGTCGTCAACAAGCAAAGACCCACCCCAGCTCAAACTATCATCCCCAATCTTTCACGATCAATCACATTAAACCAAAACTATTTCCTAGTGTTTAAACTACTACTCCAGTGACATCCACTTCCCAATATCACAAACATAACAAAATACCGAACAATAAAACCGAACGAATTATTCACGCTGCTTCAAGTCTTCACAGCCACATAGTTCCTCTCCAACATTCTACCCCTCCTCGGCCTGTTTAAAGGCCCGGAGGTCTCTGCACCTAAATTCAGTTCAGCAAAGTTCAGTGAAAGGCGGCTCCTTTCTGCCATCTCCTAGCCCTTCGCCGGGCGGCGCGCGAGTGCTTCCTCGCAAAGGGGAAGTGGAAATAAAGATGGCGCGCAGTCCTTGACCCGTTTGTGAGGATACTGCTCCGTAATTCGTCTAGCATTGATAAGATAATCACGGAAAACTTCCAAACAGAGAAGCCGACTGCTATTGTTCTCCAAGCGGCTGAATTGAAGGTATCAAGTTAGTAACACAATCTGCCTCAGTCAGGACTCGACACCTAGGGCCTCCCGATCACTCACTGTAGACACAGCGGCAGAGCTGCTTCTGCACTAAACTCAGCCGGTTTCTAAATGTTCTAAATTAAAATCATACTTATCTGCATTAAAACAGAATATCAGGGATTATGTTTCGTCTGCGGAAAGTTGAAGGTAGAGGGCGGTATTTTGGTTCGCACCGAAGTTGATAGGGAAATCCTGAAGTTACTGGCTTAAAAATTACATTTTATTCAATGTGTTTTAATTATGTTCTCTGAATATCAAAGTATTAAAAGCCACACATATTCATAGATACTATTTATCTCGATACAAAGAGTTATTTAACTGTGAGGGGAAAAGGATGCATGAAATGCATGACGCACAAAACTGATGCTAAAAAAAGATGTAAAGCAGTTAAAAACAATGAACAATTTAAGCAGTTAAAATGACTATTTTCCCCACTCGAAAAAAACGACAGGTGCTATAGAATGGTGCACATTCAAGCGCAGAAAACACATACTCCCAGGGGAAAATCAGGATTTCGTAGAGAAATGAATACTGAACTCTGTGCAAAGTACAAAAGTACACTTTGTCATTTCGAGGTGCTACAGAAAAAAAATATTCATCGAGTTTTCAGCGAGGAAAGAGTGAATTCTAAAAAAATTCCAACTGAATGCTAAGCAGTCGTCAAAAATATATCAAATTAAAGCATAATCACAAATGCCCTTTTGGTTATTTTTTTCGCATTTGTAATGATTGCCCCTTTCATTGCAACCTTTCATCCAGGATTTACAACTATTTGAGAAATAAAATATTAAAAAAAAATAAAAATAATTCCTAAATTCCGCTACAAATGAGAATGACTATGAGAAAACACTTGAATGAAGTTTAGCTAAAGTAAAAACCATACACATTGTAAGTCTTACAGGCGTATCTCAAAACGATCGCTTAAAAGTAGTCACATGATATCATGTGATATTCTTTTACTTTGTCTGTGCATGAACTAAGAGTATAACTGTATTTTGTTATTGTCAACGTTGCTAATGCACGTGTACTTGACTAACTAAACTGTTTGTAACGTGCGCCAAGCATAGCCTTCCTCTCCAAGACGTCCGTTTTCGAAAGCCCCGCCGTCTCTTCGGGAGGCCCTCGCAATTACAAGATGGCTGCTGCAGCACCCCGGCGGGGGCCGAGAGACCGGACGGGGCCCGTGACGGCCAGGGGGGCCAGGGGGGCGATTCTGCGCGCTGCGTCGGGGCGGCCTCTGCAACAGCCAGCCAATACTGAAACAGACTTCGCTTATGACGACATTTTATTAAGTGCACTTAGCTCTATCCAAACACAAGTTAAAATAAATAATTGGAAACGTTTTTGAGAACATCTGTTTTAAAAATTAACACTATTTCATTTAAAATTACGAGAAAACTAGTTATATTTTTGAATCAATGTGACATTAATTAAAAACCTAATTGCAGAGAACAAATCTAACTCGAAGAAAAAATCTTTATCTGGAATAATGAACAAGTAGTAGGACAAGGTGTTTCGAAAATTGGAAGCGTTTTTCTTTCTTCCAAAATTCAAAGTTAATTGTGTACATCTGATCTCTACCGTCTATATAAGCGTATTTCACTCTAATCTTACAAGAAATTGAAAGAAAATATTTGTAGCCATTGTTGACAAAATTTTGAATAAGTTCCACGGATGCATATAGTGAAACGTCAAAATATTTTTTTTAAAAAAGTACTTTACTTACGTACTAACGTAGTTAACAGATAATATTGTAATTCTCGGGGAACATTAGACAGAAAATTCGAATTCAGAACACTGAAAAAGTGGATAAAACTTTTTCTTAAAAGTAGTAAATTATTTCCCCTAACAGGTTCCGTAGTCAGAACTCCCGTTTCGTGGGGTATTGATACTGAAAAATTGGTTGACAATAAAACATCAGTTAATCTGTCCTTCCGACCTTCTGAAAACGGAGTCTCAGGCACGATCTAGCAATTTAGAGGTATAAGTTCGGTTCCCGGCAGTTTTGTTCTACGTGTAGTGGAAACCATTAATCATGGTAAGATTATCATTTAAATCTGTAATCAGTGGCAAATCCAAATTCTAATCTCCCTCGCATACTTTCCTGAAATAATGAACTAGGTGGCTGATTACAATGCGCAATACTTCATTCGCCAGACTCACCGTGCCTTGCCGGTCACACGGTGGTGACGCGGTCCACCTCGACGTAGCGCACAGAATCGTCGCGGGGTCAGCAGATGACCTCCTTGGAGCCCGGCGCGGGGGAGTCGGCGCCGGACGAGCTGAGGCTGCTGCCCTTGCAGGCGGCGAGCGGGCGGCGGAGGCGACGGTGGCGGCGGCGGCGGCGGCAGCGCAGCCCCGCCCACGCCG
>BOPP01000097.1:4473404-4495078 GCA_017312745.1 Gryllus bimaculatus
GCGAGGCACTCACCTCGTCGAGCATGCTCGAGGGCGAGCGGAAGCGCAGCTGCGAGGCACTCACCTCGTCGGGCGTGCGCGAGGGCGAGCGGAAGCGCAGCTGTCCGCTGGCGCCCGAGCGGCGCTGGGGCCGCGTGCAGGCGGGCGTGCGCAGGAACTGCCAGGTGCCCGCGAAGGCGAGCGTGGACGCGTCCTCGTCGGGCGTCATGAGCGGCGCCGAGAAGCGCAGCTCGACGGCACCGGCGCCGGCCGACACCCACGTGAAGGGCAGCGGGGGCTTCCCGCAGAGGCAGTCGCGCGGCAGCGGCGGCGCGTCGGCCCAGGGGCGCTCCAGCAGGCGCAGCGTGGCCGGCGGCCGCTCACCCGGGCCCGTCGGCCGGCAGCCCAGGCGCCCCACCTGCGGACGCGCAGGGAGTGGGTTCGCTCTCTTCTTCTACTGACATACACTGTTTAGTGTGTAACGCCTTCGCGCGATTCTCCTCCTGAGCAAGAATACGGAGGGTGAATTGGCAAGGGGAGCTATTGCGCTAATCTTGGCGTTCGATTAGAATACTTGATAGCGGAGGCCAATATACAATATCATCAATTCTATCCAGTAATTCAAATCGAAATTGTGATTGGCGCTAACTTTCTGGACGATTTAATTTTGCCGGGATCGGCCAAGTGCCTTTCCTGGGATCTGTTGTACATGCCGGAAAGCAGCCGCATGCATGCCGTCAATTTTTGCCACCACCAAAATCGCTCGACTTTTAGATCAGTTGCCCGGCATGATAACCACTCTACCATCAAAATACCGGTTATTCGTATACTAATGATCAAAAATTCCCGTCATGAGGCGTCTACCCACTTGTTGAATCCGAGAGGCCCAAAGGCGCACGACTTCGCCGACTGCTGAAGCCCCAGTGGCATTCTAAACTTCCTTTTGGGTCATCGTAATCTGCACAAGTCAGTCTATACCGCATTTGTCAACGCCTTAGCACGTACAATTGCGCTTCGTGTAACGGGCAGACGAGAGCGAATCATCGCACAGTGGCCTGAATCGCGCACATTGGGTTTGGATAGCTAATTTCAAATTTACATTCAAAATAGCAAAATTAAAAATGATGAATATAGTTTTGAACATGTCATTCAATATTGCAAACAAATACGTATACTAACATTTGTTTGGTGTTATTGACTGCGAAATTTCATCTCGGAATGATGAAACTCAAATTCTTCGTATTGAATGATTTTTTTTACATATTTCGCAATCAAAAGAAGATTAAAAACTTGAAATTGTATTCAGGAACTCAAAAACTGCTTGTATTGTAGTATGATTTGCAATTTGCAATGCCGTCATCGTCAGCCGAAATGCTTAACTGTGCGCCGTGAAGTCACGGAAGTTAAGAAATTCGAGACACCACGAATTCCCAGATGGGTGACCATCTGGGAACCCTGTTACCAACGGCGGTGAGCTCGCGGCCGAAGAGATAAGCGGTAATGATTGGCTTCGACGATACGCGGCAAGGCAAACGTATACGTGGAATTGCTTGATAAACGCTTGATGCTCAATAAATAACTGGAAATAAAAGGCGCAATAGATCTTTGACTAATGTTGCGAACGCAGCTGTCGCCTCACCTCCGAGACGGGCTCCGTGGCGCAGGGGCGGCCGGCCGTGCGCAGCGCCGTCAGCACCAGCTTCACGCGCTCCCCGCGCCGCGCCTCGAAGCGGTACACGCAGCTGCGCACGCAAGCGCGCCGCCCACCTCACCACTGGCTCCCTTCGCTTGCAGACGCAACGGAGACAGACTTTCTATGGGTTTCAGTTCAATGACACACTGGGGTCGCATTCTGTACGATCATAAAGCTGAATTACCAAATTCATTGTAGTGAATTAGAGACAGTTGTATTTACGTATAAAACTTGAAAACTTCAAACTTGAGGGATACAATTTAAATTCTTCCTTTCTCTTTTAATTTCACATTGAAAGAAAACGCGCGGCTTTCAGTAAAGTTTCCAAACAATAAATTAGAGGAAGCCAAAGCAAGCGAGGAACTTCAGCTAACAAGTTGTGGGTTGTTTTACAGAATCAAAATAACTTAAGACTCATCCTTTCCTCGCTCAAAGTCTTGGTCCCATTTCTCGCTCAACATACCACTGTTCAGTATAAAAATAACTCTCATGGAAAATAAGTAATTATTATCCAGTATTTTAACGGGCCCCAGCAGGTAATGGGTTATGATCGTAATGCGTAGTCGTCACCACAAACAGAAAAGGAATGTCTGGCAGCCGGAAAATATTCTGCTGCAGTCCAGAAGAGAAAGCTATAAAAATTAACAATTTGCAAAAATTAAAACAAAATCGATTTTCAGATAAAAATATTTTTTGTATTGAAACTTTCCTTAAAATTCAAATTTTTTAATTTCCCCTAATGAGCGTTTAACCTCCATTTAAAAAACTCTAGAAATTTTATTTTATTTTCTCGTATAATGCATAAATAGTACAGAAAGAGTAATGTAATGTTTGCAATAAAAGGCGGCAACTATTCGACAGAAGGATGTGTGTATCTGGTACCCAAAAGTACTTAATTCTTGCTCCTGTATCCTCGGCCGCCTATATCCTCGTTTTGTGAGTTCTGAATACCGAAAAGTGGTTTTCAGCAAACTGTCAAAATAATTGGCGTAAGCCCCAATTTTCACTAAAACCCCGTAATTTAAACAAATGCAGCAGTTCAAACACTTTTCGTCTCCCTCCACCAAGTAATTTTGAACATAGAAATTTGTATTTTAGTGCGATCTGTCCCTCCGAATTCGGTCTTTGAACAATGTCATGTACATTTTTCAAAATATGAATAGTTTTCATGACTATTGAGTAAATTAAAAGCAATTTTAAAACAAGATTTTCTCAAAATATTATTCCAAATTTTGTGTTTAAATATTTGGGCCGGAATAAAGTTTGCTTTATAATATGGAGTAGGTATTATTTTGATTAAGAGTCATTGAATTTTAAAAGTTGACAGTGGGAACAGTGAGTTTTGTGCCGAAAGGAGTGACGCGGTGGTGGGAGGGGATGTCCAACCAAAATATCCAATTGAAACTCAGAGGCCTCGACTTCATTTAATAGATCTTGGAAAATCAATTTCGGAGAAATCGGCTGAGAGGTTTGTGCCAGCGTTGATGACAGTCGGGCGTACAGCTGTTCTGACGGGTGGACAAACAGCTGTTTTGGCGCCCATCAATTTTTCGGTAAAAGGACCCAAAACACCTGGATTCTGACTACACAACGCGTCATAAGAAGTAATTTAGTACACTGTTCTGCTCTGATCGGTAGTTTTCCATGGTTTCTTCAATCAACACCAGACAAATACCAAAGCAGTCCCTTACGAAACGGGTCATAGACCGCGCGTCATTAATTCCTTCATTTTCCTAGTCTAATTTCCTCCTCCCTTTACTTGCACACACCACACCTACATGCACTGCGCTACCACTCATGCGGGAGACCGGTCGGGAGCTTAGCGCTTGGCACTACACTGGCGGAAGCAACCACCTTCGCCGAACGCGCGAGCCTTGTGCGAGCTGCGAGGGGCACCTGAGGTTGCGCGCGCCGCCGCGCCCGAAGAGGAAGACGTCGCGCGGCGAGTGGAAGGCGCGCGGCGGCGGCGGCGGCCCGTCGACGGCAGAGCCCTCGGGCGGCCGCGACACGAAGCGGCGCGCGCAGGGGCCGGCGTCGGGCCCCGCCAGCGACTCGCCCTCCTGGCGCAGGTCCACGAACTCGAAGAGCGCGCGGAACGCCACCGGCCTGCAACGCACGCGCGCCTCGCATTTCCTGGCTTGCACACCACGGGGCGCCACTTACTTACTACTACCATGCAACAGTGTTTTCAAGCAACAAATTATTTTTACGCTCCGAGACTCCAAGTCTGACCATCAGACTTAACGTGCTGGCACTCATGCACCTACGGCACAAAAGCACCGCATGCGCCGAACTCGGAAGAAAATAAATACCCGATTCATGTAAAAAACCTTTAACAATCTTAATATGCGTTAGAAACTCCAACCCACAACACTTTTATTCTCACTCCTCCACGTGCAACAGGATTTTTACTTTCCCTTATACATTACGTATATACGCAGTAACATAGAGAAACTTACATAATGCAGCGCGAAAAAAAGTATTGCGGTGGATTTTCGCCAGAAAGAAATCAGTGCCTGACCCTGATAACGAAAAAGTGGAGAAATAAAGGTGCTAAATTAAGAAAAAATCCTCTAACATGTGATGCAGTCAGAATCTCCGTTTTGTGGGTCCTTGATATTGAGAAACCAAATGACGGCCAAACGTCTGGCTGTCCCTCTGAGAACACCGCTTCCGGCTAAACCATACAAAGGATTTTTTCCAAATTGAAGAAACCCCTGTCCATTAGGCTTGAGCCGAAGCTTCGAAACATTGAGAAACATTCTTTTTAATAACTTTACATGAACACCCCGGACATTTTCAAAATTTTCCCCAAAAAGGCTCCTAATTTCTTTAAATTTCTTGA
Organism: Gryllus bimaculatus; assembly: GCA_017312745.1. Lineage (NCBI taxonomy): Eukaryota > Metazoa > Arthropoda > Insecta > Orthoptera > Gryllidae > Gryllus > Gryllus bimaculatus. The sequence continues at coordinate 4,477,922 of BOPP01000097.1, forward strand.
AAGAATAAAGTAATATACGCATATAATGATGACATAGGTCTGATTTTCACAGTTAACTCTGGATTTTCAAAAAAAAATTTAATTCAGTTTTTTGGCGTCTTTCTACAACTACAAAATTTGTTCTCCATAGTGAATTCTTTTATTAAGGTTTTATATATTTTTTTGAAATTTTTAGTACTTCTCGCACAATATTGCGAAAAATATGAGCAATTATCAAAAATTACAAAAACAAGTTTTTGTTCAAAACGGCTCCAAATGTTTTCTTTAAACCTTTAGTAGGGATAGTGGTAACTAAACTCTATAATATGACATAAACGCCATATTTTTCTAAACTTTTGTTTGTTTTTTTAAATTAAAAAATGTGCTTTACTTCTCTCGCGCGTTATTAATATTTATATACGCGGTAATTTGTCACATTATCATATTAATGAGTACACGAACTTAAAATAATTTTCTATAAAGTTTCTCGAAAACTCAACCGTTTTCTATGAAAACAAGCTCACAATTCCGAATTTTCCGCAACGCTGCAACGCTATTTTCTCAAAAACAGCTCCAAATGTTTCTTCAATTTTTTCGTACGCATAGTGCTGTATTCTTTTGTTTTTTCAAAAATTTCACAAATCTAGTTTTCTGAAAGATCTCTCACAACGTTTTTAGTAAACACGATTGTATTTGTGAGTTAATGTGCTTCAAATGACATCTAATGAAGATTTTCAAACCTCAAAAAGTTTCTGTGAATAATAAATTCAAATTTCGAATTTACAGTAGCGCTTAAACGCCATATTCTTAAAAGCAGCATCAAGTTTTACAAAGAAAATTGCCATTTAGGACAAGATATTACTGTTCTTTAATATTTTAAAAATAATATTTCTGTTCTATTAGGAAACCGAAAAATTAAGAAAATGTCAACAAATGCACTTTGGGCGTCAATAGATGGCACCTGACAAGAGTATGTGGCAAGTCCGAATAGCTAGATGAGACCAAAAGAAATATAAAACTAATATGGGAATGTCTGTGCCATTTTGTAGCACCACTAGTTTTTCTAAATTTAACATTAGGTTTTATCCATTTTTTCGTTACCAGAGCCCGGGAATAAGTTTTTCTGGCGAAAATTGGCTCTTTTCTGGCACACAACTACATAACTCTCTCTTCTTACAAGAATTAATAAGACGAGAAAGTAAAAAATTAGAGCTAATTTGGAGAAAATAATTGTTTAAAATGTCTTTTGATTCACACAAAATTCCGAAGAGTCCGAAAAAATGAGAAGTTTTGCAATTTTCGGAAATTGAGCAAACTCAACGAAAATGCCCCCAGTACGATTTCTTTAAAGGTCTTTTGATCTATCAGATAAAAACAAAGAAAAATTTGAAGTAATTTTTAAGAATATTTTCAAAATGTTGAGGCATTATGTGAAGTATCCCCTTCAAAAAAAAAACATCGGTTTGAATTTCGCTTTGCCTCGATTTCGAGAAACATCACCAAGAATAAAAAGTTATGGGAAGAAACACAAACTGCATGTGCCTCTCCGTTCAACTGTTGCATTGTAACATAAAAACACGATATAATTGCTGGTGCACTTTCTACTATTACAAATACTCTACTAAAAATTTATCATCCTTGCCTGATGTTACAAAAAACGTTTCTGTCATCAACACAGTTATGATTAACATCTTACTTAAAAAACTCGCTATACTTCCTGACTTTTCCGCCTCCATACGATTTTGTTTTTCTCAATGATAAATACATCAATAACAAGAAAAGAAAAAATAACAAAAATTAACAAAAAATTATTAGTGCTACAGAATTACAGAGACACGTAAAAGAAATCATTTCTAAAAGTTTTGAACACAACAAAACGTCGCTTATGGCATCTTGTTCAATAGATTTAGCACACTCTAGCACTAGCAAAAATTTAGAGCTCTTGACGAGAAAATGACGTTTCTGAAAATGCAAAATTGGAACCTAATTTTACATACAACATCTTTATTTTCGAGAAACTGCATGCATAATTTAAAGACCATGTACTCGCAATCGCATATACGTATACATATCACCGACAATGTAAAAATTAACGAATATGTGCGTATTTGTCGTAAAAAAATATAGAGCGAAATAACGTTAGCGGAAGCACTCGTAAGTTGTAAGCGCTAGTAGCGAGCGTAATGACGTAAGAGCTAGATAGTGACGTAATAACGTAATGCTAGAAGTCGAAGGTCGTGCGCTAGATCCCCGAGTGGCCCTCACCTGAGGGGCGTGTGCTCGAGAGGCCACTCCTAGCATAGGTGACACGTAATGCTAGAGGCAAGCTGTGTGCCTCACCGCGATGTGCGCCGCCTCAACCCTGAGGCAGGTGCGCCTCGAGAGCGCCAGCTCCACGGTGACTAATGCTACAGAGTGCGAAGACGATGTGTGCGCTACCCATGCGCCTCACACCTGAGGCCGTGGCTCCGCATGAGGCGCAGCAGTCCCACGGTGACCGTAATGTCTAGGAAAGTGCGAAGCTGATGTGCTGCATTACCCCGAGTGGCGCCTCACTGACGGCGGTGGCCTCGGAGAGGCGCAGCTCCCACGGCTGACGTAATGCTTAGAAGTGCGCAAGCTCGTGTGCGCTACCCGAGTCGCGCCTCACCTGAGGCCGGTCGGCCTCGGAGAGGCGCAGCTCCACGGTGACCTAATTGCTCGAGTGCGAAGCTGTGTGTGCGCTACCCCGATAGGGCGCCTCACCTTGAAGGGCGGTGCTCGGAGAGGCGCAGCTCCACGGTGACGTAATATGCTAGAGTGCGAAGCTTGTGTGCCGCTACCCCGATGGGCTCTCACCCGGAGCCGTGCCTCGGAGAGGCGCAGCTCCACCGTCGTGACCGATAATGCTAGAGTCGAAGCTGTGGTGCCTTACCCGAGTTGGCGCCTACAGCCTGGCGCGTTCGGCCTCGGAAGGCCGCAGCTTCACTAGTGACTAATCCTAGACTGCGAAGCTGTGTCCGCTAGCCCCTCCAGTCCGGCGCCGTCACTGAGCGTTGGCCTCGGAAGGCGCAGCTCCACGTAGACGTAATGCTTGAAGTGCGAGAGCTTGTGTGCGCTACCCCGATGGCGCCTCACCCTGAGGGGCGGTGCCTCGTTAAGAGCGCCAGCTCCTACGGTCGAATGCCTGTGCGAACGAACTGAGTCGTGGCGCTACCCAGCCAGTGGCGCCTTCACCTGAGGGCGTGCCTCGGAGAGCGCAGCTCCCACGGGACGTAATGCTCTAGAGTGCGAAGCTTGGCGCCTACCCCGCAGGGCGCCTCACCTGAGGTCGTGGCCTCGGAGCAAGGCGCAGCCTCCACTGGTCATCACGGCGTCGCCGACGACCGGAGGAACGCTCATGCGTCGAGCGCCGCAGCAGGGCCGCGCGCGCCGTCCGCCCGCCAGGAGCCGTCGGTCGCACAGCGCAGCGTGCGGTGCGCGACGCGCCCCCCCGCGGCAGAGCGCGCGAGAAAGCGTCGGCTGTGACGCGCGCCCCTTCCGGCCCCGGGGCCCAGGCCCGCCTGCAGCCCCAGGTGGGCTCCGCCTCCGCCGCCGCTAGAGACACACAGTGCGGCGCGCGCGCGCGCGGCGGTCTGTCCGCTGCGCGCTCGCGTCGCCGCCTTCGCCGTCTGTACGCCGGCGCCTCCGGGAGAACGCACACGCTTATCCTTTTCGTGCTCGCTGCAAGACACACCACCACACGCACACGTCTCGGTGTCAGTCCAAACCACCTGCTCACTCGAATATCTACGGAAGGTATAGGGTGTGTGTTATTGCGTTTGATGCGTGATTCTGGAGCATGTTTTGTCATTCTGGAGGTATTTTATTAAACTTTTGATGTGTTATTAGTGAGATCACTTTATAAATGATCTGCCCCTCTATCCAAGTGTCCGGGAAGATTACGAAGAAATTGCCATGTACTCCAATGATTGGTGCTCTTCCGAGCAAGAATTTTATGCTCTTTTGAGGTCCAAGGAGCCGCTGCCTTCACAAAGTGACATTTAGTCAATCCTCCCATCCCAGACGATCCAATCTTTGGCGAAACCGTCTACTTCTCCGCCAAAAAACATTAATTTGCACAGCAACGAAGGTGAACGTAGAACGAGTGTTAATCTCAGACAGCTGCAGGTCGACAAATAGATTACACCTGCGAATCACTTCTATAGAGGGACGGATATCGCCTGCGCGCGTGACGTAGAAAAGAAGGAAGGTTGGGAAAATTGCACACAACGAGCGATTCATTTTAGCAAGTTTCCATGCATTGAGTGCAGACGCGCGAATTAGGGGCAAAACGCATACGGGACAATACGTTCTAGAAAGTGTTTACTCGCTCGCATGGCATCCCAGCCACCGCAAGCATGCATCGAAGTATCATTGTAAATAGTACAGTGTTCCTCGAGAGCCAGCTGCAAGGACGGATGGTATCTCTCCAAGCGCACAGAACTTTTCTTATACGTGGAACACAATTGGCTTCCTCTCAACATGATCTTTCAAAATAATGTAATCTTGAATAAGATGCTCCGAAAACGGAAAGTTGAAATCTCTCACAATGTTAATGTTCGAATGATAGAAATTAAGCAGTGTAAGCAGTGTTTCATTCCCCTAAACTTTTATCTTGACATAACTGAATACCCATCTTCAATGCCTTGAACAATCGCTGTTTTGTTTATTCAATCCACCTAGCCTGGGTTATTGCGACTCCCCTCTGCATCTTCTGCCGACCATTCACACATTGACATATTTTCACCCAACTACTCATACCTGATGATCCACTCAGAGCCGCTTCAAATTGTCTTTCTATACCATTTGCGGCAACCCCCCCGGCAATCCTAGCTCGGCAGAAACATATTGTGAACATATTTACCAGGACGACGTGTCGCATTCTCTCGCAGTCAAACACATATTTGTTCAGTTGTCGTAGTCGATCTCTTCGCTGCTCATCGAAATCTAGGTAAAGAGTGTACGAATTATCGTAGGCCTCGTTTGCAAACGCCAAAACACTCACGCGCGTTGCCTTTTCTCCCGTACTAACTAGATAAGTATTGACACTGCTGCGTCGAGCAAGCCGAAGGCTTCGCTCTCAGAGCGGACGCGCATAAGCGCATCACCAGAAGACGTCGATTCAGAGGTGCGGCAGGCGGCGCCCGCCAGCGACCCGGTCCCAGCAGCAGCGCGCCGAGGAGCACAGTCCTCGGCGCCGGCTGGTCTCGGCGTTCGTCCGCGTCGCGCCCCCCGCGCGCCGCGGCGCTCGCCACTGAAAACTGAGCACCGGACAGGCCAGATGCGGAAGCGGGCGCGGGCGCGCAGCTGGCCGGCGGCGCGGGGCTGCGCCTGCGCGGCGCAGCGGGGCCGGCGCGGGCGCGTGCCAGCAGTGGGTAGAGCAGTGGCGCCCCGGTTGGGCAGCGAGTGGCGCGGCGCCTCCAGCACCCCGCGCCCCGGGCCGCGCAGCCAGAAGGCGCAGCGCTTATGCGCCGCGTACGTGGCCGACTGCGCCGGCACGAACCGCACCTGCGCCCACACGCCCGCTCACTTCGGGGAAGTGCGCAGCTTGCCACTCAATTATCTACGCCTCTCGCACAATTCCCTAGAACCATTCTGAATTATCAGCACAACCTATGCACAGAGCGTTCAAACAATCTCCTCGCAGTGGCTGATCGCCTGGGGCGATGTTTGCTCTCTTGCACCTTTAACTGTACCAAAAGAAAGAAATCACAAGGTGATAAATCGTGGGGTCAAGGCGATGCCTTCTCGCAAAGAGAGAAGCCATCCAGGAAACAACTCTTTCTAAACTGCTACAGAACGCCGCGATGTGGGAGCTGTGGCTCCGTTTTGTGGGAACCAAACTTCTCCCTTTTCAAGGTCTCCAAAATTTGGTTTAACTTATGCCATATTGTGTGTCAGTAGCGATTTGAAATAAGCGCTCACGTTATCCCATGTTATTAAAACGTACGGTCCTCACAGACCAAATTCGGCAAGGGTGGAGCAAACTGCCACACGAAGGATGAGAAACGGTCTGGGGGCTGAGAAATATCTGACGCTCAGTGACGGAAATTTTGTTTACAGTTCCTGACAAGTGCAAATGAATCTCATCGCGCGAAAACAAAACAGCGCCAGTATGAATGTTCCGAAGAATTTCCCCTCTTAGACCTCTGCGAGTCTAAAAATCTCTCCCACTTAATTATTGGGTAGCCATAATTCTGTAAGGGTGCATGTGAAGATCTCAGAGCAGGATTCCTATCAGACAATCCCAGCGCTGCTGCAGGTTTAAAGGCGGCACGCTTTGCAGATTGCGCGCGGGTACTTTCACACGCGCCATATTTCGAGGCGTTGTTGCGGTCCCAGGTCGGCCAGGCGCTTTTTCTGCAGCACATAACTTTTTCTATCCATAAGAGAATAGAAATCACAGAACCGTCGTTACGAATATACTCTTCCAGGACAAACGCACGACGCTCATCGCGCCTTCCGCAAATGGCGCTCCTTCAGCTCCACATCCCCCTTCACAAGCCCTTTCGCCGCCCGACGTCCGCTTGTAAGCGCATTGCGATGCGCGGACGCGCCGCCCTCGCCCCGTCCCCTTGGCGTCCCGCTCCCCGCAGCGAAGGGCGTCGCCCGTCGAGAAACAATGCTCCGCAGACGGGGAAAGCCGGGAACACTGAGTTCCATTTTAACGCAATTTGCAATGCGCAAGAGTGGTGAGCAATCCATGTGCGACTTACACGTTTCTCTCACGCGTATAAAGAAACAAAAGCAAGAAAAAATCCAATTAGATGTTTTCTATCAATGTCAAGAAGCGAGAGGGACGCAGCTATCCAAAAATCTCACAAGTTTTATAGAATGTTCTCAAAGTAAGTTTAAATAACAAATGCGAACCTGAATTGCGATCATGTGGTGGTCGTGGAGTCGCGAAACAGGAGGGATGGTGGTACTGGCGCGCGGATCAATGAGGAGATGAAAAAATTGAGACATCAAGGAAGAAAAGATTTACACGAGGCAGAAAGATTTTGCCTTCAGATGAGCAAGTCTCAAGCAGACATCGACTGAAATCCATCCAGAATCGACCAACTTTTACTTGCCCTATCGTGAAATCGGCACGTTTGGTCGAACGTTGTTTCGATCATAAAGCACGTGAGTCCACTGGGCTCAATTACAACCACGAGCGAGCACGACTCCCATGTACGCTCCATTGTCGCCCGACATCCGGACGTCCGCAACCCGAGACACCTGTTGGCCACACATTCCATCGACCTTGCCATCGGCCTTGCCGTCCACTTCATACCCTGTTCGCGTTTGGGACTGGCGGCAGCTTGGAATTCGGCATTTCCGCTTTAGTCGATCGCTTCAGAAGCCCATCCCGAGGGGCTGCTTGCAGTGCGCCATCGACGTGTAATGGAGTATACTCCATATATCATAGTCATATTTAGCCGGTAACAATACGTTTGCTCAGTATTTTTGAGTTTATTTTATTATTAAATATTTTCTCGTTGCATTAATCTAGGTATTGTAGAATTTACTCACTGTTTGAGTAGTATGTATGTGTAGTGTGAATAGAGATCAGGTCTAAACAATTTATTCATTTATTAAAAAGTATTTATATAAAACACTTTACAAATGATTGTTTGCTCTATACGGAACAGTTTATTCTTATCTCCTCACACACAGTTTACTTTTGCGCGCATAGCACTCGCCCACTGTCGGTGCGTCCGCGCGCGCACTGTTGGAGCACTTCGGTAGCATGTATGTGCAACCTTTAGGGCTAAAACTGTTGTGCGTCTAACAGTCGGTTATACGAGCATACCTTTGCTATAAAATGTGCCAAAAGCATTAGAACAGAGCTGCATGTGGCCGTCCCAGATAAACTACCGTCTGCTTTACTCCGGCCTCTCCCTCACACCAGCATGCAGCAGCTCAGCACGGTTTTCGATGAAGATTCGAATTTACGCAAGCCATGAATAAACTCTGACCAACAGTATAATGATCTAGCACTCTCAGCTAAATCGATATTAGCACTTAGAAGCGACAGCACTTGCGTGTGTTTTGTTTAGTGTTTCCTTAATTCTAAATGAGAGAGCTAGGCAAGAGATTGCACAAAGTGATGAACTCCACATGTCGCTAGAGATTGTTTTGCCCAAATGACGCTCTTTACAGTACGCGGTGCAGGACCTCAATTCAAATATTCCATCAAATGTAACCGCAAGCCCGTCCTTATGTAACTCCGTAGATAACGCAGTATACGACGAAACAAACCGAAATTTACGGCAGAAATAAACGGAGAGCGGGAACCTCGGTTACTAACTGCGCCGAACCCCTAGTCGAAGGAGTAAGAGGTCGGGACACAACGGCGCAGGCGGGCTCACCTGCACCTCGAGCTGAAAGCCGTGCAGCGCGGAGGCGGACGGCCCCACGAAGGTGCCGAAGGGCGCGGAGGTGAACTCGACGAGGAGCTCGGGGCCGCTGCTCACCGCCTCGGGCACCGCCTCGCCGCCTCCGCAGAAGCGCAGCAGCACGGCGTCGCGCGTCGTGTAGCCGTCGAACACCGTCACGTAGTCCTGCACCTCGTCGCACTCCTGCCACACCTGCGCACGCCGCACACGCGGGCGTTTGGAGGCGAGTTGGCCTCTACCCTCACGTGTAGCTATTGTGAATTGCAAGCTAATTTGTTTCGGGTACAAACTCATCAATATCTAAAATATTAATATGTGAGTGACGTACAGAACATAAGATTGGAAAGCTCCCCTTCCCAGGTGCAGTCTGCATAGTTCTTGCAACACTGTTGGGTGAGAGCATGGATTCTACAGCAACAACTCGCATTCTGCCTTGTGCTGTACCTTGAGGCCTCGCGCGCTGCGCCGCTCCGTCGACGGCGCGTCGTCCGCCGCGCCCGCGCCGCCCGTCCCGCCCGCGCCAGCCGCTCCGCCCGCGCTGCGGATGGCCACGAGCTGCCCACGCGGCTGTCGCACAGCGATCAGCGCCTGCTGCCCAGGTGGCACCTGCGGCACACGCACGTCACTTGCAGATGGGCTCTGCTTGGAAGGATCAGGTAGTGGAATGCCCGGCTGAATTAATTCCATGGTAAGATCCGCAGTGAACTCACTCAATGACATCTGCTTTTCAGATCCTGAAGCGGATGCACTTGTCAAGGTAGTTGGTAGGTTAGATTTCGGCTTGCGAAGTTCAACGTTTATCCTGCGTTTGCTAATCTGGATGTGCTGGTTCATTCTCTTTATACTTGTCATTGATTGGAATGTTTTCTTCGCAGAAGGAACATGGAAGAATCATGCCAACGGTCGCGATTGAATTATTCTGCAAGTGCTTACAAATTATCCTTCTTAATCGTTGCCATGTTATTTTTGTGGACATCAAGTTTTAATAATGTGGTTCAGACTAGTAAAGCACTGACACAGAGTCGGTAGATAGAAGCTTAAATAATTGCCTGTCTAACTGAACTGATTTGAAACTGTTGCAACAACAGTGTTGAAATTTAAATTTGACTCACAGTCACATATTGGCCAATGTTGCGGGAATATAAATAACTGGTAGTTTACATAAGTTATATTGGTGAATGATATGTTAAAGAGTTCAAAAATAAAAAAAAGTACATTTTTCTGTTCAATCGTGTAAAAACAGAGATAAGAGGGGAGAAAAAGGTTCTGAAGCATAAAAAAGTGAGGGAAAAGGAGGTAAATGTAATAATTTCACGCAAAGGTGCAAAAAGATGCAATTAACTGTGTTAATTTCGCTTCATTCCATCCCCCAAAATACCTATACTGAACTATCCGTACCGAAATTTTTGGAAAGGTGCCACCCTTAGAGTACTTTCCCTTGTAATATTTTTTCCCTGTGTGCTGAACAGCAGTTTTCCATTGTCAAATTGAGTTGATATATTAGTTTCAAAATTAAATTTTAGTTCTCGCACCTAATGAGGTACAATTGAAGACGAGTTTTACAAATGAAGAGTGAGGTTTGTCACTATGAAAATAATTGGTGATATTGAAATATTTCGTAACCGTTACAAATTCGAAAAAATATCTATTGTTGTATCACCGCTAGTTTGATACTTAAAGAGGATAGAAGAGTATAAAGGTGGGGCTGAAAGGTTCAGAGCAATGCACAATAAAAGTCGTTTATCAGATTTTGAAGAAATGTTAATCGTGTGGTTCGCACCTCGTGCTGGCGCACGGCGTAGTAGCAGGTGAGGTTGCGCGGGTAGACGCCGGGGAAGTTGGGCGACTGCAGGCGGCAGGCGCGCCGGTCGCAGTCGCTGAAGATGCGCGAGCAGTATGTGCCCTGGATGAGCTCCCCCAGGTAGTAGACGGGCTCCTGCGCGCCCTCGCCCGCGCCCTCGCCCGCGTCCTCGCCCTCGGCGCCCGGGGGCGGCGGCGGGCGCGGGGCCTCGCCCTCGCTCGCGTTGGCGGGCGGCGACGGCGGCGGCGACGGCGGCGGCGACGGCGGCGGCGGCGGGTCCAGGATGCCTACGGGTGCAGTTTGAATCAAATGCTATTATGCAGTTCTCATCTAAATTGAGAAACTTCCAAAAACAACTTCTCAAAATTTGTTTAGAGAATTGTCATTCCGACAGGGACACTCATTTCCTCTCCAATAAGGTGACAGACTGCTACTACTTTGATAAAAATAACTATATAGTTTTATTTAAAAAACTAGTCATGCAATGACCGCACATACCTGTTGAAGTGGGTCCAACAAGCGAAATTTATTTCTCCGCGCCGTATTAGATCTCAAGTCTTTCGCGATAGCTCATCACGAACGTTACCGCTAAAACACCACACAAGCGGCTATACTCAGCTTTGTCGACGCGTAAAACGATACTAGTTCCAATATTACTAACGAAATGTTTGAAATCCAGACTCCCACGAACATAAGACCTACGCCATTTCTTGCGTCCTTCACTCTAGCCGAAGAAATAATGTAAAGAAACAATTAGCGGTTTTTAAAGATTTTTTCATACATTCCATTAACTTAAGACAAAATATCTACTCCTTTTTTCAAAAATTTCAATATGACGTCCTAAACATATATAGTTTTAAATCACATTTCATTTAAGAAAAACAATCATAAAAATTGTATTTTACAACATTAATTTTTTGCAATTCACCGAAATTCTGACCAGCGTCATTTTTACCATCCTTTGCTTCATAAGAGAAAACATTTTAAAAAATAATTTTGAGCCGTTTTTTAGGAAATAATCTTTTTTAAAATGTTTAAATTTACTGCAAAATTACGCGTAAATCACTCACAATTACTCATAACTACTCATAACAATAAAAATTGTGCTTGATGGTATTTAAAGATCTTTCAAGAAAAAACATTTTCAGAAAAATAACTTTCTTCAGTTTTAAAAGACGCCAAACAATTTTGAAAGTTTTCAATTTTCGAAAATTGAGAGATTTTATCGAAAATTAGACTAGAAAAATGTTATGCGTGAGGAACAAAGTTTCATTGAAAATATGTGGACACATTTTTGAAAAAAAATTGTTGGGGCTTCTTGTTCAGTACTCCCTAAAATCAAAATCCGTTGAGTTACCACATTTTACATTCGCAGTCTCGTTTTCAACATTCGCGTGTAACCTGTAATGGACGGTTGTAAGGGCTCCTAGGAACAACCCCAACCCCCCTCGTGCGTTTCTGAGTTAGGGGCGCAGGAGATGGTTTTATTTTTCCCAAAAACGCTAAAGGCAGAAAAAAGCGAAATCATTTTCACTGACTGAATACCACTTCATGTCGCCGGGGCGGAGCACTGGCCAAGTGGGTGGACGATAGGAATTCTAAAAACGGAAGCCTCTCATACACGCTTCAAACAAAAGGAGGTTCTGCGATGGATTCGAATAGTTTTGGTCGGTGGCGGAGCTCCGCTGCAGGCGCATCATATGTTGAGGAGGTGGGGGAAAACAGCGAAAATGCAAGAAAAATGACTTTCGACGAGGAAGGTGAGGGGCGAGAACTTCACACCGTCCGTAAAAAGAGTTCTATTCGGTGAAGAGCCAAGAAAATAATACTAAATACTGAACATACATTTTTGTGATTGTACTATTAATAATATTCCAATTAACAATCATTAAACCAAACATTAATATGCCTGAACTGTTTGAATACGGTTTGTTTGGCCATGGCCATGTCTTCTCTCGGCTGTTGGCGAGTGCCCGTGAGAAAGCTGCTCACCGGTGAGGCGGGGCCCGCCGCCGAAGCGCAGCAGCGCGGCGCGCGCCGGCAGCGTGCGGAAGGCCAGGCGCAGGTCGAAGGCGGCGGCGGCGGCGGCGGCGGGCGGCAGCCGCGCCACGCGCACGCTCACCGTCAGCGCGCTCGTCTCGCTGAAGTATACGGCCCGCGAGGGGCCCCACGCCGCGCCGCACCACGCGCCGCCCGCCGCCGGCCGCGCCGCCTCCGCGATGGACAGCGCGCCGTCCGGACAGCCGTCGGCCGTCCACGACACGAACCGCCCCAGCGAGAAGCTCTCGAACGTCAGCTGCAACCACACACTCCGCTACTGCTACTACTTTGATACATTGGCGCGAGCGGCGGGAAGCCAGGCTTATCAGTCAGTGTGGGCATTTTCCCGTTTCAGTCCTAAATCTGGATTACCACGATGCCTTTTACACTGACCTAATATATCTCATCCTCATTCAGCCAGTTTTTCTAAGCATTTCCGAATTGAGACAAGGAGAATCCCACCTTAGATCTCCGTGATTTACATAAAATGACCTTGAGTGTGCAAAGCAGAATCCCCAAAGCACTTTTTGCACAATACTCCTCACGATCATATAAGACACACAACCACCTTACTTAATTTAATGACAAGTGGCAAATTCGCAATTTAGCCAATGAGCTCAAAAATATTCATTGATATAATCAATAATCTAAAATCGTTTGCATGCAAAAATGAGTGCATTTCCAAATTGTTTGAATAATGTGACACTTAACTGGGTCATTCGCGAAATTGACGTATTTTGAACTCTTAGGCGTATCGTATTCAAAATTTTACTGGCACTAAACAAAATGCTTCAAATTCAGAAACAGTGTTCTATAAATTCAGAAAATCGTAGATAAAATATAAATAAAAACAGACAATTCAGATATGGAAGTCGGATTGTAGTACAAAGAGCACTCACTATTATCTTTTAAGTGATTTTTCTTTAATAAAAGTGTGGGGCGCCTATTGCTCTTAAAACAAAAATGTTAAAGAGAAATAGGTACCACTACTTCGGAGATATCTTCATCGGAAATTAAAATTTGAGCTTCAAAACTCTGGGAGAGAATGCTTCCTCAAACTGCATTTTCTTCCAAAACTATTTAAATGACTCTGCTTAGAAACAAAACGTGATACCTCCAAATATAAAATGTAATTTATACAATTAATATAAAATTATTTTTGGGTTTCCTGCCCTTAAATGATAATGATATTTTCTTTTATATTCCACTACCTTTCAATCGGTTTAGGTGGTTCAATCGGAAGGATCTAGGTTCATGACGGCGGCAGGAGTTTCGACATTAGCTAGATAGCTTGGTCGAATCCAGCAGCTGTTTGGAGGAGAATAGCAGCGGCCGGCTCCTCTGATATCGATCCAATTTTCCGTGGTGTTTACAATCAACACCAGGCGAATGCCGGTTCAGTACCTTAACAGACGGGCCACAGACCGCGCGCGATCTTTCCATCCTTTTCCTTGTTATATGCGCACCCCTTCCTTACACTCACATGCACTGTACTACCATTCGAATCGGGAGCTTAGAGCTTGTCCCGTGTGTGGTGGTGGGAGCGACGGGGAGGAGGGGGAGTTCACCTGCACGAGGTCGCCGTAGTCACCGCCGCCCGCCACGAAGGACAGCTGGCACACGAAGGGCAGGCGGTCCTCGCGCGGCCGGTGCAGCTCCAGCTCGTAGGCGCGCCCCACGTCGCCGTAGTAGGTGCGGTTGCACGCTGCTCCAGCAGCCCGTGGAACGTTTACACAGTTAAAAACTACACACAGAAGTGCTTAGCAACATGTAACAAGCATTTTCTGCCAGTTTGGGTTGAAATATTGCAAGCTACACGAGAATAGCAAAGTCATCTAATTTTTAAACATTTTCTGTATCTGAGGTCCTTTCCCTATATTTGGAATTTTCCTTCGCTTGCACAATTGCTATCTGCATTCACAGATACTACAAAAAGATTTCAACATATTTATGGGCAGGCCTGTCAAAGAACGCACGTTTCCACAAAGCGGGTACTCTTGGTTTCGATTTCTTTCTATGCATCCGACAAGCCACGCAAGGTGAACCCAGCGAAATAATTAAGAAAGATTCTAATAATAAAAGTTCTAATAATAAAAGTTCTAATAATAAAAGTTCTAATAATAAATGTTGTAATTATAAACTTTCTTGTAGTAACACCATACATAAATTAAGTTATGGAGAAACCACTTCGCAAGAATTCATCGTTGGCCCTCCCCCTTGATTCGCGACTGTCAACCAGTGGCGTGTAGCAGCAACAATTCTGCTGACAAAACGCTGCAAAATGGCTTTCCAAAAATGTTTTTAATGGAATCGAAAGATGTTCGAATTCAACCACAAAACGCACTTTCCAGCGTTGCACATCGACCACTGAAGATCTACTGGTCAAACGTGGCCCGCTTAAACAGAACTGGAAGACCAATATCTACGAAGCCATTTTGACAGATGACGTACGTTACATGGGGAATAACCGCATTTGTCATAGTAACCCTCAGTTCACCCTAGTCCCCTCTCCCCTAGGCATGAGGTAATGATATCGCCGTTTCGAATGCTTTCAGAATGCAATGACCTGAACACGGCCTTCAATTTGTGTGTGAAATTATCTTTGCTCGGGTTTTAATTTTTGCTAATGCAGAGCAACCCGGTGGAGCGCGCGGAGGCGGGACTCACGCGAGCAGCCGCGGGGCTCGTCGGAGCCGTCGGCGCAGTCGGGCGACTGGTCGCAGTACTTGGAGGCGGGCACGCAGGCGGCGGTGCACGCGAACTCGGAGAGGCGGCAGCGCGGGAGAGGCGCGGGCGGCGCGGCGGGCGCGGGGCGGGCGCGGGCGGGCCGGGGGCGGGGGCGGCGCGGCGCGGGAGGCGCAGGTGTGGGCGCAGGGGGCGCCGCCCCCGCCCCCACCCCTGCCGCCAGCGCCGGCAGCAGCACCAGCCACAGCGCTGCAACACACACACACATCGCCTCAACTCCACTGTACAGACACATTCGCAAATGACACAACTCACAACCAATTTAAAAAGGTTTAGGCTAACTTTTTGTACTAACATATTGTAATGTAGTTACATTAGATTCGGAAATGGAAGACGACCTAGGCGTGCTAGGAAGAAACAGTGCTCGTGAACTCACGCCGCAGAAGCCGTAAAGTACAGTAAAAATACATAAATAAAAGGAGTCCTACAGTTCGCACCAAACATCACAAACTGCTGCATGCACAGCACTGTGCCGGTGAAGGTGGGCCAAGCGGCACACTGTGCGGGAATGAGAGGTGCGGTGAACAGTTCGGGAAGGCGCCACCAGCAGCAGGGCGAGCGACGGCGAACCGCCAGCAGAAGACACCACCCCCACCTTTTCCGCCGCACAGGTGGGAAACGTGTGGACTCGCACAGAGGGCTCGGGGGATACACAGTAAAATCTGTCTACGCCGGAATCGATTGAGACACAAACAAATCTGGTTTAGGCAGGTTTCCGTTTTATGCAAGGTTGTCCATTTTATGACTCGTGATATCGAAGATTCTGCCCTAAAAGTAGTAAATTAAATGAATTTATTTTAACTACCAAAATAGATTAACGTATAACTTATTTATGGAAGAAATCACCAATAAATGGATGTCAAACATTCTTCATTGACAGCTTCTGAGTTGGAAAATACACACCTTACTGACCCGGACAGTTTGCAGTCTGGGAGTTTGTGCACCCTGGGGGTTTGTGCACACAGGGAGTTTGTGCACCCTGGAACGTTAAAGCACAATCGACTTCTGCGCATGCGATGCGCAAGGTTTGCGTCACGTAGCGCATCTGCGCATGCGTAGAAGATCGATAGTACGGACCGCTATGGCGTGCACAAAACTCCCTAATGCGTCACAACCCAGTACTATGATTTTCTGATAGCTTCACACGGCCTTGAGCAATGCGTATCCGTGGAGGGGAAGGGAGACGCGTGAACAGAAGCCATGCCACGCTCAGAGAGTCGAGAGGAAGGGAATTCCCCGACGCCCTGCGCTCTACGCTGACGGCTGAAGCTCGCCTCCTTCAATGTCCGGCTGTCACACTAAACCACGTCCCGCATGGATAGACATTTTAAAACAAGCTTACAGATACATTCAATTCAATAAGAACATCTCGCATCGCTCTGCCAATTGCATTAAATTCATAGAAATTACGTTTCATAAAGATTTTTTCCTGCTGAACATGTAGAACCGTTCCGTTTCTGCGTTAGAGAGGTTACCTTTTATGCTGTGTAAAATGCCATTTAACGTCACAGGCCGGAAATAAATTTCCGGTTAAGACAGGTTTCGGCTTTTACAGGTTCCGGTGTAGACAGAATTCACTGTATATAGGCCCCGAACCGGGAAGCGAGCAGAGTTGTTTCAGGGATAGAATGGAGTTGTTGCCTTAGTGAGTGCTTGTAAACTTACAAGTTTTTGTTGACGACGTGCGACTTTTGTACGGAAAGGAACGTGATCTTTGACTATTGCGCTGCGAAAGGGACCTCTGGTATATGTTTCACTTGGCTTTGTATTCTGAACTTCGGCTATCTGGATTTTTGGATGATTGTAAATAAACATATTGACAAAGAACTGTTATTTATCTGCCCTGGCTTTCTTGTATATAACACAAACATTGTGTCACCTCCAAATGAATCAGAAATGAAATTCATTTGTTTTAAAGGCTGGATCCCAATACGTAATTATAGGCAGTCAGCATCCAACATTTTCTCATTGAATAGCCAATTTAATTTAGCATCATGTTAGATACAACGTTTCATGGCCCTGTTCTGACCACATCATCAGGCAAAAACTGGAATACCAAACATTACAGCTCATGAAAAACTTAACTTGAAAATTCAATCAATAATGATTTAAAGTCTCAAATGCTAGCCAATGAAAATTACAATTGTAGTATGCTTAAAACAGAAAGAGAAAAATATTATATATATATAT
>BOPP01000097.1:4495155-4511289 GCA_017312745.1 Gryllus bimaculatus
AGATAGATAGATAGATAGATATTCGAAAAAAACTTTGATATCTACTTACGTTAAAATGATAAATAGAAAAACGATTAGAAAAATACAGACATTTAAGACTCATGTCACACGACAAACATACCAAGACCTCAAGGCATCAAAACAAAAGTACTAGCTAATATTTACAGTTGGTGTGAACTACAAAACTTTGTTAATATCCTTTATTGTAGGCGGTTTAATTCTAAGTATACGTTCATGTGTAGTTAATAAACGAGATGAAACAGATATATATTGTAACCGCTCACTCAAATTCGTCGTGGGATTGCCCTAGTACTTCATTTCTTATAATTTTTCGTTGGTGATTTAATCCAGAGACAGTTTCTTAAGTGAGCTGTCGTTTATAGAGAGTAGTCAATTAACAGTGTGTTTTGCAGCTAGTAATATTGTAAAACCTTTTTTTAATTATCAGTAAGAGAATAAATCCCGTTATTGCGTGCTATCCCAGAAGTCTGTCAAAGTCGGCAGGGGTTCGCTCTGTTGAAGCAGAACTGAGGGGTGACATTGTGACTCCACACAATTGCCAAGAAGAGAGAAGAGTTTTGCTTTAATGCTATTACAAACTTCGGAGAACAAGGGAGAAAGGGAGAGGTAATGGAATTCAGTTTGAGATGTAAACATGAGAAAATGATATTTGATAATCTGATTATGGTGTAGTGAATATAAAAATCTCTTATTAAACATTATAATTAAATAAAGGGATATTTTTCTTCAAAATAAGAAAGGATTTATTGTAAAAATATATTGTAGTAAAATTGGAAAATTGAGTAGCAAAGTATTAAAGAAGTACATGGGTTACAATTTTAAATGTAAAATACTTTCCATTTTTGCCTGGTTTATTAATTCTGAAAATCTATCTAAGACAGATCCTATTAGGAACACTTTTTTTCTGAAATTCTTGTTTTGTTTTAAGGCAATCTACCGAGTGTAACTCTTTACTTTCTAATATATTGCAATACACAGAAAATATCGTACAATTTCTGCAATTTTTCGGTATGAAAACTCTTTTTACCAAGTCTTAGAAACAAAAAAGTGAATGAATCATGTACCTACATGTAGTAAATTACTACATCACGTTGCTTAATCAGAATGCATGTCTAATAGGTCCTTGATAACGAAAAATCAATTGACGGCAATACGCCTGTTTGTATGTCCGTCCGTCTGCCTGCCGGAGGTCAATTTATTACGCGTTTAATTTATTCACTTCGTTTACTTTTAAAAAATGTGTGATCGCTGATTATGACATAATTATTCAAAAATTGGAAGCACACATCGATGTAATCAAAGCAAGCTTGTCTGAAATTTCCCTTGCTTGATGTACAATGTGCTGCAAATGCTGGTGTCCTATTTTCTCAATACGATTTCGAGAAACTTCTAAATGCGGAGATTATAGCAACTATTAATTTATACATTTTGTTATGCCTTTCTTCAACAGCATCACCACTCAAGAATTCGATACTTAGTGCATTCCCAGCTACTGGAGAAAACTTCGTACCAATTGCTCTCCTTTCTCGCGCACAAATTTCCCACACGTAAACTATTTACGACTAATCTATAACTTCTTCAGTTTCCACATTATCCCCTTTTACCACACAATCGAAATCTTCATCTACATCTCGCAAAGGAACGAATGGAAGTCCAAACAGCATTGCTACATCTCAGCAAAATTAATAATCTGTAAGGGAATAGTCTTTGCAACACTGCGTGGTCAATTTTACATCAAAAACTTCGAAATGAAGTAGAAAAAAAACATCATTTTACTCTTGCTTTTGGGAATATTTCCGCAACAGATTTTATATTTGTTCTTTCGAAGTCCAACAACAAGTTCTTGGCGTGATATGAATATTGGCTTGTGAGCCATCTTCCAAACAAGCCTAATACATTCGAGTGTAGCTTGTTCCGTTTTTATGACAGTTAATGCACAAACAAACAAGGAAACATGGTCCCTGAAGGTGTAGTAAATTGTGGAGAGTTTCGTAAATTTATTTTGGGATGTTTTGAAAGTTTCGTCTCTGAACATGTATGGGCTAGCAGCAAGATGTAGGAGGTTAGAAATTCATTCGAAAACTAGTTCGCTATCTCCATGATTCCTGTCTTCTTTATATTTAGTTCGTTTGTGTCTGTAATATCAAGTATTTCCTGTAGGTTGTGGGATTGGGGCACGAAATTTATCCTGTAATCGACTGTTTGACTCTTCATCATTCTTTTGTCGGGTAGACACCACACTAGTAAGAGTTGCTCGCAAGACTTTTGAAGGAGATTCTGCTCGCCTCATAATATTATCCATTACTTTTCTCATTTCCCCGCGACACCTGCTTTAAGCTGATGTTTTGAGGTATCATCATTATGTGTAATTATGTTACGAAAATTCTAGTCGCCCACCTTGGGTTCCCTCATCGCGATTTCCGCTCCTCCAATATCTTCTTCGGCGGTCTTTAATTAACAGTGAAAACAGTTCACATTAAATTGCAACACAGGCTGCTTTCGATGTGTTTATACTACTTCTTCTGACATTGTATTTAGAAACTAAAACAAACAATTTGAATATATATTGAATATTCAAGAGAAGCGATCCACATTAAAAACAATTATTAGAAAAAATTGCTTGCTCGCATAGTACTAGACCTACGGGGTGCAATGCTCATTTCAGGGCCTGCTCATTCGAAATTAGATTCCAGCACGAAGTTTCTTTCCTGTCTAAAACAGTAATAATTTAATCTAGTGAGGAACGGTCGCACGGATCCGTAGTTATCGACGCAGCTCATTATTGACAATAATAAATATTATTAAACTTTCCGGAAGTGCGTTGCTGAGCAACCAGACTCGGGAAAATGAGAACTAGTGACGGCTGTACAGCTGGCCGCTCTGCAAAGCTGAGTTCCTCCCAGTCTCGAAGACGTCGGCATGCATCACAATAAATGCAAAGTGAGAAGTGGATCTCCAGGTATCATTAACTCGCACCAAAAATATAAGTAGACAGAGTTAAAAGTTTTACCAAGTAGACAGAGTTAAACTAGTAAATTAGACTGAAGAACACATAAGAATTTAATTATTTTTGAAAAGATTTATTTTTAAAAAGATTTCACAACGTATGAGGGTAGTGGCGCTTAAATGTGATAATTCAGTGGTACAGATTTCTGAAAGAAAATGTTCACAATGGAGTTTTAAAAAGTTAATCATTATTACTACATCGTAGTGTAGAGAAAATACAATGTTGATGGACGTGATGACAATTTTTTGTAGAAAAACTTGTTTTCAAGATCTCTGATATCGAAATATTGTAAATTTCTTGTCGCCATATGTCCTGGTAAATTACTTTCTGAAATACACAGAGTAGTTAGAATTCACGTTTTATGCGATTTCGATATTGTTTTCGTGCTTGTCTGCTACTATTATATTACTAAAGACAGTTTTATTAATGGAATAAGTTCTTCAAAATTGTCATTTTAATAGTCATGAATATTTTTTTAAAAGTTTTAAATCTTCGCACAACGTTGAATAAAATTGGAACAAATACAAAAATAGAACAGATAAAAAAGATTCTCAAAATTTATTTCAAATTTTTCCTTCAAATTTTTGAGCGGAATGATCAGTAAATATGCAGTAAATCACATTGCATTATCATCATTTATGTTAAAACTTGATGTTTAAAAAACTACACATTTTTTAAATGTCTCTCATATTATAAATTAACGATAATTTTAAATTAACGATAACGATATATTAACGATATATTTCATAATTTAATACACTTCTGAACTCATGATTTTTTATGACGATTCTCGAAGTCTTAAAAAACTTCGTTTTGTTATCGTAGACGATCTAAAAATTGCACATTTCTACAATTACCTTTTTTTATGATATTTTTTCAACAACGGCTTCAGTTTTTCACAAAAATTTTTACTTAAAACAATATTAGGCTCTCTTATAAGATCCACAAGGATTCATTGTAATAAAATAATTAGAGTAACCAAAAATTGAGAAATGGAACACAATTATCTCAATATAATTGTTTCAGAAATGAAAACGAAAGAATCTGTATCTTAAAGATTCCATTACCCTTGCCTTTACCGGCAATGTGTGTGACATCTGCGTACAATCTCGCTGTGTAATTTAAGAACTGGTTTCCTACACCTACTGATACCATTACCAAGATACTCCAACAGGAAACCAGCGACATAAGTACTGGCTTAGGAGACGCAGGGCATCAGTTGATGTCACCGCCGTGCCTCTGACCAGGAGGTCCTAGGGTTCGAGCCCCCACGTTGGCACTTGCTAGGGCAAATTGAGCCACTGTCTGGAGAACTGTAGCAGTCGGCTGGTCTCTGGTAGTTCTCCGTGCTTTCTCCGACTGCCACCAGGCGAGCAGAAGCCCCTGTCAAGCGGCCATGGACCGAGCGCGTTGCTTTCTTGCTCTCCCTTGCCCTCTCCGCGCCCTTACTTACACACACTCATTACCACACATGCCGGGAAACCAGTCACAGCTGGCGGGAGGTACCTGGTGAGTCGACGTAGGTCGGCGCCGGATTTCGTCATCCAGAGAGGGAAGATCGCCGCCCCCTCCCGCGACAAAAAACATACCCCACACTTCCTTGAAGTCTTGCTTGGCCTCGGCAGTTGAGGCTCCGATCATGGAGAGGAGAGACTTTCTGAAAGTTATAGGGCTGTTATGGTTTTTGTTGGGTTTAGGTATCGGAATAATGTTGGAGAACTTCCCGTTCAAAATATGAAAATTGAGTTGTGTATGTTCCTAATAAAAGCTATAATGTTTCATGAGAGATTTTTGAGGACGATGTGGGAGATTTAGTCGTGCTCTGAGGGAAATGGGTAGCAATTTGGTTAGGAATTTGATTTCTTGAGGTGAAGAAAATGTAGAATTGTCCGGAATGTTGAAAATTGGGGTGTAGGGCACATTGTTTAATGAAGTTGTGATTATGTCTGAGAGACATATGTGGTGAAAATGATTGAAGAAAGTAATCTGCCAATACTTCGGCATTTTGTAAATCGATGTAGAAGTAGCCTGTGGATATAGTTAAGGGAGGGATAATTAATGTTGTTTTTGAATCGTTTGTTAAACTGCATCAGTGTATTAATCTGGGTATTTAACGATTGAATAATTTTATCGAATGCGATGTAAAAATTCCTAATAGTTGTTTTCAGTATATTTGTTAGTGTATTTAATTAATTTTATTAGAGGATATTTGGTTTCGATCCACAACCTTGAGGTTCTGCATCTTGCTGTATTATATGGTATTTGGTGTCGATTATGAGAATTCGCTATATTTTGTTTATTACAGAGGATGAGCTTTTATAAATGATTTAATTGTGTTACACTGTTTAAGGTAACTACCGATTTTTTTTCAACTTGTTTAGAATTTTGAATTTTGTTGTGGGATTATTAAGTACAGATTTGAAACTTCCAAATGTGCTTTGTATTTAAGGTGTGGAAAAGTAACAGTTCTGACTTGCGTTTTTTTTCTCTTGCGACTGATATTACTTTTATATTATTTTGCTATAAATCTTATTCCCAATAGATTTTTGAAGTCGCCGGCCTGTATACCCACGGCCGATCCAGGAACTCACGTGATCTTCCCATCGTTCCGAGTGGTGTGTCCTAGGCTTTGAGCCGTGAGTGAGTCAGAATCTCCTTCCCAGTCTGCAATGCTGTGTGTTCATTGGCTTTTGGCTCTCGCTGGCAACGCTTCGGCTGGGGTGGGCTCGGCTCTGGGCGGCGATTGCACAGGGCTTGCAAGGCGGCCGCTGCCAACGCGCGAAATGTTAACGGACATTTCTTACTATTGAGATACGGCGTGCTCCAGGCCATGAGCGCCATGAAAGGGATGTGAGCTTTCGTGCCAATGTTGGTTAAATGTTGTGGATGCGTACCAATCCATGAATGAAACTCATTAATTGAGCCGTTAGTCACGCCAGGAAGTGTTGCGTTTCATCGCGGGAGGTGGCGATCATCTTCTTCCGCTGAGATCCGGCGCCGACTTACGTCAGGTTGCCGGGTTTCGCTCAAGCCGGTTCCCCACTAGCGAGGCACCGCCCCACCTGGGGCAAGCAGTACGCGCCCAATGGTGGTAGTGTAGTGCATGGTGAAGTCAACTGTGTGGAAGGAAATGATAAAAAAAGGAAGAGAAGGAAAGATCCGCGCGCGGTGCATAGCCCGTTGTTAGCATACTGCTCCGACATTCGCGTGGTGTTGATCCGAGAATACTACAAAAAACTACTGACAGAACAACCGGCCGTTAGACCCCCCCCCCCATGAAGCGGTCGAATTCGACCTAGCTGAGAAGCTAGTGCTGCATTTGGGACTCGAACCCTAAGATCTCCCCCGTCAAAGCCAATGCAAGGACTTGAGTGCCAACATTGCTCTCGTTTCCCTTCCAATAAC
Source organism: Gryllus bimaculatus (assembly GCA_017312745.1). NCBI lineage: Eukaryota > Metazoa > Arthropoda > Insecta > Orthoptera > Gryllidae > Gryllus > Gryllus bimaculatus. Next base: position 4,501,589 of record BOPP01000097.1, read on the forward strand.
CGTGCCACCCATGTGTTGTGGTTACGGAGACGTTGCGCTGCGCAGTGCCCGACCGCGTGAAGGCGCAGTGCCCGCCGCCGCAGGACCCGCCCGGCGGCCTGCCCCGCCCGCGGTCGTCAAGCCGCTGCTGCCAGTAGCGAGCAGGAGGCGCCCCGCCGCTCATTGAGTGCCCCCCGGCGCCCCTGAACCCCCCCGCCCCGCCCCCGCCCCGCCCCGGCACAACCCTTCTCGTGTCCGCAGCTGCCTGCCCCTGCTGCCTGCCTTCTACGAGACGGACAAACAGCGGCCGGGCAGGAAGGAAGAGAAGGCGTGCCCCTGCTGCCTGCAGCCGCTCCCGCCCCCCAAGCCCGACGCGTGTGGAGCCCCGTGCCCCCCGGCGCCGCCCATGCCCAGCAAGGGCCACGACTGCCACCACAAGGCCCAGAACCAGGCGCCCATGGCGGGCAAGGGCCACGACTGCTGCGGCAAGACCCAACACCAGGCGCCCATGATTGGCATGGGCCACGACTGCTGCGGCAAGACCCAGCACCAGGCGCCCCCGTCGGGCAAGGGCCACGACTGCTGCACCAAGAACAAACAGCACCAACTGATGGGCGGCTCTGCCTCCTCGAACGCCCACTCCTGCCACCACCACGACGGCGGGGCGAAACACGACGAGTGCGGCCAGAGTGCGTAGTTCCCCTCCGACACTCAATTCTTTTTTTGCCTCATTTGGCATACAACAACAGTTTAGTAACGGTCTTCTGCAACACTCTTTAATAACTAGTGGCGTTACAACACTAATTTCTCTCCCTTAGTAACGTTAACATAATATCGCAAATTCTCTCAATATTAACACATCATTCATTACTCATAAAACTAATTACAAATTGTAGAATATTAGGTTGGAAAACATTTCAAAGCTAATATCATCGTTGCCTTGTATTGTATTCTCATATCTCGAGAAAGACTCTAGTAAACAAAACGCGGAAAATTCGAATTTGTCAATTTCAAACATTTACAAAAATTATGCTAAAGCTCATATTTTCAAATAATGTACATAATAACTCCTGAAAGTTTCTAGGAAAAGAAATGCAGGTGCGCATGGCGTTTGCTAAAATTTTCTTCGTCCCTTCAATATATCGAACTTTTTTCACCCACCCGGTTTCAAATAAATATTTACAAACAGTTTACTTTATATGATACTTCATATCTCTAAACCAATGTTGAAAATTCTTGAAAACAAGCAAGGGGTGCGAATTTTTCTTCCAGTCCACAAAAATATCATATATTATTCGGTCTGTACGTTTGTCAAAAAGTTAGGTGATAGAAATTAAAGACAAACTCATTATTTACGAACCTAAAAAAGAGCACGTTTGTAGGAATTGTTTTCATTTTATAGGAAATATTGCTGTGTTATTTTTTTAAATAAACTGCATTATTTTAAAACTTAAAAGACTGATAAGGCAGGTTTATCCTTATCTGATCGAGATGAAATATTGAGGCTCATTTTGTCTGGCAACTTCTCAGGAGTTCCCATCAAAGAAGTTTGGGGACCACTCCACTCCTCAGGTTAAACGGTGGCGATTAACACTGTGAACTTGTATTGGTTTAGAGATTCCAGTACCAGCAGCAATATGCTGTCCAATGCCTGAGCACCATATGGTGTGTCCGCCGTTCGGGACGGATCTTCCATGCGCTCACGAGGTAGAAATGCAGTGCACTGACAGGTGAGACATACAACTCACGCCCTCAAAGTTTCTAAAAACGCATTTTGGGGAATTAACTTAATGTGGAAGTACTAAGAAAAATGCAATTGAGAAGTTTGACATGTCTTTTTAATTACATTTAAAAAAGATAAAATAGAAAGTGGTGAGATATCTATGCTTTCTTCAGTTGATACAGATGTAGTCTCATAACTACTGTAAACACTGTAAACTACTGTAACACGTACAGCTCCCTTCAGGGGCACTGAGTGATCGCATACGTGATCCATTGTATATCTAACACAAAAACACCAGCATGCTCAAAATATTAGCAATAAGTTGTAATTCCATGGCCTTTTTGGCCTCAGATGTGTAGATTCTCGAAGAAAGTGTTTTTTGTAACTTTTCAACTTAGTCATTGTCTCTATGACACCAGAATTATGAGAGCATTTCCCAGTGTAGTAGTGCTGTTGATGACTCCAGAGGTACTCGGCGTCAGTTGTAAAATGTGAGAGCACTGCATTTTGGCGGCCGACTGCCTGTGTACTCGTATGGTCCTGGCGGTTTAAAATCACGCGCTATCACAGACTTGCGCGTCATTTAGAGCTGGCGTAATTTGCAGCCCAAGTACGACAAATCACTCATTTGCATTTTTCATCTTTAATATACGGAAAAAATAGACTTTTACCAAAATTATTCTTTAAATTATTTACAATATATACTTAAATTATTAAAAATGTTAATAAAATAATTTTATTTTGGTACATTAAGTAAAAGATTTAATGGTATTTAATTTTCAGTTAAGGTGACAGTAAACTTGATTGCGACCCGAAGTCTCTTAAGTAATATTTACTTAATACAGCGAACAAAAAATAAGATATAAAAGCTTAGTGCATGTTAAAAACGTGCAAAAACCTAAAACTCAACATAACTTGTAAATATAAGCACACAAAAAGTAAATGAACAATCTACAGGAGTACCATCGCAATAAATGATGTAATTTCATTGCGCTTTCATGGCTAAATATGGTTGTGGTTGCACGGCAGCTGCGCGCCGCCGCCGCCGCCCTGCTGGCAGCCGATGAGCACGGCGCACGGCCAGCAGAGCGAGCGCTGCCCCACGCCGTGCCTGGCGCCGCGCGCCTGCCCCCTGCCCGCCGGCCTGCACGCCCGGCGCCGAGTGCCTGCCCCGACCAGCGTGCGCGCTCCGCCCCGACCAGCGCGACTGCCCGGCGTCTCGGCGCAACTTCTGCGTGCACGAGGCGGCCGCTCCGCGCTTCCCCGGCGCGCCCCGACGGTGGCCTTGACACGCCTCCCCCCCCCCACACCTCAAATCGACAAACTATTTTCTAAAGCTCATCGCCGAGGAATTTGGGTTCTTATCCCTCATCGTGCCCTTCGTGAAGGAATCAACTTACTTCCGCGACAACTTGGAGAGCGATATTTGAATAACCCTATTTCCCAGTAACCGTGCACAGACAGTGAAGGCACATTTTTCTACTGTCTCCGCACTCTACTCCGCGCAGGAATACGTTACTCCAGATTACCTCCATAAACCACAACGTTTTATTATCTTGAAGTTATTGTTCTTGGACTAACTTATACTCTTGTAACGCTTGTTCTTACACTTCAGTATCACTTGTTAATAATCTAGATCTCGGGTATTACTCGCTTTCTTCATTTCTTTCAATATTTTCTAGACATCCCGCATTCTCCACTTCCTAAAACCTCTTCTTATGCTAATTTTGATCCTTCCGCCTGGTTCGTTAATTTGCTTCTTCTTACTTCTATTCCTAAAAATGTACCCTCCTGTGGTTCTCTTGAATCCCATAATTATAATTTTATAGAGTTATTATCATAGGTATTTCCAAGAGTGCTTTGAAAATTCTCGAGAGAAATCCACGAACCACGAAGAGTCGAAGTGAATTTACCTGAGAATTTTCAAAGCACTTGTGGGATTTATTAAGACTATTTCACGAATGAAACCACTAATTAATTAAAATTAATATTTAAAATTTAATTTATCACATTTCAATAAACGGACGCTGTAATACTCTGATGGTACAGGTAGCTTTGGAACGAGACATCAGAATGTGCGAAAGAAACTAATTTGTTTTTAATTCATTACCTTCAACACTTATTAATAACACAATTTCGAAATCTATATGGATGGGTTTTTTCCACTGATTTTGCCATCCCGTCAGTTTTTCCGTTACCCATTGTTGCCTCATGGCCTGGGATCCATACCAGCTGAATAGCTATTCCAATTAATGTCGATGTAAAATGACAAAGTCCATAAGGTCGCGAGAATATCATACGTTGTACCAGCACATATACGGCAAGAGTCCACTAGCCGATTCTCCGACCATAATGAATGAGAATCGTACCAGAATAGTGATTTTTATATCTTTCAAAATATGTATGTTAATAATATATAATAATTGCATCTCTACTCACAAGAAAATAATCGTTACCCATTGATTTTAGCACACCAAATACAGTCATCCGTTCAAGTAAAAGTCAATTCTGATGTTCGTATATTCCCCAATTTTAATAGTTTGTATTTGTTTAGTGTCTTACTGCAGGCTTACTGCTGTCACTTTCTCAAATAAGGCTTATTGTACTCACAAAGAATTTCACTACAAAAATTGTAATATTTAAGATCACGACTCTGCTGTCCCGGCGCGCCTCCCTCGCTGGTCAAGCACATCGCAGCACCATACCCCATCATTTCCACACCCGGTATAACCTCGACCCTTTGCTCTGCACAACCACAGCCGGTACACAGGCTGACCCGTCTTTTGTAGTTATGAGTATGAAATACGCTCGCCTTGTGATGTTAATGTGGCGTCTCCGAGGGTGTTCTCGCCTGTTCGGGATGCAAGCGCGCCTTCCGTGCAAGCCGAGCGCAGCTCAGCCATCCTGGTTGGGTCGTGTCGGAAAGACTCCAGGACTCTCAACTGCGTTGCCTCGTGCATCCCCCACCGACCTCGACCTGCCATTTCCTTTCGAAAATATGGCGACGACCTCTTTTTCGATTTGTGCATAGTTTCCCTGGTGATTGTTTAATATTTCTGAAGTGAAGGCTATTGGTATCTCCACCACGAGTCGTCCTTCTGAGAGAATCGTGCGAATTCCGTATTACGACGCGTCACGGCAAGGTACAAAATGCCCGTGATTTTTTCAATTCCGCATTTGTTTCAAATACCCTCCCTCGGCTTCCAAACGCTTATTAATCCGCTCCATCAATAACAATAAAACAGGAATTGACGAAAAAAATTGAAGTTGGATGTTTTTTAAGGTTGAATGTTACTTTTTTGTGCTCCAGCTTCCCCTGGAATTTTTATTTGAAGACGTGCTCTTGACTCTAGAAGCGTTCGTGGCTTCATCAAGCGAGTTGTCATCACAAAGTCTTCAAAAGGAAAATGACTAATCCCAAAGTTAGCTACATCATATCTTAACTGTATCAAGTAACGTACACACATATCTAACAATAACAGCATTTTATTGAGCACACTATTTTTCCTTATCCGTACGCGATCCAAAATCTTGTCAAGAATCGCCAGATCGCCAGAAGCGAAAACGAAGTCCCGTTCCAAGTCCGGAACGAACGCTTAGCCGCTAGTGTCCATGGAGCAAAGGGCGTGCACTCATTGTCAGCCGGCTTAACAGTACAACGCTAGACGCGAACGCTTACGAACTGATATCCTCACTCGACTGGTTGCGGAGGCGCGTGCGGGCTCTTGTACAGAGCTGATGGCGAGACTCGCTCCGACGCCTCGATGCGACCTTACGCGAGCGCTCCAATTGCGATACCTTCTGCAATCATCACTTTCTCTCCCACCCTTCTGTGAAACCAACTCCTGCCTCTTGCCTCAAGTGCTTTCTCCAAACGCATACAGTTGTCAATGCGTTGTGGTAGTGCGTGTGAAGCCCACAAACTCGTGCGCGTGAGGCTTGATTCAAATGGCTAGCACCACCTTCTTGTCCGTGGGTTCACTGTCAGAATCACCTAACGCTGAGTCGCCTCTTTCAACACGACATTCACATGTAGATCGTTAACCTCATGTCTTCGCTAAAGCAAATTTCTTCAAAGTGTCCCGATTTCTCACATCCATCACAAACTGCTGCCCCAAACCTGCAGCTGATCAGCGGGTGAATGTTATGACATCCACTAAACGATTTCAAATATCCGTGGGTATCCTATTTGTTTCCGACTTTGCCGTCAACATCCATTTTCTGCTTGATCTGACGTGTTACTGCAAAGTTCACGTAAATTACCCGGGTACTCGGAATTGAAATATATTGCCTTTCGAAGTACATTTCTTTCAAGTGTATATTTTGCCGAATTATTTGCTTGACATGCAAGTTTCGTTATTCCGCATGGTCTGTATGTGATTTTGCTGGCTAACTGAAATCGTCTATTGAAAGATCACTACTCTTTACTGTCTCAGACCAAATTTCCGCGCCCTTAGTTTTGATAATCAGCCTATCTCCAATCATTAAATTCATGTATCTGCACCGGTCCCCTGGGCCGAAAACTGACGCTCTGACGCGACACGCCCTCAGCGTGGGACTGCACTTCGCCATCAGCGAGGAGTAAAAAAGGACCCGCGTTACTACTCCGTGTGGCGTTTTCGCCTCTAAGCGACTGCATTCGGCTTTGATTTGCTGCAGGCTTACCTGGCTGAAATTGTGCGCGCTTAAGTAGCCTCACTGGTGAGAAAAACGCCTTCTTGATTGGAGTGTTCGCCAGCACATGCAAAGTTGTTGTGCGTCCAATCTGCCAGTTGCGACTGCCAGAGAGCGGCTGAGGCGGTGTTCGCGTTGCTTGGCCTTTCGTTGGAAGCTTAGCTACTGCTGTTGTTGATGAAGACCCAGCCATCTCCTTAAGTCGTTTACCTTGTCACCAGCTTGTGATGAAAGCTTATTCTCTCACTAAAGGTTTTATTTTCAAAGATTGCATTTATTGGTGCTGGCACCCGGAATCTAGGCTCTAAGATCACACACAATCGCAGTGTGTGACCGTAAAATCGTTCTTTTTGAAAAAGACTGTCCCACATATTTTGTACTCATTAATTATGTTCGTATTTTATACATTTCGCAAACCCGTTTAATATTCTGCCAATTTTTTTGAAATTTATTTCAAGAAACTGTGGCTAGGTGGTGAAAGGTAAAATTGTAACCGCCAAAGGGACCTTACCTCCTGAAGGCTGTTCGAAGAGTTGACTGCTCAGTCGTTCAAATGGTTCGAGTTACTTAGCGTCTACCGGGAGATCCGCATTCGATTCCCCGGTCGAGCAGTCAATTATTTGAACAGTCCAACTTCAATTGGAAAAATAATAATCTAATGACAATACGAGGTAGGCCATTGCTTCCGTTGTTCTTTTTTTCCATTTTGTCATAGAATACATCCCCTTTGTCGCAGATTCGAAAGGCAGTGGATGCATGTAAAATAAAACACCACCGACGAAGACTCCCAGGCCCAGAAACGTAGTATTGATTACTGAAGGTTGGTTCCAGATCGTTTGATAAATACACCACTGTATAGCATAAGATTTTAATAAAGAAACTGGAATGGGAAATAATAAATTATCATTTTTATACCTTCAATCCACATTTAATGAACGCTAGTTCATTGATTTATTGTAAAGATGCTCAACACTGCAGAGTAAATTATTCCTGTTGCCTTTGGAAATTGTCAACCGGCTCGGAAAACATTTCTATTTTCTATCTCTGACTCACAACAACAATGCATTATTCACTGCGTTTCTTACACACATACTATAAGTACGAATATGTGAGGATTCGCGGCACTGAAGCATCATTTCGAACATACATTTTGAATTCTTCGTGAAATAGTCTATTTAATTTAGAAAGTCACAATAACATGTTTCCAATTACAACCTTTTGAACAATCTTTATAAAATTAAGGTGAAATGGCTTCATGATATGCATCTCATTATTGGTGCATTTTGTTTTCTCTGTATATTTTAAGGACATCCGTGTGTTAAGTTGTGATTTGACTAACAAGTTAAGTTTTTAAAGCGCGCCATGCGACTTTTGAGCGCAGAGTCGTCCGAATGCGACCACAAGATGGTGGGCATGCTGGAGAACGCCGCCGCCTTCCAGACGGCGCTGCCGGCCACCCGCGCCAACTCGCCCTACTGCGCGCCCTCCGACTACAACGACATGTACTGCGGCCGCAGCGGCACCGGCTTCCCCATGTACTGCGCCGCGTCGTGCGGGCTGCAGAAGAGCGCCCCTGGCCACGCGCGGCCGCGCCAGGTGCGCACGCAAACCTTGAAAATGGTCTCAAGGCTTCATGAAAGTCTCCATCAAAATGCAATTCGATTGACTGCAAAACGTCTGCCCGACTGTGGTCAACGCTAGCACAACGTTCAGACGATGTGTTTGTTCTACGCAACTGAAATTTCCCGACAAGTCTCAACGAAGTCGAGTCCCCATCGGACAGTTTTCTTTTTGAGCGAACTTTACATGAAGCCTCAACATTTACAAAACTCGCTCAAAAATAGCTAAGTTTTTTATAAAACAGTGTCAATAATGCTTTAAACTATCGGTCTCATCTCATAATCTCTGAAGTTTTGAAAATTGTAAGGGTTCAAACTCTTTTCAGCGATTTCTTGCAACAATGTTACATATTGAGATTCTTGTTCACGGTGAAATGCGTTGCTCAAATACAGATCTGAAAATAAGGTCATATACCATTTTCCAAGAGTATGGCCTTTATAAGTTTTCACGTCATTTTGCGAGAAGTATAGATATTTCTGGAACGACTATCTTTCGACTAACGAATGATATCGTAGGCTTCCACGGCGACACCCGGACAGCCTAGATCATGACTATTTTTTCAAAAACGGTTCTTTAATTCTTTTCCTCGTATGAAGCAATAAACGATAACAAAATTAGTGCTCCCACTTCCCTCAAACTCTCTCTGTAGTTTAGATTATACCTTTGAAAAATGTCGTGTACATTTTTTTGTTGCAAAAAACAGTATTTTCTTGTAATTTCTGCTTAAAAATAATGCAAATACCATAAAAAGTTCCTAAAAAAGGATTCAAATTTTTTCTTTGAACTTATTCTCTTAATAGTGAAAAAAGGGGACGATAAGTACTTAACTATTGTGATATTGTAATTTTCGTTCAACTTTCTTCTAGTAATTTTCTTCCCTGCAAGTAATTTTACTGAGACAACTGAATACTGTTGTAATTAATTGTGACAACTGAAATCATGGATGTCATTGAAAAATATGCACAGAAATAACAAAATCCAACAATAACTAGATACATTTCATGAAACCATTTCACTATTTTGTAAAATAGATTTTTCCAAAGGTTATAATTGAAAACTAATTCCCGTGGACTTCTGAAATAAATATACTATTTCCTGAAGAATTCAGAATATATGTTCGAAATGATGCTTCAGTTACCGAGAATCCTCACAAATTCGCACTTTTAAGTGTGCTATAAACGTAGTGAATAAGACAAATTATGCCAAATATTACTATTACTATGACCAATAAATTGTAAGTCATATTTTCATCTACCTCTCTGATATTTACCCATGTTTCGTTTCATATTCATTGTTGTTGTGAGGCAGAGATAGGAAATGTTTTCTGAGCCGGTTGGCAATTTTTATAGGCAACAGGAATAATTTATGCTGCTGTTATAGCACCACTTGTTTAAATTATAAAATATATCTAAATATCACAAACTCGGGTATGATTTCATATATCTAGCAAAAATGATGAAAATAACTTTATTCAAACATTTTTGAAACCGACAATTATTCGCTTCCTTGGGGGTCATACAGGCGTAATTTCAATTTTTCAAAACCGGAACATAATCAGAACGCATTCCTGCAACATAAGAGCGAACGAACGAATGTTAATATAAATGTTAGGAGTCTACTATTCTTCAAAGTTGTGCATCGTGTTGGAGTGGAAGGGGTTTTATTTGTGTGGCAGCCGCGCGAGGGGGCGGGGGCGGGCGCGGGG
>BOPP01000097.1:4511347-4542862 GCA_017312745.1 Gryllus bimaculatus
CTTCGTGCTCACAGCCGACGGCTGCTGCTCGCGCGCCTGCCAGCCGCCGCCGCCCCGCGACCCCGACGTGCCCCGGCGCGTGGGCGGCTTCTCGCGCAGCATGCCCAGCCCCGCCTGCTGGATCTGAGCCCTCCCTCCGACTCTCCTGGGCAAGCACAACTCAAACATTCCGAGACGTCTTATCTTAATGCAATATGTTCATCAAAAACAGGCCTTCAAATATGATCATGTTGTTTTTTTCTGTTTGTTGGCAGTTGCAGAGGACTGTCAACTCATAGAAATGGATGTTGGTATTGTGCGCGATTGAAAACAAGAGTTCGGTGGAATTCGGTCGTCGCTTCCAGACAACACGACGCACTCTTCAGCGAATTGAGCATCGCCATATTGTATGCTGCCGGGCGTTCTTCGTTGGGGGAATATGGAAGCAAAAAAGTGTAAACTTTTCGAATGATGGCGAACGTTACGTACACAATGCAACCACGTGTCACGTTTTGTAACGTCCCGTCAATAAAAAAAGATGCCCTTGTACCCCCAGAAGACACCAAGATGAAGCTCGGCACGAAGAGTATAAAAAATAAGCCAAATGTCAAATTATATAAATATTGAAAATAAATAGCAAAAATGTGATATTGATTTTTTATTATTACAAATATTGTTATAATCACAAGGTAAATTGAATTATGTCTAATTGATATGAATGTTTTACCAGTGATTAGGAGAATTTACACATCGGCATTCAGTAAATTCACGGCTGCCGACACCGAGGTCGTGCACCGAGGCCGTGACGTCGGGAGTGTTTTACCTCCATTGGTGAAGAAAAGTCGGCAACTGAAATTCGCCTCAACAGCCGTCAAGGTAGTTGCAATGTTGAGACGCCTCCAAATATGACCATGTCAAGAGACGAGGAAAGCTGAGGCACTGTAGGCCGATCAGAAAATTTTTATATTTTCAACGACAGAGAACATTCATATCACATATTATATTCTTCTCTTTTTAGTTGCTTTTTCATATCCAACGTTTTTCAGCGCGTCCAAAGTCGCGAAGAGCTTTTTTGGCAGCCACGGCGCAACAAACTCAAGAGCGTAATGTGCCGCATGCTAAGAAACAACATTTCACATTTTTATTAAACATTTGTGTTATTACTTTTCTAAAAATATGCCACCGAACTAATATTAAAGGACCTTTGTAGTATAGCACTATAATAGTCGTACTGCAGAGTAAAATTCTCAATCATATCACACGAAAGCAAGAAGCTACTATAACGAACCTATATCATAAGATATATGTACCTGTAGCTTATGGTTTAGAAATATTTTCAATTAAATTTTTCAGCACATTTTTCGAAAATTAATATCTTTATATGTCTCAAAAACTCAAATGGTAATAATTAACAACATGATTATCTAATTTATAATTGAAGTTCGATCCAAGTATCTTTTGTTATTGTGAGTCGAACAAAGGTCTAATTTTTTCAGAAGAGAGGCTACATTTTTCTTTAAAGGTATGTAGTTGCGCATGTCGAACGTTACAACTTAAATTTTTGGTACCGAAAGTCCTGATTGGATGATAGTGTCCCCCTTTGCTTCCAGATCGTGACTTTGAAGGGACACTAGTGTGTAATCGATGTGTAGTCAAGAGTCAACAAAAATTATACCAAAGGTTAAACACGTGTTGAAGAACTGCAGAGTAAAATTCTCAATCATATCACACGAAAGAAAGGAGATACTATAAGGAACCAATATCATAAGATATATGTGCTTATAACTTATATAATCTACGAATCTAAATAAATTTGCGAAGTTAACAGGCTAATGTACAATTATCCAAAATGGGTGAATAAGGTTCCAGATAGGAATCGCTAACATCCTTCAACGTTTAGCAACGTTTGCAAAATTTAGATAGGATTTGCTAACGTGAGATGGCTGGGGTAGATAAAGATCCTTATTAAGACGAAAAATAACTGGTATAATAGTAATAAAAAGGAATCGGACTGCTTGTGAAAAGTTTATAAGTCTAGCAAGAAACACGGAGTGTGGTTCTGAGTTCTGCTAAGTCTGTCGGAAATTTCAATTTGCACGATGTCAAGATTATTTCATTATTATTCACGTTATTTGCAACGCATCTCATGGCACAATGCATCTAGGGAGCATCCACAACGCCTCATACTCGTTCAATCACCTTACTTTAGTTTGTTCCTTGTAGCTTATACCGGCATTAGCCGGATGAAGCCCGAAGTGATTCATTGGTTGTCACACATTTAGCTTTATCCAAGTTGTCTAGCTAACGTACGAATTTCCAGGCCAATTCGTAATAATATTATTTAATAATATTTCGGACTTTAGCCACTCTATAATAATCGGGAAGAGAAAGATTTATAATTTCTTCTGGGAGTAGATCACAAATTAGTTGTGAAAATTAACACAAAATAAATTACATTTTAACAGTGGTAAACAATGTTAAGTAAGCAATTATTGGCACATCACCAAGCAACGGTCACTTGCACTTGCACAGAATGTAATCCCAGAGAAGAGCAGACCAGCACTTTAGCCCAGAATTGAATGACTTTATGCCACTCCGTTGGGAAAATCAAAGAACATTATAAGAAATGTCCGACGAAAGGTTTGTTCTCTGACAAAATATTAATGTGCCTGTGCCTCGAAGGCAAGCGTGCGCGAGCGCGTCGGGCTGCTACTCCGAGCCTCCCTGCCCCATTGGGCGGCAATATATTCGTTGTGTTCTTGTAATACTGCAGTGTACCCTCTGACCGGGAGGTCCCAGGTTGGAGTCCCGACGGTGGCAGGATTTTCGACACTAGCTTGCCAGCAAGGTCGAATGCAGTCGCTGTCTGGAGGACAATTCTAGCCGCCGACAGTTCTGATGGGTCGTGGTTTCTGCGATCAACACCAGGCGAATGCCGGAGCAGTACCCTACGAACCGATCTTTCCTACCTCTTCCTAGTTTAATCCTCGCGTCTTACACTACTACTCAGATTTAATGTCGGTTAATGTAGCTGCTGGACATTTATTATATTGTGTTAACGCAGTTGCTCTGTCTTGCACATGTTCCTCAGTTTGCACATGCGCCCTAAAGGTAAATGCAGATCCATATTAGTTCATTAGCAGAAAAAATATAGACTGATTCTGTCTTGAAAATTGGTTTAGGAATCTCTAATTAAGAGCAAAAACAAATTATGAACAATCTCTTTGTTTACATAACAATTTGTATAGAAACAAAAATGCTGTTTTCTCATAAACTTTAAAAGAAACTCTTACAACACTTCGCCATCTTCTAAGCTATAAGCGATAAGCGGATATCGAAATATGAAAAGCATACTTTTAGAAAAATGTGACATAATATTTTGCCATCTTAGGAGAGATATACACATTCGTAGAAGTTCCGATATTCATTCGACTCATCAATAACTACGGTGATATTTGTGGGTGTTGCCATAAGGTCCGTCTGCCCCTACTGCAAGAAGGCGTGCAAGCCGCCCTTCGCACCGATGCCGCCGCCCTTCCAGTGGGTGCGCGAGTGCCCGGCCCTCACGGCCGAGTTCTGCGCGGCCGACCACTTCCAGCGTGGCGCGGGGCTCTACAACTACCCCTCGGACTTCCTGCCTCCCTCGGGTACCACACGCCACTCGCTATTATTATTCAGGCGGGGCTCTACGACTACCTTTCGGACTTTCTGCCTCCCTCGGGTATTATATGCCACTCGCTATTAAAATTTAGGCGGAGCTCTATTACTATCCCTCGCACTTCCTGCTTGCCTCGGGTCCTACATGCTACTTGTTATTAAAAATAAGAAATAGCAAAAAATTATTTTTAAAATTATGAGTTTTGAAAAAAAGCGTGCTCCATCACTTTCGCCCTTCCCTTCAGGAGTTGTACTCTCAAATTGAAATTTTGCATTATTTACATTTTTTACGCAAAACGGTTCGTTATTCACAGAAAAGTGTATTTAAAATACATATCCCATGAAAGTGGTGGCAGAAAGGGTCATTAGCATGTTTTATGTGGGGCGATTCGTTTTCGAGATATCGGATTTTTAATATACATAAGCATATGTTATGGTCGTATTTTCGTTGAAGTTCATGAAAAAAGATATACAGTTGTTTATTAAACACTTCAGAGTGGTTTCAGGATGTGACATTATGATAGGTATGTTTTTGAAAATGTTGATATTTCAAACGTTATTTCCATTTTTGACAAACTCTCTGTGTTATTGAAATTTGAAACAAAAATTAAGATTTGATTGCAAAGGTTTCTTGACCTTAAAATATTCATTATAGAAATTAAGATTCCAAGAATACATTATAATTGATGAAAGGAAATTTTGTCTTTGGTGAAATACCTTCTTTACAACGAAATATTGATATAAATTGAATATAAATGAAAATCTCTGAATGACTGAAATGCAAAGTGCAAATGAAAATTATCAACATTTTCCTAGGGTTGGAAAGATTTAATCAAGCCATGCGGTTAGTAGTGTAGAGTTAACTTAAATAGCCTTAGCTCGAATCTCGTCGCGCCGTCAAAATTTGTGTTGGCTGGAAACACTTTTTCAGGGTCACGTAAGATTATTATATAACGTAGTCGCTACAAATAAAGCGAAAATGTTTGTGCACCACTAGTTTTTCTGTATATTTCAAATACATAATTACATAAAGAAGCATATTGAGTCGACCCGTATCCTTCTATGAGGGTCCTTCTACACGTTTTCCATGTTTGAAAGAAAAACCTAAGTATAGGAAAGTGTTGAGAGCTAACGATGATCGTACACATTTGAACGCCACATTGTGAACCAATGAACATACATTTTTCATCCTATACCAACTACGTACTGACGTAGTACGGAAAAATTCAATGCAGTGGTAGAAGTCGGCGATTTTTTGGCATAAACATTCGTATTGTCTGGCTCTGGTAACAAAATAGTCCATAAACCTTCTTCCTGTAGTAAAGTATTTTCTCTAACACGTGCTCTCATAATCCACGTTGTGTGAGCTCTTTAATCCTCAAAATAGATTGACGTCAAAGATTGTTATTTCTCTATTAGTCCGACTGTGATCTACACCAGCCATTTTCATTAAAACCTCGAAATCTTGAAAATCGCAAAGGTTCAATGAGTTTCAAACATTTCTTGTACCTCTATTATTAAAGACGTATTTGTTTCTCATTGCAATTTATCCCTCAATTTTAGATCTGTATGTGATGTCCAGCCTTGCCATACCTACTTATAGGCATTCATAATGAACTGCGTGTTTATTACATCATCCTCTCTCATGCATTTCAATTTGATATTCATATTTTTATGGAAAGAGTATCATAGACTTGAGTACTTCAAAAATAATTTCAAAGATATAAACCGTTTTAGGCTACATTAACTCAGCGAAAAGAGCTTCCAACTTCGCTAGAGGAGACAAAAGAGAGCACAGGGCTATCAGTGCAAGTTTACTACTGCTCGGAAAAACTTCACTAACAGTCTGATTTCAAAATTGAACATAATAGCAAAGCAGAGTTGTTAATGAGAAATATCTGTAGGACTTAAGAAAGTTAAAAGTAAAACTTCAACAAGGGGAAGAGAAATATTTAATTAATGTAATTATCATGTGTCTGAAACGATGTTTTTAGTTCCGAAGAAAACTTTTCGAAGGCGATATATTCAAATTGTTATGAACTACATAGGCTTAGCATTTCGTATTCGTGATTACAGCCTTGTGCGTTGATAGAAACTCACCAGTGATGACAGAAGCATCGTGTGGTCATATTTCCAAATGATGAGGATGAACAAAAAACTCACCCGCAAAAAGAGAAGAAAAATTAGTTTGTCTCATTATATGAAATACGTAAGTCAAAATATATAAGTAGTTTTAAATTTCAATCTATGTTGGCACAAAATTCACTGCTATTTTCACTTTATATATACTTTATTATTTTCTACATCAATACTTTATTATTTACTTGATTTCCTCGATTGCAATAACTTGATTATTATCAATTACGATACTGTCAATACAAACATTTGTTTTCTCTCAGCATTTTAAGTTCGTAATTTATTTCCCGTTCATGGAGGTTCTAGTTCTAAGGAATCTCGATTCTTGCATTAACTCCCACAGAGGAGATAATAAGAAATTACTGAAGACAATCGTGATATTTGTCAATTATTTAAATTTCAAGATAAAGATTTTCTGGTTTGAGAGTGTACATCAACCATTAGTGCTTGCAAAAAGAGGAGTATAACCAAGGCAATTGCTATGATACACTTCTGGTGAAATTTTACCCAGCGAATTGGGTATTAAACTTAAGATATACCGAAAAATGTTCCAAACAAAATCTGAAAAATGGAAAAATGTGAGCGGTAGTTTTGGTGAAAAACACATTATATATAATGTATATATACTAAATTTTGTTGTACCTCAACTTGGATCTGAATTTAAATGTAAATTAAATTTGCTCTTCATTTACTTGTAAATTCTTACTTTTTAGGCATCGATATATTCATGTTGAAATCTCCAAATAAAACAAACAGTATTTGGTGTTCATATTGATAACATCCAAAGCTTCAGCCATGACTGACCAAGTATTTTCTGATATAGCGCCTCTTTTTCAATAGTGTTGAAACCGGAAACATGTTTTCAGCAACTACAAACACGTTTATATTGTATCCGCATGCGCATCCGCATGTGAGGACGAGAGTGTTCGGGCGAATTTTAAAATGTCAGCTTGAAACGTTAACTATGAGCGAGTGCTCTTTCGTGGATGTCTTTTTACAAGGTACAATTTTCGTGTATATTCTCATACAGAAACTGTACAAAAACAAGATTTTAAATTGGAAGTATAAAATCCAAAAGCCGTATTTATCGCGTAGCACATACACACTCCACGTTTTCTGCAATTTTTCTGTGCTAGTTGCCATGAGATACCGCCAGAAGCTCTGCAAATTGAAAAAGATGGACGATTTCCACTTGTGCTAGCACTAATTCTGCCACTAGAGGCGCTACAAGCAAATAACATTTAATTAAAGATGTTGTCATTGCCAACAATGTTTTTTAATTCAATAGCAGCTTCCGATGACTTAGCCATCATCATCAGTTGTCTGATACAAGAATGATGAACTGATGATGATGGCTAAGCCTTCGAAAGCTGCTATTGAATTAAAAAACATTGTTGGCAATGACAACATCTTTAATTATTTTAAAAATGCCAAAGATATCTTACCACAACACCTATACAAATAACATTTTCTGTGTGAGAAGCAATCGAACGCGCTCACCCATTTTCATGCAGAAACCGCGCATTTTGACCACCCAATCTGCACGGAAGGACTGAAGGGCGGGCGGACGCCTTCTAGGGCTGATGCCGTGCGAGATCGCGAAGCCCCGGGGCATGGTGCGCGCCGCCATCGCCATGCGACCGCAGCGCCCCGAGCGGGAGCACAAGAAGTACTGCGCGCGCCGCGGGCCGTCCTTCCACCCTTGCGGCCTCAACTGCTTCCCCGCCCTTTAGCCTTAAGGTCACGGCATCCAGGCGAGGGCTCAAATGGTGGCAACTTCAGAAAATGTGCAATTAAATGCTTAATTCATTACAACAAATAAAATTGTATCGCAGCATGAGATGTGTTTGACCTGCGTCATTCTACATACTAATCAGTAATGTGACACATCTGACACACTCGAAAATTTCCCCCCTTCCCAAAAGAACTCGCCTGGGGATACGCCCCTGCCTAACTGCTATATGAGCTGCTACTTGCTATCTTCAGACTTCGTTTCTTGTATTTATACCGTTGGAAATACTAAAATACCCAGAAAAAACAAATCTACAACAATACGGAGTTGCAACTTTTGGAATTGTAACATTTGGACTTCTGTTCGCAGATGAGGGGTGAATATGAAACAAAAATGTGCAAATATGGCTCAAATATGCCAAATATGCAAATATGGTGATATATGCGAAAATATTCGAAATAAAATAGCTTACATTGATTCTAAATGACTCGCTCTCGATACACAATTTGTTGAAACGGGTAACAGAAAAAAAATGAAAATGCATATAAATCTCAGGCATACACATGCTGAAAAATTCTCAACTTGCTTCCCGTGAACCATGACCCCTTCCGCACGGAACACTTTCGTACATGATGAATGGCCCTTTCTTGCAACACTTCCACTGTTACACAACTCCATTCATTTGGCCAACCTCATACGACACTAACACACATCACACTTGAAGCCTTCAGCAATGAAGCCACGTTTTTGCGCCCATTCAATGACAGCCAAACACCCTCTTCGGCGCAACGCGTATAAAAGCCACTTTTATTCTCACTATCGTAGCACAGCCACTCGACACAAAAACAAATCTCAAAGAATCTGAAAAAGGCAAGAGCCTGTACGGCAGCAACGTAGCTAACCACTGCGACAGCTACTCGACACGGAAAATCACGTAGACAAAAACACGATTTACGTGCCAACTCAATTTCGTAATGACGTTTCGACAAGATACTAGGGTGAAATTGCACCCCCCAAACTTTTGACGTCACGTTCGTGACCAATTACGAACCATTAAAATTATTTCGGAGGTGTATTTTTTTACGATTTATTTAAATCCCAGCCTCAGCGGCAAAACCGCCCACCCTTTACTTTTTAATTTGTTTTAAGTTACGCATATTGCTCACCACCCTCCCCATCGTAGATTTCCGTCTCGCCGGAGCGGCGCGAAGTGCCGCTTTAAACGACTTCCTTACGATGTACCGTATAGTCGGCTTCAGCCATCATATTATTTTGTACTTTGAAATGTTCTTCACAATTAATCAGTATTCTACTAATTGATAGTAGATTTTGAAGGAGTTGACAGTGCCTTTGCAATACAGCTCCAGCAGCTTCTTCCTAATCACCAACGTTGTACACCTCGACGTTCCGAAGAGCGCACTGACGCTGGGCATTGGGACAATGTGTCTAAGTGCAGGGCAGACAGCCATTTGTAAAACCCAACGCAAGGGCTCCGCCGGTGGCGAGGCGAGCTGGAGCGTGCGGAAGGCGGCCGGGGAACAGTGCCCACGCTCGGGGGAGCGTTCGGCGGCTGCCAACGTAGCCCCACTGGGTCGACGGCCCGGGTCCAGGAGGGAAGCACTGAGAAGAAAGCCGGGTGCTCGGTAGATGATATAGCAAGGTGACTCTGTAGCCATAAGGGAACGAGAAACACAGCCAAGGGTCACCGAATACAAAATACTAACTTTCTGTGACTTCTTCACTCGCTCCTGTGCCTTTGGCCACGAGCCACCGGGTGATTGGCTCCGAGGGGAAGCCAGACCCTGCGTAACTGTTGCGCCCCTTGTGGTGGCAGGCGGTAAAAGCTGGTGCGCTAAAAAATGTAAAAAATGTGCGGCGCGTCAAACTGAATTCCCACGACTCAGCCCAACTCACTCAAACAGCGCAGCCGATTCGCGCGCCACCAAAACTTCAGAAATGTACCGCAACATGTTGTTCCAACAGCATCACATTCTGTAGAGACTGATCGGTGTTTAATTTTTTATTGCTTACGAAGACTTTGTATATAAAAAAATTAATAACATTTCCTTAAGACATAATTCGAAAAACACAGTTTGTATCTGGTATCACTTGCTCAATCTTCACGGTTCAATCCCAGGAAAGCAGGACATTATGAAGTAGACAATTTAATGCATACTCTCTACGCTTCACCCTTAGAGGCACCACGTGGTCTAGCAGACACGCAAGATATTTTAAACTCAAATAATTTTATATTTTGTTCTTAAATATTTCATAAGATATCTCTGTAAAAATTTCAGACCATGAGCTTCAAATAACCCATCATCAAACGCCAGGCGTTGCAGAAATTTTATAAAAATATTTCACGGTGATCTCCACCAAATAGGACTATAAGGACCCGTTTGTTATTTATGGCTAAACACCTTAAGGAGAATCAATTGACCGTTGATGTTCCAACCCACAAAATGCCGTGACTTTGTAAGACTGCGTTTAACAATTTAGTTACTTTTCGTGAATTTGTAATGACTGTTTATTATTGTTATTGTTAGTGTTAGTGTTATTATTATTATTATTATTATTTTTATTATTATAATTATTATTATTATTATTATTATTATTATTATTGGTCAGCTAGGATCACGCGGACTTATACCATAACTTACCGAGGCTCAGTTACATTTTATCCCAAGACAAGTGTATGTAACTCTTCTTGGGGGATCAGCATCCTACACTGAATCCAATTGTTATCTCGCAGGGTTGCTAGTCATGGTATGAGATATGGAATGAAGGGGAAATGACGACACAAATATACAGACACACAAACACACCCATGCTCGAGACAGGCTCGAACCCGCGATCCTTCCACCCCATACCGCCACGGCACTACTGTCTTATTAAAGTCGGCCATCCGACTGGCATTTATTATTATTATTATTATTATTATTATTATTATTATTATTATTATTATGGTATACCCTTCACACCTACTAAGATGGATACGAGTCTACTGGCCCTTTTGCCAACATTTGTGGGTTTATGGATCTCAGGTTAAAGCACTGAGGTAAAAAGGTCCCAGCTTGCTAGCCGCCTGATCAAAATGTACAGTGAAAATAAAACAAAAACACTTTTTCAATTTGTACTAAATTTCTGCACTTTAACAATTATTTTTCAACATTTTAGTGGAAACAAACTGTCACCAACTGTGTTAGCTTTTCTAAAAATTTCCACGAGTTTTTCACAAAATTCTATCATTATATACGAGTTCTTTGGTTTAGCAAACGATATAGTAAATCGTTAAGTTTTGTATGCATCACGGCCATTACTTGATTTTTTTGCCTCTCAGGCGACTTCAATCCCTCGAGCCACGGGCCCTTGTTTTTTATGTCGCCTATGGGTCAAAACTATTTAGTACAAATTAATGCAATTATATTAATATAGATACGCCTGGATATTTATAACAATTTTAATGCGACTTCAGGTAAACTCAATTATTCCTCCCTCCCCCCAAAAATGAGTGTTGGGTGGGTTCGATTGTTTAAAAATCCCTTTCTCAACTCAGTGCGAATGAGGAGTGTTCAGCGGCGGATGCAAAGAGGGTAATTCTGGTACAGAGCAGCGAGTAGCGAGAAGTGCGGGCAGAGTTAAGGAAGTGGGCTGTGCTTTGGGTTTAGGATAACTCCCGGCAGTTCTGGTGACTGCAGCAACAATCTTGGGACATCTTCCTGGCAGAACGGCGGATAGACTGTGTGCACTTCTTCTGTCTCTTAACAGTAAGTTTTGGTACGATTCTAGTTTACTGTAAAGGGTACTTGAAGTTAAAAGTCTGAAGCCTACAATATACATTTCCTTTTTCCACAACACTAATAAAGACACACTCTGAAATAAACATTGCATCTTTCTGAATGAAATACGGACTTATATACAAATATCACTTCCTGAAGGTGTTTCCGTTTTAAAACAAACCACTACATTAACTCTTTGGTCAATGCCATGCCATTAATTTCTAAGTATTGGAACAAAATGGAGTCCGATTAAAAAACAATTCTCATGCATTGGAGAAATTCAAATTCCGCATTCAAAGAAAAAGTTTCTTTCTGAGAAAGTAATAAATGACACAAACGAGGGGTGCAACTTGTGACAAACTTCAGTAGACCGATCAACAAAACTGAAAAAGAAACGGAAAATCTACTTCAGTGTTATGAGTAAAGAGCTTGCAGCCCCTTTTTATGCGATGCCCCCACGTGGCAGTCGAGAGACTTCGCTGCAAGGCGCGGGGGCTTCGTGTTTGCTGCGAATCAATAGAGCAGCTTCCCTTTTCTATTGCAGCCCATCTCACTAGCCTCACCACAACCGTGAAGATAACTTGCTAAAACTGAGACTCTCCGAGAACTACAATCGGATGGAGGTGCAAAGGCAAGCACATATCAATCGCTACACCGTTTAAGAATCTAATATCACACTGTGATCTTGCTCTAGCAAACTCAAACAATACATTACAAATATAACACACACAATACACCAGTCAATGAAATAAGCACTTTCATAAAATGCATACAATATAAAAAAATAATTTGAGTAAACAAAGCAACAATAAATGACACTCTCTTAGATTTCTTAGACACTACTCTGTGCCAAATGTAAACTCCATCCTATTAAATTCTTCCTACCTATAGTTACAGTGTATAAAAATATGACACAAAAACATAAAAAATACCTCTACATTAGAATAATAATAATTCTTGTAATCTTATGACTTTTTGTTACACAATTTTCTAAATATACAATGTATTTTATGATGATTTTTTCTTCCTTTTCACAACAATTTATCCCTTTTGTTAATTATAATAATTGAAAGCAGTTTCAATAGTAGTTACATCATGCTTAGGTTATAAAGTATATTTTATACTCAAGTTTAAACATATCTTCCGAAACAGAACTTAATACCTATCCCTTCTTTTTTCTTTTTTCCTTCTCAGTCTTAAAAATCTTTTAGTAGCATTAAAGAAACTTCTTCTTTCTATTGCTGAATTCCAGAGGAGTTATGAAACCTTCTCGCTGCTCTTAAGGCGCGAGCCCGCCTCCGTGGCCTGGAAGACCGGCGCCGGGCGAGCACGGAATAGCGGCTTGCAATATCGCACTGCTAAATTTTCTACAAGCAGTTTTATAACATCCCCAGCTAGAAAACGCGCTGGCTGAATAATTTGCGGCTGTCAAGCACTTGCAGCTTCCTGAAAACAGCCTCTGGACGAGAGAATAGGAAGGAATTGCCCACGCGAGAATAATAGTAAAGTGAATGTTGTGCTTCTCTTCCGACGAACTTCCAGGGGCGAAACGTAGTGGGGCTTCTCTTCTCGTCGGCGAATCGCGCGCCTCCGCAGCAAGTCTCTCGCCGTTCTTCGGCATTTTCTTTTCCAGCGTCTCCAGTTCAACTTTCATCCTCCGAGGTAGAAATTCTTCAGGATGCAATTCAGAGTTTGCAGATTTTGAGAGCAGTGCTGGACACGCGAACAATGACGACGTTTCCCAGGTGACGCTCCGCGAGCGGTTTGGGCTCCGACGGCCGCTGCGGTGGGGCGCCGTTGCAATGGCAGACACAGCGTAAGTGCTTCGCTCACAAATGAATTCAACGGGCAAGAATTTCAACGGCAAATCTATATCTAGTTTCGACCAATACTTATTATTTATATTGAAAAAATAATATAAAAGAAAAGCCACCAACTTAAGACCAATATACGCTCAACCGAATTCCATCTAAAACGAAACAGCCCGAGGCATAGATACTTAAAAGAGGCACTCAATGAGTTTACCTCAAGGCTAGCATTGTCGCTATATCTGCAGCGACTCCGACAGAGAGGTTCTAGGATTCGAGCCTCGGCGAGGGGCTAATTCCGATACTAGATAGCTAGGAATTCAGCCGCTATCTGGAGGAGAATTGTAGCGACCAGTTGCTCTCATCGCAAGATTTCCTTGATTTCTTCGATCCAAACCAGGCTAATACTAGTGCAGTAACGTAAAAAATGGCACAGAACGGTGCGTGATCTTTCTTCATCTGCCTTGTCCCATTCCCTCCCATTACTTGCGTAAACAAACTCTCACTTGCTCTACCCTAACAACCTCGTCGAAAGACCAATCGGCAGCTGAGAGGGCGGCGCTCCGCTCGGGGAGATACCTACAGAGGGAAATAACCCAAGACGACAGGTAAATGGGCACCGGAACTCACCATCCAGGGTAACTAGATATCACCGCTATATTCCGAAATAAAATATGCACTATGCTTACGGGACTAAACGGTATAGCAGTTGACGCTGACATGAGTCAATCAAAAGTGTTGAATCCTGGGGGAAAATTTACGAAGTATTTTCTCACCGAGACTGTTTTTGAGAGGGTTGAATTCAAATTTAATGTTCACCCTAAAGAATCCTCGTCTTTACAGAGAAATGCCCCAAAAATAAAAATGTTATTCTTTTTTAATTTCTTCCCTTACCACTCTACTTTTTGACAGAAAAACTGTATGGCGGACTCTGATGGGGAAAAGTGAATAAATTTGATTCCTATTTAGACTTTGGTCCATTTCTTCCTCTAACAGGTAGTGTATGTTTATTGGGTCCTTGATACCGGAAATGAATTGACGGTAAAATACATGTCTGCCTATCTGCCTGTGGTCAACTCTAAGCCTAAATCGATTAGACTATTTTCTTATAAAATAATAATAATAATAATAATAATAATAATAGTAAAAACAGTACAAATAATAATAATTTTCTTCCTGTACATGAGCGTTCTCTGTGTCAGTTAAGTAAAAAATACAAATATAAAAATTAAACACAAATATATTATAAAACAAAGATATAAAAATAAACAATAAAAACAAACAATAAAAACAAATTGACAATACATCGCACATACTTTCGCGCATTATTTGTAACAGTTCTGCAATGTTTTATTTCATGAAACTGCAAAAGTGTTTGCATTTCCCCCAATTTTTCTACGTAAAATTAGTTCTACGTGAAACATAGGCATAATATAATATTTAAACAATTATTTTCTCAAATAGAGCTCCAACTGTTTAATAAACTTTCCTCTTGAGTGTATCAAAATGCGGAAATAGAGGTGCTGGTTCCATTTTCTGCGAACTGCGTTGTCTCTAATGTCTCTATTGTGAGTCGGGACACAGGAGAAGAACGGTTCTGTTCGGTGTAGTGATTTGAACGCACGGGGGCGCGGAAATGCAAGATATAAATAAGTTTGTAATTACACGAAGTGAACGAGGACTTTTCCGCGCAGTTGATAAAGATCGGAACGGAGGGGAGGGTACGAGAGTCGGCGGTTGCAGCCCCCGCGGAGCGTGCCGGTGCTGCGGCCAGCGGCTGCCGGCGGAAGCAGGCGCGCGGTTCGTCGCGCGGAGGCACGACTTCTGCGACGCCGGCCTGCCGCAGCACATGAAGGGCGTCCTCAACTACCCGGGCGAAGTGCTGCCGCCCAACACGGGTGAGCCCGCACACACGCGCAAGCACAGCAGTTCAGCATTGCAAAATAAAAATATTACTGACATTATTATAAAAATCTTGTATACTGAGTAGATTTACTGAGTAAAGTACCTCGACAAAAAAGTCCTAATGAAGCAATATTTTGTACTTTCCAATATTTTGAATTACTTTAGAGTTTGAAAAAGTTTTTCAATACATTTTTCGAAACAAATCGCAGAGCTGTATAACAATAGGGACGCACTGCCCCCTCCCCTAAATTCGGCAGATTTCGATAAACCAACTCTTGTATTTAAGACTTAATTTTTCCCCTGGGTTGCAATGTCTGATCGTATAACAGAAGAAACATCTGCAAGTAAACGCGCTTATTGCCATTCTCTGAAGAACAGGTGTCTTTACCATATTAGACAGCGGGCAAATATAATTACTAGCAAAATATCCGGCTTTGCCACGTTTTTTTTCACATTTAATCCTCGTGAAAAAGAAAACCTCTCCGTGCCTCTCCGAATCTTTCTCTATTTGTCTCTCTCTGTGTCTCTGTCTCTTTGTCTCTCTGTCCCTCTTTGTCTCGCTACCTGTACCTGTCTGTCTCTGACTCTACCTCTGTTTCTCTAAGTCTCTGCCTCTATCTGTCGCTGTTGTCTCTGCCTGCTTCTCTCTGTCTGTATCTGTCTCACTGTCTCTCTGTCTGTGTATCTCTGCCTGTGTCTATTTTTGTCTCTCTCAGCCTCTCTATGTCTGTGCCTCTCTATCTCTGCATCTCTCTGTCTCTTTCTGTCCCTTGCCTATCTCTGCCTCTCTTTGTCTATCTCTCTGCGTTTCTATCTCTGTCCCTGCCTCTATCTCTGCCTCTGTCTGTCTTTGACTGTCTCGTTTGCCTCGGTCTTATTATGTCTGTCTGTATATCTCTGCCTCTGTCTCAGTCTGTCACTTTCTCTCTCTCTTTCTCCCCGTCTCTCTGTGACGCACTGTGTCTCTATCTCACTCTGTCACGCGCGTCAGTCCGGTTCACCTGGGCTTTACCCTGCGTCACTCGGCCACGCAACAATGGAGCTCGTGTCGATCGCAGTTTGAATGGAAATTGAATAAAATGAAGCGCAATAGAGAGAGAGAGAGAGAGAGAGAGAGAGAGATATTTATTCCATATCAATGAAAATTTTTGACAGTCTTCAAACTGATGTTGCTTCGAAGACTGTCAAAAATGAGTTAAATTTTAATTGTTACTTCATATGGAATAAATTAACTGTAAAACGTCTGCTGTCTAAAATTGTGAAGGGGCGTGTTCTCTAGAGAAGCAAAAGCCCGAATGACGCATCGGCTGTGTGTGAAGGTCTCGAGCCGTGCGAAGAGCTGCGGCCGCGGGGGTTGCTGCGGGTACCGCAGCCCTTCGCGTGGCACTGCGAGCAGCCGCCCTCCGCCGCCTCCGCCGCCCGTCGGCGCTGCCCTTGACGGTTTGCACCCTTTCCTTTTTCTTGCTTGGTACAAGTTTAGACTGCCTTTTTATAGTAGTATTTCTCTTATGAACAGCTTACTTTAAAAAATTAGACAGACAATTTGTTTGATAAAATAACGGGAGAATTGTCTACTGTCTAAAATTAAAAGGGACCTGTTCCTAAGAGAAATGGTTTTCTTTGCCCCTAGCTACACACTGTGTAGCTTTCGGGGTACAAGTTGTGACTAAAAAACGTCTTTTGTGGAACCGTCGCATCGAAAAAATGGATAACTTACATGTATGTAGGTAGTACCATGTATGTAGGTACTACATCCATGTACAAGGATGTAGTAACACTCATCCTCTGATACGTCGTGTGAACAAATTCCACGTTTGGTGCGTCCTTCATACCTAAAAATTCATTGACGTCAAAACGCCTCTCCGTTTGACCGTTCGTCTGTGAACAACGTTAGAGAGTAAATCGTACGCAGAATATTCACCAGAATTGATACTACCCGATAGATCTGAACGACGTCGAGGTCCTGCGAATTTGAATAAAATACTTTAATGTTGTAGGTAGTCATGTAAACGTCAAAATTTTCTCAAAAACAGTACTAATTTTTTTTAAACTTTTTTTTCTGATACAGCAAAAAACGCTTAGAAAATTGCGCAGGTCTCAATTTCGTGTGCTATGGAAAATTAAAATCATTGAGAACATACATCAACATATCAATTTCTGTAGTGCATTAGAAACAATCAGGTGACTTTTGCAAGGCCTATTAACGACGTTATCAGAGCTTATTCTTAAATATCGAAATTAGTTATTTCAAGAATCTGAAAATTATGAAGCTTTGCTTTTTATTGTTATACACAAGAATACATCAACTTCTCGACTTCATCAATAAAGTTTATACTCAAGAATCTGTATAATTCGTATTATCGACCGAAGCATTAAAATGTAATAAAGTATTTACGCTTATTTCACTCATGAAACAGGTAATTTAGTCTACTCGGCCTTTAATATTTTTACTACTCTCTAAACAGTGAAGGAGAGTCACGACACCCTATTGGATCCAGGTATTTGTTTCTGAATATGGATCTCAGAATATACATAGAAGTTAGTTTTTTGAAATTTGGTAGTAATATTTACGACTCTGTTGCAAGTTTATAGAAGATTTATTACATACAAATAATATCAATATTCGGTATTTGAAAACTGGAGGGACAGAGTGCAGAGGACCCTCTTATCTAGTTGGTTTCCTCTTCGGTGCTCTGTGTTTCATGCGATTAATTTACACATCAAATGATATGACATCATGAAAATTGCAGAATAAATTAAGCAAGGAGGAAAATCATAAGCAATGGTCGTATTTCTGCGTTGTAGCGAGGACTTATTTAGAACTTCTAATAGGAAATTGCATGAAATCTCAATATGGAAGCGCTGTTCTTCATTCAGGGATTAACAAGATCTTACTCTTCAAATATTTCTTCACTTTAAAATTTAAAATCCCGTCCTTTATTTTTGTATAATGTTCATCTCGGTTTGACAAAGCAAAGATGTAAAAATATTACGCTTTATTGATCTTGAACGTACTGTATTTTCATTTTGATTGGGGGTGCCCCCTCCCAAATAGTGGTGAGCAACAGTGAAGGGGTATTCGTGAGTGTGAGCGAAGAAAGCGACAGTGGCGAGTCTCAAGGGGAGCTGTGTCGTGTAGTATGTGCGTGTGCGTGTGTGCGCACCTCGCGGTGCTGCAGAAGAATATCGCCCTGCACCAACTGGCGCCTGTGTGGACGCTACGCGTGTGGCCCCGGCGGCATCGGGGTGGAGGGCGCGTCGTCACCACGTATCGGCTGCTATTGCACACTTCTCCTATATCCACAGAGGTAGTACTAGTAAGTCAAGTGTACTCACGACGATGCATATTTCATTCAGCATACACGTGACAATATCAGTCTAGTGACATTGCATCAACTCCTCCGTTTTTCGATTCATAGGAGATTGCATACAACACGACTTTCCACGTGATGTTGTCTGGGTGTAGAGACAGTCGCGGTTAAAGACGTATTTGAGACTATTCTTTAGTTAACATCGAATTGCTGCACCTCTGCTCAAAGCATCCTTTCTACGGAAGCGTTCGCCTATGTTGGTGCAGGTGTTTAACAACGGGCAACGTGTCCTTTTCAAAAGTGTATCTGTCACGCGTGTTGGAGCGTATCGAGAGGTCGTTCACTCTTGAACTGATGCACCGTGTGTCGTCGACTGACCGACTATCGGTGACAACCCTTTCCTCCGACGAAGACAGTCGTGTTGCGTGGAGTCGAGTGATTCGGACGACCACCGCAGAACGGAAGCGCCAAGCCGCTGCCATTCCCTCTGCACCCATCAACTTTCGTCTCAACCTCGACAGAGGCTTGGCGCTCTCGGTTTATGTGCCCCCCCCCATCACCATCGCTGTGGTGTGTGTCGTGGCGTCCTCGACGTAGGAGACACCCTGATTTGCCTCCCTCTGCTCCACGCAACGGCGTTGACATCAACCGTTCAACGTGGATGTGAGGAAAAGTTTTAGTTTTGTTGTAACGGATTGTGATTGTGGATTGTGGCAGTGGTGTGGGGTTTTAGCGACGAATCATTATGATGTAAATATTGTCTTAGGCAGGTGACATCCGCTCTCTATTGCAAAGGACGGACGTGTTGCGTAGTTATGGTGGTCGTGTACAGGGCGGTGTACCGCACAAACCGTGGGGTTCCGCGAATCGATCTGCTTTCTAAACGCGATATACGTGCCTCTCGTGCTGGCAGGCCTGCCACCCTATCACAAGCGAGTGACTCAGCCACGTACGAAGCAGCGCCCCTGCCACGTGACTATGTTATATCAGCGTTCCCAGCCAGGCAGGGAGCAAGCAACTCTACGATACACATTCCCACATCGCTTAGTTTATTCGACGTATTTTGTTCTGTTTTCAGACCAACAGTGCTCGCGCATTGTCGTCCGTGAAATGGCGTCTGACAATGGGGCGTCGCCGCGCGACGGAACCGCCCCTCCCCTTGGAGGAGCCGATCGCCGCGATGGCCCAGGCCGCCGCCGCCTGCCCGCCCCCGCGCTCATGCCAACTAGGTAACCACATACCACACGCACCCTTGCAAAGGCTGCCATTCACCCTCACTTTTAGGATATACTAGCGCCTACTTCACATTTGCATCTAAAAATTATAATAAGTCAATCATTAGTACATAATTGAAATTATGCCGCCAATACATGCGTACTTAGATAAAAATCAAGTAATTGTGCATTTATTGAAGTGGCATTAGCATTTGTTAATATTGGTGCTGCCTCCGCACGTGACTCGGCTGTGCTCCGCAGCCGCCCACGCTTCGTACGGGCTGGGGTGGCTCCGGCTGTCTGTTGATGGCAGTGCTGAATCTCTGACATGTCCTACAGTTCGAATCGCGCCGGTGCTAGGATTTGCCGCAATAGCTATGCGTAGTACACATACCTACGGCGAGGTCGTACACGAGAAGTCTAGCAGCCTGCTGTTCAGACCGGTAGTTTTCCGTTCAACACCACTTCCTCTTTCTTTAAATATTGCCATACCTTACTTACGCACACTAACATTTACAAGCACTATTACGCATGCTTACAGAGCAGTCGAGAGCTTAAAAATTGCCCCGGATGGCGCGATGCCGCATTTGTGGGAGATACCTAGTTGGGAAAAACATCGTAATCCTACATGTAGGCCGGCGCCGGATCTCTCCAACCAACGGGAAAGAACACCGCCAGATCTCGCGATAAAACATGCAGCACATTTACGGGACTAATAACCTTAGCAGTTGACGCGCACAGAATTACGAAAAATTCAACCCACGCCTCACCTCGCCTCGCGGCGCTATCCGCGCTGGCTCACGCAAGCACCTCCACTCACGAAGGAAGAATCTCGAATGGATATCTCAAACGTTATGATCATTGTGGTAGTAAACTACTACGAACGCGATGGGTTAACGTCATTGCGCAACAACTGACACTCATAAAAAATACACTCGTGATCTACAGAATTTACCGTATTTTATGTTTTCCTTATCTCTTTAGCCTAGACTTGCTTTTCGGATTTTCCGTTCAGCTGCTGTCTATTGGGCCTAAAACATGTTAGTTCACATCTTTTCGGCCCTTTATGGCAGAACTGAGAAAAAATAAAGCTAATACTACGGGCAAATTTTCTTTGGAAACTCGTTTCTGAGGAAATGTTCGAACGTTTCTAAAAATGTGAATGTTTAAGCTCATTTTCTATGAAAACTTTTGTTTTAGAGAAAACTATGAGATATGATTTGAAGCATTTCTGCTCGCAAATGCAATCGTGTGTGCATATTGCCCGTAATTACATATTAACGAGGAGAAATTGATACATAAACAAAAATCAAATTTTTGTAATTTTTGAAATAAAAGAATACTGCAAAATAAATTTATATAATCTGATTGAGAGCATTCACTGGTATCTCTAAAAAGTATTACGAAACGATTTGGAGGCGTTTTGTATTACTTAAGTAATATTATGAAGAGAAGAACTTGGTACTAGGTGCAAATTTTTGCAGAAAAATCTTAGATGTTTATGAGAAAATATTGTTTGAGCTTTCCTGAAAATGCACAATTTTGAGCTCATTTTTACAAAAAATGTTTGAGTTTTCGAGAAATTTCACTACAAATTATTTGAACTTCTACATACAAATGCAATTATGTGTAAATTACGTCCGTAATATAAATATTCAGGATGTGAAACTATACCAAATTTACAAAAATTACGCTTGTGTCTTTTTTATAAAGGCATAAGAATACGTCGAAGTGGCGTTAATGATGTTATTCATTGCATTTGGTAGTATCACAGAGCAATATATTCTGTACATCGGTAGATGTATATGGGAGGATAACACATCAGCTGTGTAAAGTTAAATAATGTGGGAGAGGACGGCTCCCTGAGGTACTCCTGCTTTTAGGTTGAGAAGTGATAGACGAGCCCCATAGGGGCGGACTGAAAAAGATCGATCTTCGAGAAATCGTTCTAAAATACATGTGGGAGTGCTTGCAATAATGAGTTCGTTTAATAGTTCTGACTACACAACATTCTTTACTACATGTAACCACGTAAATATATAGTCTCGTAAGTAATTTACATTTAGGAACAAGACTTTTTTGGAATAAGGAACCTACATTTGAACTTTTTCTATCAAAAAACTGCTGTTTTTCTCTGCAGTTTTACAAAATATCTGTACTATGTAAATAGTAATATGCAAGAAAGGAAAAACAATGATTATTTCGGAACTTCGCGGACCTATCGCCTAGCTATCTGAACTAAATAATAGTGTGTCAGTTAATATCTCGAGATTATATGAAATTAGAGCGTAATATTGAAAAACGAAAGATAGCAGCGATGCTAGTGCCACGGCAGAGGCGCGGTGAGAAGTGGCAACGGCGTGGGTCACGATGCGCAGGCGCGGAGCTCTTGACGGGCGGCAGTGGCGCTGCGACGCGGCCGGGGCCGGAGGCAGAGACTTCGGGCGAACGCCGCTGCGCGTGGGAACGCTGCCTGCACCGCTGCCCGCCCTTCAGCTGCAGCGGCCCCTTCCACCGTCAGCGAACCAGATTTTGAAAACACTTCGCGAACATTCCTCGACAGAGGGGTAGTAGTACAGGGAGCCCAAAAGTTACTATCCTTTATAAACTTAAGGAAAACCTTGATCACTTTTAATTCACAAGGCTTTGCTTTGTGTGTGACAGTGAAGACTACAATGCAATATTATTCACTAAAACAGCTCAAGTTTCTTTACCATTGCCGATTCATGGATTGGGCAATCGCTTTAAAAATCTGGAACAATGGCGGAAAGGTCATAATTTAATAATTAGTGACTGGAATAACATTGCTCAACCAACACACATATGTAAGGCAGCATTGGCGTTCAAATCTATGAGGTCCAACGTCCTACAGCACCCCCTCCTATATATCTTCGGGTAGCCGGGGCTCCTAAAAGTGTTGACAATAATAATCAAACAAAACAAATTTGTAAATGGAAAATTTGGGAAAATAAAACTTTGATGGAGAGTCAATTAGATTAGCATAATCTACAAGTGTACAGAAGCAGCCGTGACGAAAATATCTCATATTATATCGAATTTCATGAAGAATGGCAGGTCTGCTTTATGAGTTGGTGTCATTAGTCTCTCGTGGCCGCTGGCCGTTGCTCAATACTTCCTGTGTCGGTGGAACAGTCGATTAATTTTCTGAAAAAAACAAACATATTTCTATACGTTCTATTCATTCAATCGATAAAATCAACAGATGATTCAATTTTCTTGACAATAATAATCACAATGACTTAACGCTGAACCGGACTAATACTTGTGGGAATTAAGAAAAGTGCTGGAACGCTAGGCTGATACAACTAGCTGGCCTCGCCCGTCATCCAGTAAGGTGCGCCAACAAAGACTTCTGTAATTGTCATTTAACTGTAGTTGTCATTTAACTGTCATGTAACTGTCATTTAATGAAGCATAATTATTCTGAAATTTTTACAATATTACAAGTGAGAACGCAATTGAAGGTTCACAGTTATACATCACATACTTACACAATTGTTCAAATTTATTTTCATTACAGAGGCCTAGGGCTAATAATATTGACTCATAGAACGAGAAATTATTTTACTATCATCTGTCCACGTTTGACATTGTCCCAAATAATAATACCAAATAGAAATGAGAATAATAGGCCTTTCTCTATCAAACTCCACACTACTGATGTCACAGCAGTGCCTCTGACCCGGAGGTAGTAGACGACACTAGTGTGGCGTCGTTAATACGATGGCCAGAACCGTTAGGTCGGTGAAAGCGCGCTGCAGGGGAGGAATGGGTTGAACCTGAACTTCCGGGATTTTGCGCTCTGGCAGTTGACGCAGACAGCGTGGCAGAGCCAAAAATCCCCTTAAGCTGTAAACTCCTAGGAAGCTAGCTAGCGAGCCCTCGCTTGCCGACAGCAGGCGAGCCTATCTAGGAAACTTGTGTGGTGGGGGTTGTAGGCCCCAACTATTTAACGCGGCGCCATCTGCGCCCGCGTTCTCATTCAGTTTACATCAGAGAGCGTAGTACGAGTAGGTACAGGGAGCGTAGGAATGTGGGCAAGATGTTCGGAGTGTAAGTGCCAGACGATCTCGGGTGCTGTAGGCACGCGATCCGCCGGACGGCGACCGGTTTTAAATTTGGCGTCAGGTCATGTGACGGTAATAGTCACGGGACGGAAGTCCGACATCTCGCATCACGCGTGGCTTTTTTCTGCGGTAAAGCAGGGTACTGGAAATAAAAGATTGCCGGAAGTTAGCAAATTATAGTAACTTGTTTGTAACTTTTCAATATACTTATTTTATTATTGTTATCTGAATTTAATCTTATTTCACTACATCAAACTAGCCACGTGGCAAGAAGAAGTCAGCTTTTTCTGATGTCCAACACTGGTGCTCTGACCACCGTAATTCTCCGTGGTTTCTCCGATTACTACCAGGTGAATGCCGGAGCAGGCACTGCACTACTTGGCCAGTCGGGAACTTCGAGCTTCACCTGGCTGGGGAAGTCCTTGGTTCAGGAAAACTCCGCAAGACGACATGTGGGTCGGCACCGCATCTCACCATCCAGCTACGAAAGACCGCAGCTATCTTCAGTGAAAAAACATGCACTACATTTACTAGGGACTAATGTCTATAGCAGTTGACGTGCCCGGAAATACGATAAACTTAATCGGTTAATCAATCCTGTACCCAGTCCCAATACCACTATAACAGTTTTACGCAGAAATATGACGTCCAAAATCTTCTGAAGTTTGCTTTCAGTCTTTTTTCATAAGATGGCATGAGAGTAGGTCGCTTCTCTTCTGTGAAGTTTCCAAAGTTCTTCATTCTCAGGATGGAGCCTTACGTTAAGCGCGTAATGGAGTTGGGGGACTTTTTTTTCTCTTCAGCACTGCGAAGTATATTCTTGAAGTTGATCTTCCCTGCAGCGATGGAAGGAAGCAGTGTTATTAAAAAAATGATCAGTAAGGTGGTATATTATAATTAAAGTGTATACCTTTTTCATCTTATTTCTTCAATAGTTTTATTTGAGTTAATTAAAGTATTTACGAGGGACATAAACATCCATTGCGAATTATCGATAAATCCTCAAGTCGAATTACACGAGCTAACTCGTGCTTGTGAAAAAGCTAATACACTCATTATGACTTGATCATGCAGCAAAATTAAAGTGCAGCAAATGTGATTCGATACCGAACTTCAGAACAAACAAAGAGGGCGTAACTCAACTTATCTTCTATTTCATTTCTCGTTTGCTTTTCTCCTTTCCAACCTTTCTCTCTACTTTCTTCTTCACCTTCACATTTCTCTTGTTTTTTCACCCCGTTTTTCTCCTTCGTCTTCTCTTCGTCGCATATTTCTTTTTCTTTTCTTTTTCCATGTTACTTTCTTACTCAACATATTTTTTCACTTCTTCGTTTCTTCTAATTCTTCTTAATCTTCATCTTGTTCTTCTCCTTATTCTAGTTCTCATTTTGTTTTTTTACTTCTTCCTATCTCATCCTCATCTCCTCTTCCTCTATTGTTCTCCATCTTGGAATTCACATTCTCATTCTATTCTAACTCCACGTTGAACCGCAAAAATTAATGTAACTACTATTAAGATCACTGAAGGAGTTGTTTATCACGAAACCTTGAATTCAACAGTTACATCCCGACTTATGTCACTGTGTGTCTCCGTAATGTCACTCTTACCATTCATTATGTGGAACACACAACACCCACTACAATATTAAATCATCTTAACAAATTTTGCTTGCAAGACAGATAAAAACCAGAATGGGCAAAATATGATAAACATTTTCTATTGTACAATCATTTAATAACAACATTATTTCAGAATATGTTCAGTTCAATGAAAATATAACTTTTTTTAAGGTGTCTCACTCCGGTCTTGTAAAAATTTCTTTAAATTTTAGTTCATTTTAGCGCCAAAATATATTTAAAAACCGCAATTCCATTGAAATCTTCTTCGCAGTTGAAAAATACCGCCTGACATGCAACGAGCTGACGGCGTGCATTGAGCCGGCAAAGAAGAAGAAGAAAGACTGGTGCTGGGAGTCGGAAGGGCAGCTCATCCCGTACTGCGCCCACTGCCCGCGCCCGCCCTACCTCTGCCCAGCCGCCGAGCAGCCCGAGCAGCCCTGCCCCACGCCCACGCTCAAGGACATCCCGTTGCACACGTGGAGCGCCGGCCACCCCACGCCCAACTACGGCGACGCGCCCTTTCCCTACGCGTCGCGCCGCCTGCGCCCGCCCCGCGCCGCCCCGCCCACGCCCCTGTGAGCGCCACCCACTCACACACCAGTGCCAATTACACACACACTCCATCATAGAGTTCGATGGCATGAATGAGGAAACTAGCTGCATTTAAGGCTATCACGTAACGTCACCCTTATTTTCTGAAATTCCCAGTTTTCCGTAGGCGTGAACACGGCGCTTGGTGCTGCTGCAATGTCGTAACACAACCAGCTCACTGGTGTATAGTAAAAATGAGAATTACACTTCTGTTTATATTTTCCTATCAAGGTTGAGAAGCGTTGAATGGTAGGGATTGTCATCAAGGTTAAGTTGTAAGCTGATTTCCGGTAGCAGCATTCTGGTTACGTGTCGAGGGTGGTATTCGCGCCATGTTCTTAGAGGGAGTTTAAGATTATTGTGCTTCCTAATTGAGAGATTCTGTTGAGTTTCCAATATGCCTCGTAAGCATGTACGTAAATTCGTAACGTCTCATTTGCTAACGTTTATGAGGAGTACACTACTAAATCACAGAGATGCGCACTATTACCGATAGTGGAAAAAAATCACGAATTGTATTTTAAATGTAAAGTTGAAGATGAGAACAAACGGTGGGCAATCCATTTGTGTTGCAGTAGTTGTCCGAGATATTTACGCAAATGGTCGCAGGTTTCACTCTTCCAAGCCACTCGCTGTGCCGATGATATGGCGAGAACCCTAATTCCAAGTATCTGACTCCTACTTTAGTCACCGATCGTACGAAATCAAACAATGACACGATGCAGACAGAGATGATTCTAAGGAAAAATCGATTTCCATTAAGGGAGACCCTGACTTTCAGACGGAGAGAAAAAATTCTCGTTACACCTGAGAATTAAATGATTTAGTTTTATATTTCATCACGCTGCACTGTTAGAATCCATAATTCAAGGTTGGTACCTTGTAACTTTCTCTGTACTACGTACAATAATATGTATTTACGTACGTATACAAAAAAGGAAAACCTTGGAGCTTGTTTTTTAGAAAATTTTTTTGTGTTTTTTAAATTGCATACATCGTGCGTCATATTGTGCAAAAACTACGAAAAATTTCAAAAAATGTACAAGACCTTAATGAAAGAAATAATTATGGACAGCAATTTTTATATCTTCAATTTTGTTGTTGGAAGTCACCAAAGAATTCAAACTTATATAATTATCAAAAATTCAGAGTTAACAGTAAAAATAGAACCTATGCCACCTTTATAAGTGTATTTTACTCTATTCTTACAAAAAAATTAAAGTAAAAAAAATGATAATGTCTGTGGGGCGTGATGTAAAGTACCCCCAAAATTTAAAGTACGTTTTTCAAAATCTCAAAGCTTCGAGTGGAGCCAAATTGACCGGGAATATCCATTTTGATAAACAAAACCTACGTATGGTATAGGCGCTAGTGTTCACAGAGGGACAGACAGACGGGCGGACCGTCGGACGTTTCGCTATAAATTGATTTTTGTAGCACGCTTCTACAAAATAGGGATTCTGGCTACACCCGTGTTAGAGAACCTTCTTTTTATCCACTTATTCGTTATCAGGGCCCGGCAATGAAAGTTTTTTTGCCGAAAATCCGACATTTTCTCGCGCAGCATTACATAACTTTCTCTATACTATGTACATTACTCCGTATATACGTATGTACACGAGAAAGCAAAAATCAACGCATGTTTCTTGAATAATTGTGGGTTTGTGTGAACGGTGCTTGCAGAGAGGTGGCTCCGTCATGCCAGACTAGTTTCGCACAGCCCCGCATGGAGCTCTGCAGCGTAGCCCTGGGCGGCCCCGGACAGCGCACGCGCAGATGGAGGCTGGAGGAGCTCGCGTACAACGTACAATATCTCTATCTCTTTCTCTCTCTTTCTCTGTGTCTCTTTCTCTCACTGTGTTTCTCTTCCTCTCTGTTTCTCATATCCTCTCTGTCCCCTATTCTCCCTTTCTCTCTCTTTCTCTTTGTCTCTCTTTATCTCTATCTCTCTTTGTCTCTATCTCTTCCTCTCTCTCCTCCTCACTATCTTTCTCTCTCTTTCTCTCCCTCACCATCTTTTTCTTTGTCTCTCTTTCCGTCTCTACTTTAAGAAACTTGCTCCGAGCAATTTAACTTTTTTCCAAAAATATATGTTTATACAAATTTATTTGAATTTATATTTTGTTTCTATTCATTATATTTTTCACTTTTTATGATATTCATTCTGTTTTAATTACGTATTATAAAATTTGTATTTAGTAAATTCAAAAAAGTTTGTCATTTTCAATTTCAGATGAAAACATGTCCATTAATTTATGTGAACACTTGATGATGCGTGAAACCTACGTGAAAAAACGTGAAACGTCGCATTGTGAAATTACTTTTTTTCCCTTGATTGTCAAAAATGTATGTTTTAGTTTTATTGGCAATTTTTTGTTGTTTGCCTTTCCCATAATTCACAAAATTGGACTAATACATTTTTTCAGTTCGTTGCTACATATGACGAAAAATTTAAAAAGAAAATTTAAAGACAATTTTGAGAAAATAATTGTTTCAACCGCCATTTTTTTAGAGTTTTCACGCTCTCCGAGGACAAATTTGAATCCAAAATTGCAGTATTACAATATTATGTAACTGTCTCCAATAATGCGAGGAAATATGTAATGTTTTAGCGCCTCCAATTTATTATTCACACACCACATCCAGTTTGTTTCCTGTATTCCAACAGAAAGGTAATGTAAATACCATCAATAATTAATCCTCCTTCCATTCCCCGTGGCTAGCCTGCAAGTTGGAAACACGAAGAGAAGTGTACAATATGTCTGTGCGCGTGAAATCATGGGGAGAAAGTAAAACTACATGATGGGGAGACACGGAAAAACGGTACTTTGTAAATGGTGGAAAGACCAGATTGTGTCTTTCAATTCAGGGACTACATTGGAACTCGAATGGAGTGCCCTTGTGCCATGCGCCGCCAGTTGTGTTGCGAGGTGAATTGCGGTGCGCAGCCGCAGAGGTTCTTCGACAAGCGCGCGGCTGGCTTCCGCGAGAGCGCGTGGTGCGCCCCCGTGGCCAACGGAGGGGTCCTGGCCCCCCTGCCCCCCGCCTGCAAGCCCTGCGCCTGCCCCCTCCTCTGACCACAACGGCAGGTATTTGCCTTACAACCATTTTGTACATGACGTTTTTGAAACAGATTTTCACATTTTATCTTTTTTATATTCCAGTTGTTTACTAAAAAACTAAGAAAAGTATTGTACCTTTATTATCTTAGGAAGGTGAATGAATGGCTGCCTTTTAAAACGGCGTCGTATGCCAACACATTCCCTGGGACAGACTGCCACCCAGCAGCATTCATCAGGGCAACGCGATGCATTTCCTGTATCCATCTCGAAAAGTGAATATGTTAGTCGTTTTGTAACTACCGAGTCCTGTAGCAACCATTCTCATTGTTTTTTCTTTGGGTTCTGACATCCCGAGGTGGGACTCGAACACGCGATCCTTCCGTCCAAGGTCGCCATTGCACTACTGCCTTCGTGATCTTAACTATCTGGATCTTTGAAGACGATGCTTATTGGAAAAGAAAGTCGTCTCTTCATGTAAAGTTATCACTTTTCGCTCCTTTACGTATAACCTTTTTAAGTTGCTCCTTGCTGTGTTTCATTTAGGACAATGAGCCTTACAACTCTTTAGAGTCAGTGTGGTTCGTATGTACAGATATTAAGCACCTTCAACCACTTTCACATAAACAGCTTTTAGATTCCTAACGGCACGTTTCTAGGGTTAACAAGGGGCATAATATGTAGTTTTCATTTCTACTCTCGTCAGTCAAAAAATTCTTATTTACACCATACCTCGAAAACTAACTTTATTACGAGGGATATTTTTGCTTTCAAGATCCGATCGGCCACGGAATCGTAGCCACAGTGAAAATCCGAATCTGTGCGCAGTCTTCAGCTTACCC
Source organism: Gryllus bimaculatus (assembly GCA_017312745.1). NCBI lineage: Eukaryota > Metazoa > Arthropoda > Insecta > Orthoptera > Gryllidae > Gryllus > Gryllus bimaculatus. Next base: position 4,541,069 of record BOPP01000097.1, read on the forward strand.
CTCGATTGCGTCCCGTCGCTGCAGTGAGCACGTACACACGTCTAGGACAGTAGAAGCTCCCGCCAGTGCCAGTCATTACAGAGCGCGCTTCCCTTCAATTTTTTCATGGTGAGGGGACAATGCAGCCCTTATCCATCGAAGAACGAGAAATGTGTTCGATGCAACTTTCATGACAGCAAAGTGCGGCAATGACGCAGAAATTTTGAAGCATGACGTAGATGTTTATGATGCTGGCGATCAAGGATGGAAGCAAGTGGCAACCGATGACCTTTACCAATTTTTGAAAAGTCCGAGTGAAAATCGGACATTTGCCATCTTGTGTTGAAAAACTTTGGACACATTTTTTTACAGTTGAAAATGTCCTAGGGCCTCATGTAAAGCTCCCCAAAAATTCAAAGAATGGTTTTTAAAATCGGGAAGTCTGTGCGAAGGAAGAGCGGACGGGCAACATTATTTTTTGCAAAAATACTACAAATTACTTAAGTATTGTTAGCAAACGAATCCAGAGACAAACAGACGCACGCTTTGAAAATAAGTGAATAGGAAAAAAAGTCCCATAATTGTATTTCAATTTCTGCACGCACTGGACAATAGTGATATACGACATCGATGGAAGATGATATTCACTTGTTCTAGGAAACGAAAACGACTGAACAGCGATCCAAGGGTGCTGACTCAGGGAGAACACAAGTCAATACGTCCATTGGCGGCCACAGTGGACAGCTGCCGCGGACCCTCTACTTATTCCCGCTCGCAATCTGGCCGAATAAAGACATCCGACACACTCCAAGAAAGTGGTTCACATTTTACCTAGTCAACCTCCAAATAGACATTAGCATCCCACACGAATGGCATCGCTAACATATTGCATCATCCTCTGCAGTCAACTTACGCCACATTGTGTTCAGAAGAAAACTCGATACTAAAGGTAAACTACTTCGCATCAAACACCTGATAATTTTTTAGAAAATTTGGTGTGAGATACTTTAAAAATATCTCTGGGATGGACTTTAGAATCGTCTTGTTTCTCTGAATATGATAACCTTAACCCTTTTCGACCTGGGATTGTTTTGACGATTAAAAAAAACGTGGGAATGCACCGCTCACCAAATCTATTTCTCTTCTTTTGGGAAGATTGTATAAGATTGAAAATGTTGTTTATGATACTACCAACAGTATTTTAGTATAGTTTACATACCATCCACATGAGCACTAACATCGGGGTAGTTTGAATAGTTTTCGAAAACAATCACAAACTGTCCTCGTGTAGCACAGGCCATGTCGCTGGTTTTGTGCACTTCACAAGCCGAGGAGACGACGAGAAGCAGAATCAGGAACTGGAAAATATAAATCGGCGTAACGCCAAAGAATAGTCCTTGTGCGTAGGTTCGAAGTCAAGGCCTTCTGTTGGCTCACGCCTTTGTATATACGTATTGGCCGTACTTTGACTTTTAACAACATCGCTGGTAGGGTACACAGACTATGTATTGCCGAAAATCAAACTTACTCAAGAAAATGCTCATCTAACATATGACAATATGTATATCTTTGGATTTATCTTTTTACGCTCATCATAATACACTAAAATGAATAGTTCGATTTGAAAAAATAACCTCATTTCGTAAAGAACAAGGGATAAAATTGAAACGAATACGTACATCAATTAGCCCCATTCCCTCACACACGTCTGTGAAAACTGCATCGAAATAACTTCAACCGTAGAAAAATTACAGAGGTGCTAAAGTTATGTAACTCTCCCTCTCTCTCTCTCTCTCTCTCTCTCTCTCTCTCTAT
>BOPP01000097.1:4546063-4599656 GCA_017312745.1 Gryllus bimaculatus
TATATATATATATATATATAGTGATCTGAACATCTCAACTAGGGTTTAGCACAAAGAAATGTGAATTATAGGTCGATGTGCAAGAAGGGAGGGCGATTCTGACAATAAATGCTCATGGAGCCGCTCGTGACGAATCGGGAGAGCTTGGCGCGAGCACGCGAGTGACGGTGACGCAAGGCCGTAGAGGGACGCGACGCGGCAGAGCTGACGCGCTTGGGGCCGTGGATTCGCCATTTGAATAGGGAGAAGGGAGTGTTGGCTTTGCAGTGAGAGGACGGTGGACGAGGAAAGGTAAGTACAATTTTGTCAGTGGTCGCGATTCCACGCTCGCAGAGAGCAGCGACTTGCCTAAGGACGAGCAAAAAGCTCTCGCGGAAGAACTTGTTTTTTTGAAGGCGAGAAAAGATTGGCGCGAGGATTAGGTTGTAGTTCGGCATAACATAGCGCGCAACTCATCGATATAGATGGTGTAGTCACGCAGACCGTCTAAGGACAATTAAATCGATAGCTACGCAATTCGACCCACTCCCTTTGAGTATTTAAGGCAGAGGTGAGGCATTTCCCGAAGACAGAGGCCGCGATCGGGACGAATGAGCTCCGCCTGAGCGGCAGACGAGTGTGAATGACGGCGGAGCGGCGCTGACGACTTCGCGACGAGGGGAGGGCAGCTGGGAGCGGCGGCTGGGGTTTCCAGCGATTATGGACGCGTGGGGCGCAGAAGAGAGTGCCTCACTCTCCTCAACTGTTTGGCGGACGAGACAGGCACTCAGGAACCCGACGAGGAAAGAGACATCACCAATGGTAAGTGTAAACAAAACCATTACCTAAAGACAGTGTTAAAGAAACAAGAAAATTTCAGTATATTTGTAGCCAAAATTGCACTAGATTAGTAAACATCCTATTTGTCAATTAAAACCTCAAATTTCAAATTCCCACCTTAAACATGCAGTAGTATACATAGTACTTTTTATTGTCATTTAGATAATTAAATGAACAAATGTACAATAAACACGCCCCTACCAACCAGAGAGCGTGCAGCCTGACAGCTATCACGCGACAGAATTGAAGTGCAGAATAGTCACAAGCCAACTAAACATAATAATAATAATAATAATAATAATAATAATAATAATAATAATAATAATAATAATACCAGGGGAACGAACTCATGAACCCGATGATAACTAAATTTTTGAGTCACAATTCGACGAGAATAGCAATTGTCTACGCGGCTGCAGATGGCCACACGCCAAGCTTTAATGAATAAAAAAAGTAGTTATCACGTTAAACAAGGGAGCCTCAAACGTGCAACAAAGGAACCTCGAGATACGACATACGAAGTTTGATTTTCTCAGAATAACTTCACATTGTTGGGTGGTGCTTCTGGGTGTATGAAACTGGACTTTTCAATTCTCCAATGTGTTGATATATTGCCTTTAAACAAATTAAATTTACGCGCCTAATTCGCTACAATGGGTAATGACTTTTAGAAGTGATGGCTGATATGTGTTAACAAGGACAGAAATCGCGGTTTTATAATTTTAGCCGTTTCTGACCGAACCAGTACAGGCGTTGCCGCGCAACAAAATAATGCAACTGGGGTGGCGAAACAAATGGGGCCTCCTTTAAATACTAAGTCACTATTTTCATGGATGACATCAATTTCTTATGAGAAAACGGTGTCAACGTTGTGCGTGCTCCTTCCCAAAGAACAGAGCAAGTCAACCGAAGAAGAGAGAAAGATCGCCTGAAATGCCATCCCGTTTCGAAGTGATAAACATGTAAATGCTGCACTGCATAATATTTTGTTCTTATAACGAGATAATTATTTGGCTAAGTAGAAGAGCATTTCTATATCTAAAGTTAATTGCCCATGTCTTGTAATGAGACGAATTGGTCAAAAGATGGCCTAGATCACATGGACTTTCACCTATATCAGTGAGTATAGTAAAAACGAAAAACTGAAAACTTTGTGCACTTACATTACCTCAGTTCAAGTGCATAATGTATAATGGACATTCAAAGTGCCAGCGAATTTAACTTTAATATTTCAGTAAAACCTAAATTGAAAATTTTTGTTGAAAATGTTAATCACGCTCGTACTCTTTTCCGAGAGTAACGGAGATGATCGACAAGATTTCTTGAATGTGACCAAATTTGAGGTCAAAATTCGCGGTCGAATGTCATTTTGGGGATAAAAAATGTCATAACCCATGCGGTTGGTCGCAAGGGGGTCGCGTTGCGCTTATAAATTCGTGCAAACTTTAAATACCCTATTTCACCTATATAACCCCATTTTGTGGAGATAGACGTCGAATAAGGTGGAATAAGAGCAGCAGGAGTGACGGAGACACCCATGAATATTTAGAAAAGTTTTTCACTCTTCTCGAAGAATTTCCATTCACTGTGTATTTCACGTCACGAAAAGGAAGGAAGTTTTCCAGATTTTGTTTTCATTGGCATGGTAAAATTTTACAGATGTTTCGACCATCCAAATCTAAAGATTTGCGTTTGTTAAATCTCATAAAAGTTTGAAATACGTGACAGAGAGATAAGTACTAATCTTACATTTGACGACTATGTGTAAAAGTAAACTTGATTTTTAGTTAGCAGTCTATAGTAGTTTTCTAGAAAAAATGACTTCATTTTTTTCTGAGCAACTTTGCGAGATTCAATCGAGTAAAGATCATCATCACCAGGGGGTGAAAATGTACATACAAGAAATTAACGTTGAGTACTTTGGCAGACGCGTTAGGAAAGTAGATTGTACATATCATGCAGCGTCTGGCCGAAAAACAAATTTCTTCTTTACAAAATATGACTTTAATTTTGTTAAAATTATTTAGTTTGGCACTTTACATTTCACTGTAAAATATTTCAAATTGACACACGGTAGGCTATTTTTTGACGATTTGTAATGCGAAATAACGAGATAAAAGATCTTACACAGCAATTATAAAAATCGTACAAAGATTAAATCAATTCAATGAAAATCCTCTAATTACGTAACACTTTTTGACATTTCGTGAAGACGTTTCTATGGAAATACTACACTGCTCCTTGACTCTTGGAATTCAAAAGAAATCGACAAAATTATTTCCAAAAAAATGCAAATATTACTAATATATCCTTTTAAATATCTGCCTAAACACAGCTATTTTAATAGTAAAGTTGCTATTTAATGACTGCAAAAAACGTGACTTTATATTGCTATATTCTTGTCTAAAACAACTTTATTTTTATTAGGATGCTAAGAATCACATTAATACTGCTTTAAAATTCTGAATAACAATGAGATACAAATTACGAAAACTTATAAATAATTCTCTAAATACTCTGAAACATTTCGCTGTCGATTTGTTTATTTATAAAAAGTCTGTTAAATGAAGGTAAATCATCATATGTTTAAAGCAATGAAGCATTCCTCGATAAATAAGTATATAAAAATTAAAAATGTATTAATAAGCCACTTAGCTAAGTTTGAATGATCTATGAAATAATGTTGACAATTTTTTAGACAAAAGAAAATAGTCTTCTTAACATTATTGCATTGTATGTATAGTTAAATTTGTGATTTTTCAACTAAAAGGAAGGAATTACACAATTAACAGATTTTTTAAAATAAAACACACTACTCTTTTTCGTGATAAAAATTGGGGGAGAAATGTTTTTACTAGATGACTTTAAAACTTGCAATTTATGTGAAACAGAAAATCAAGCGTTCATTTTTGAAAAATTGTTGAGCTTATTAAAATCCAATTATTTTACTACATAGATATGACATGACTTGCATTCGGCATTTATGGAAATCGAACCCGAGTGGTTTTCAGTTGGCGTTAAAGATTTTTAATTTCTGAGGTATTACGTGGCGTTCAATATGCATATGCATATATATATATATATATATATATATATATATATTGTTGCCAAGAAACATCATTGTACCTTCCAAATAGCACAAATGGTCACAGTATCACGATTTCTTCGCACGCATGCACACAGGAATTCACAGCGATGAGCAGAAGGGGAAATATTTAGAGGCAAGCCAAGAAGGAATATTTCGACAAAATATTGTCGAAAACTACCTACTTTCTCTTTCAAGGAGTCTTCAGGTGAGACATCGAATACTATATACATTAAATATTGATACTAGTACAACTACGCGAGTCGTCGGAAAAAGCAGTTTTAGAAATACTATTCCTAGATTTATTCCGGCATTGTACTTTATTATATACTTTATATAATAAATTATATAAAGTCATCCATACTTTTATCTTATTTCCAGATGGTAAAGCTCTCCCTGGACATAAAATGGCTGCTCTGAAAGAGGTGACAGATGATTGCCTGATTTCGGAAAGAAAAGAAGGAGTTGATGTTTGCCAACCTACAGGGTTATGTTGGGAAAGTAAATCTTATATTTATATTTGTGACCTATTTACCTTTACTTATGGCTTACTTAAAACATCACATATTACAAACATCCATTATGTCATCTTAAATAAAGATACATCCTACCAAGAAATAGGGAAAAAGTCATTGTCTAAATATGAGTTTATTTTGAAGGAAATGTACAATAAATTACATTTAAAAAGTGCCGTGTGAATACATATACACAAATGTCATCCTCTCGCACATGCCTATCAATTTGATTCATGTGCCCACACCCTTGGATAAAGTTCTGTTTGCAAGGCAACTAGTTTTTAATTCAGAATTTGATAATCATAGACTCTGGAAACATTATTCGTGGATGAGCCATTGACATCTTTAATTTTGGCAACACTAAATTTATATTTTGTCACCATTGTAAAATTGAATACGAGTAAGTTCCTTCGTTGTGTTCAAGTCACATCTGAGACGTTGCTCCTTTTACTTGCTGACTAGTGTCCTACTGACTTAACATTTTAGTTGTGAAATATCTCTATAAATACGAGTTTGGTTTCAGGATATTATTGGTGATATACCAGGAAGCGCAGAGTAAACTTATTGACTTCAATTTAGAGATTTTAACAGTAATGCACATTATCGGGTCCTCTCATCCCAAACAAGTGTTTCTTCCAAAAGCTCAGTCGGTCTGTCAGCCCGTCTGTGTACAATACTAGCGCTTAAACTAATCGTAGATTTTTCCAACAGAAATATTTTTTAATCTGGCCAGATTCGAATTCCTGCAATTTAAAAAATCTATTTTATCATTATAATTTTGAGAATACTTCAATAGAACATTTTCTATATTATTTTATAATACATTACTTCATTTTGTACTTCTTGTTTTTCTATTTTACTGCTTACCCGATATTGACCTTCTCTTGTTATCGAAAAGTGTCTTGCGGCAAAACATCAGTCTATCTGTTGGTCAGTTCGTCTGTGAACAACAGTAGTGCCGAAAACGTGCACAGGATCAATATTATTACTTTTCAAAGTGGATAAAATTGAAAGAAAATTATATAGCCTCTCGCCAATTGAAAGATGTTAATGGTTTTGTTACTCAAGAACTCGGAAAACAGTAAAAAAATTCTGAAACACTTTCGATTTTGACTGAAAAATGCAAATATTCGATTAGTATTCCGGTGATTCTCGCAACCACTAATTTATCATACTGAGTGTGTAACAGGATAGGAAGGCTCCAAGGAAAACCGCCTCGCGCCATTGAAATATTTGTACTCACGTGTTGCGTTATGGAAGAGTACAGTGATGCTGCAGTATTAACTGAAGGTGGTGTTCGCCAGGGGCGTCGCCGTTTACTGGGGGCAGCGTGCCGTGGCGCGGCGCGGCAGGGGGTCGCGAGGGGGCCGAGGGGGCCGAGGGGGCGGAGGGGCCCTGCCGGTGGGCGCGCTGCCCCTGGCACTCGTGCCCCCTCTACAGCTGCTCCGACGACTTCGAGCGTGCGTAGTCGCTCACAGCACCACAAACCCCTTGGGCATTTAACGCTTTTGCTTTCTCCTTACGAAGTAGAGAAAAATATGCAGCGAGAAAAACCGAATTTTCGACAAAAATTTTCGGATTTCGGTGTCTTTCCACAATTAAAATATTAAAGATAGATATATTTCCCTTAGTGAAATCCCTTCCTTAAAGATAGATTTTGAAATACGGTCAGGTACAATGTTTCGAAAATTTGAGTATTTTCACCGTACTTATGCGTGAAAATACGGGGGAGAAAGTACGTGCTCTGTTAGCGCCACTAGTTTATTTACATAAGACATATTCACTAGTATGAAACCTACTAAAAGGATAGTTACATTATAACTGGAATGACACAACTTCGAGTTTCGTATTACAATATCCCAAATTGAAAAGGGGTATTACACTATCCCAAACTTAAAAAGGGTAAAACAGAGATTGAACATAATAAGGAAAGGAAAATGTTTTATTACGTTTGGCTTCGGCGGTTCTTCCAAATTTTTCAGGAGGGCCGCGGCCCCCCTTGAATCCTCTGCGCCCTAGCCGTAGACACATTGATCGTTCGTTGACCTGACGTGTACACAACCGGAAAGGTCGTTCTATTGCGTCCAATAAATTGCAGTAATAGCGTACAATTAATGATTCTTGGGTGTAGTCTGATATGGTCATACATAAAAGCAGTGTGTTTTTTTCGATTTCGTGTAAACAAAGTATTTTGCGTTAATTTCCGAAAACGCCTTGCTATTTCGAATGTCTTTTGCTTTATTTTTAAAAAGTATTGATAGCCATTCTTCTTTTTCCCTTCATTGTCGATTTTTTGGAGTGACAGAAACTGAAAAGTAATGTGTTATTGCTACGTTTTTCATAAAACTGAAAAAAATTCTCATCATCATGAAAATATATTTTTTTATTTCATGATTATTATTTTTTGCGAGATTTTTGAGTTTATTGTGAACAATCGCCACGCTGCTTTAAAAGCACTTTGCCTGGAAATTAACGAAGAAAATAATTTAATTATGAGTACCAAAAATGAAATTCGGCAAGAAATTAATTTCGTTTTTTGTCGATATTCATCGTTAATACGGAACTAGTGATTCAAGAACAGCAAAAACTTTCTCGCATCAACAACGGTTACGTAAAATTACATAGAGTTCACCGAAAATGAATTCAACACCATTTCCTTTGCCCTTCTTTGGTTAATCGTCTTCTTTTTGAGGCTTTTATCCAGCTGACTTCCGGTTACCCTTTACATCTCAATGGCATGCACATTCGGCCATACACTAGACACCAATACACTTGCGGGCTCCTCTGATGTGGGGTGAGCAAAACGCGAGGCTCTCCGCGACAACACATACACGGCAGGAGACAAGGGACAAACAGCCATCCCCAAGGCGGGACTCAAACACGCGACCCTTCGGACCGAGGTGCTGAGTCAGTACACGCTCTTAGCCACCTTGGCCGTCGAGGTCTGCTCGTCACTTCATACGAGGGGGAAAATTAAACAAAAATGTTGGAGTCGTTTCGACAAAACAATTTATTCAAATTGTTTAAAAATTGCCTGGTAACCCATTATTACGCCAAAAATATTCATATTTTCGATAAGATATACGTGATCTTATTTCAAGATCTATCTTTCTGCAACAGAATTTATTCACTATTTCGTTACCAGAACATGGCACCAAGAGTTTTTCTATCGAAATTTCGCCTTTTCTGGCGCAAGATTCCATAACTTTCTCTTTTTACGCACCCTCTTCGCTCTTATAAAGCACATTTGCATGGGAGAGAAAGTAAAACCAGGTGACTGAGCAGAATCTTCAACAAAACATTTCAATAATGTGTTACACGTTTTTATTAACAGATAATCTTGTGTAATGTAATGTTTGAGTAGTGTAACAAATCATCGTATTTAAATACCCGTTTTTAATTAAGTAAATAACATATCAAATGTATTGAACAAATGGTACCCGGAAATTTATTGTAAGAGATATATTTTTATTATATTATTTTTATTTTAAATATCAAGTACAAACCCTTTTATTTTCTTGTTTGATATACCATTGTAAATGTGAGAAAATCGTCAAGACAAAATGAAATGAAACACTGAAAATAAAATAAAAAGACCGCACGTCATTGGTAACGGAACGTACGTCACCAGTTAACTCATTTGTCCTTGCAAGCGTAAAACTAACGTTTTCTACACAAATCGAATTCATATTATTTCTTTAAAAAAACTTGCAATCAGAGTAATTCGTTTTGTCTGTTTGGACCTTATAAGGCGCACTTTCAATTTTATCATCTACAGTTCATTGCTCTTCCACATGGTTTACATGATCTCATGCAGTTAATTGATGTTCTACCTACACTTTCCGTGAAACATTAATTAAGTTCGAGAGAAATCGGGGTTATTCCAATCAATATAATGAAAATCCCCTGGTCTGGAAAACCTCAATATTGTCTTATCTCGCGTTGAACTACCTCGTTTGTACTGTGATACCACTGAAAGCGTAATAACGATTGTGCAGTGCGTAAATTCCGCCCCATTTGCCGCGAGTTCACGAGCTGCCCAGACAAGAGCGTGAAGCGCCGCTGGTGCTACCCTCTGGAGGCCAACATCCTGCAGCACTGCGCCCCGTGCCCCCGCGGCCGCTACGAGTGCCCGGGGCCCGAGGCGGAGGGCGCGTGCGCGGCCAGGCCGCCCCAGTTGATCCCGCTGTTCCGCTGGCAGCACGGCATCCCCTACCCGAACACGCGCAGGGAGCCCTACCCGCACCTCCTGGAGGGGCTGCATTGGCTGGAGCAGCCCCCGGCGCCGCCGCCCCCGCGCAGGTGCTGGCAGCTCACGCGGACACGTGGCACCCAGTCGGCGGCCGTCAATGAGGCACCAGAGGGATACACCAATTCATAAAAGCACCTGACTATCTGCCGTTCATGCTTTATGTTGCTCTATGAATAGCCTTCCGTTTAAACCAACCGATGTTGCCAAGCAAGGACAGTCGATACAATCCTCAATGCTGAGATTCACAGATATTAACCCTGACTTTATTCAATTTCCCCAGAGCCAGTATTTCCTCCACTAGCCGCTGGACTTTTTCTGTCTTCACTTCAATTATTGTTTTAAGTGGTATTGAAAGGGTACAACAATGACTATCAAAAATGTTATTCCTTTTTTTTTTGTTCAGAAGCACTATGTCCGATCGGTTTGGTGGAACTCTGCGGTCTAATTTCCCTGTCCCCATACTATTCAAAACAAATTCCTCTGAAGAGCAACAAATGATCCTTTGTCCGTATGAAATAGACAACTTCATAAAGAATTTAGTCTACCACTTATCACCCAATACACATAGCTCTCCTCTCTAATAACTTCTATTTAAACAAACATGCAATAGCTGTATCCGCCTACTATAATGTAGCATTAAACATTTCCCAACTCGCATTAAAAGAATTCCCTTTATAAGCATTTCTGAATATTTTTTCAATCAGTAGACAAGAATAGTATGTGCTCTATGAGTAGTATCCTGTGCCAGTATGTACTTAACATACTAAAATGTTAAGTTAGAATAAGAATAGTTTTAAGTCGACACAATAAATATGAAAAAGATAATGAACACAACTTTGTATATATCAACAGTAAATTATAAATAAAAAAACAAATGTCTGGCTCTAACGAATAGTTTCAATTTCAAATGCAGTATTTATATTTATATTAATCCTCGTTGTTATGTATGTATCGGTGTCGTAGTGGTGGTTTTTGGAGACCATTTGCTCACATGTAGCTTGCGAACAAAGAGTGACCACAAAGACTCCGCAGGGAGAGCGACGCGTGGGCGCTGGGGTGCTGGCGCTGCGATGGGGCGCCGAGCCCGCCCTGCCCCGGCCAATGGCAGCGCGTCTCGCCGCTCTTCACCTGGCGCAACGGCTACGCCAAGGAGAACTTCTCTCGCGCGCCCTACCCCGGCCGCGGCCCCCGGCCCTTCGACGCGTGCGCCGCGCGCCTCCGCGAGCTGCAGCGCCGCCGGCAGGTGCGCCCCCCCCCCGCACCGACTTTTCGAAAATTGCATATATAAAAATAATGTACGTGCTCTTGTAGTCGCTTCAGTTGTTACTAGTTCTCTTTGTAAAAGCTCCGTCCGTCCGTCCGTCCCTCTGCTGTCAAAGCTTGCGACTAAACTGTTCAGCCTATTTTCTTCAAAATTTATATTTCTCGATCAATTTAAACTTAACATCTTCGGACTTTTAAATGGATATTGTGATTTTTTCAGGTACTTTACTTAGTCTCAACATTTTCTCAAAACTGCTCCAAATTTTTGGATTAAACTTTGTTCTCGAACTGTGTAAACGACGCCTAAGACAATGGTGCAGATCTGATTTTCCTTGAAATCCCTTTATTTAATTTTTTTTTTTTGAAAAATGCAAAAGTTCCAATTTTTGATTCTTTCTACAATTACAATCTTGAAAATAGAGATTTTCTCTTTAATAAATTCTGTTCTTTAAAGATAGATCTTAAAATAAGGTCATGAACAGTTTTTTCGAAAGTAAGTGTAGTAATTTTGCGTCATCTCCGGTAACACAGAGACAAAAGTAATTTAAAACAATTGTCCGTGGCGCTACAGAAGATTATTATAACTTTTAAATTTTGTTTTATTATAGTAAATGTATCTTAGGTGGTAATGAAAATGTAAATATAATAAATATGTAATAAGAAGAAAAGTCCTTGATTCTTCCTAATTGTAAGGAAGAATTTGGTTGTGATGAGTTACATTCCAAGCGCACTAGTCTCTGCAGCCCAAGGGCACTACGCCTCTGGTAGAGCTGCATCAACATATCACTCCTTAGAAGATGAGGCGGCTCCTTGGTTTGAAATGCCTTTGTATCATATGACTGCCGTCACTTGTATTCTTGGCACTCACTTTGTAGTCAGCTAACCTAGATTTGATAAATATGGAGTACATCTTGGCGTATAATTCGCAAAAGGTAAAAACTTTTCAATCTATTGAAGAGAATTTGGATTTTGTCTTCTTAATACTTCTGATCATTTCCGTATCCACAGCAAGTCAATTTCCTCTTAATTTATGTTTCATATAAACAACTTCTTTCGCTTTTCATATCAACCTTCTTTTCATTAAATTACAAGTTAAGGTCTAGATCTTTTCATAACTTGTTGCATTCTTCAGAATCACCACATCAAGAAACTGACTGCTATGACTTGTATTCATCCAGTAAGAACTTCTGTTATACTTCTCTAAAATTTATGTGACAATTTTAAACCGGAGTATCCTCAACCCTGTATTACAACGCGCAAATAGACTCAAAACGTACTACATACCTGGACGATACATCCAACAAAATTTCTCAAAAAACATCTTTGTTATTAAGAAACGTTTTGCATTAGCTTTGGTAATATGCCATTTAACGTAAGAATGAGAAGCATTTCACACACATATTCTAATTGCATAATAAGTTCCATAGCATTTTATACCTCTTCCACCTCATCAGTATGTTGTGCCCCGCTCCAAAGAGACAATTGAAGCCTAGTGATGTAGGATGTTGGGGTATTGTGCAGCGCTTGCCTCGCGCCGGTGAGCGCCCCGCGCCAACGCCATCACCGCACGGGCTAAACAATCGCTTTTGTGCACTACAAACTGAATTTGTTTTGCAAATATGTCTCCAGGATATCATTGGAAACTGAAATGAAAGCCTTCTGCTTCCTGCCAGAACACCTCTAATGTGTCGGAATCGCGGAATCTTTCAACTGAGGGTTTAGGCTCTCTGAACTTTTGCTTTTATCTCCGTAAGAAAACTTTTACATAAATGGGTCCCGTCATGCCACCTGTGATCTAATGCTGCAGTCTGCGGTCCCGAAGTCAGGGGGCCCTGCCAGGGCGGGCTGCGGCCCGCCTGCCCCTGCCTAGAAGCACTCGCACCTCGCCTGCGCACCCAAATGGAAAGGAGACGTTCAATTATAAACTCATAATAACAATGGACTAAGAAATGGAATGTCATTCATTAAATTGTATTAAATTTGGTTTGAGTAGTCTCTTGTGATCTTCAAACGAACTCGTTTAAATGTTTTTATTTATTGAGAGTCAAAAATAAGTTAAATGTATGTGATATATGGAGAAAAAGTAAAATCTGAGCCCGTTTTATTGCGTTCAATTTGACTACACATAGTTGAATGATGAACAAATAGAAACCTAGTACTGCTACAGAATGGCATATTAGTTTTCTATTTCTTTTGTTCTGGGCTAGCTATTCGAACTTGCCATATACTCTTGCCGGCGGCCATATATCGCCGCCCTGAGTACATTTTTTTGAACCATCTGGGCACAGCTGGATTGATACGTGACAAAAAAAGAAACAGAATGGACCCAGAAAGAATTATAATGTTAGTTTTCCTTGATAAGACTTTTCGTTAGTTCACAACTGGGCTTCTAACCTGCTCTACCTGCTACTAGCGTCGGATGTGGTGAGTGTAGCGTGTGCGCCCTCGCTCGCATCGGTGCTTTGCGCGGCGCTGCCCAGGCGCCAGCCGCCCCGTGCGCCGCGCTCGCTTCACTTGCCATCGATCGGCAACTGTTGCGAGCGGCGCAGCGGAGCGGAGCGGGGTGCCTGGACACAAAGCGGGGGCGGTCGAGCGGAGCGGCGCATCGAGACTTTCTTAGATGACAGAAAAACTTTAGTCAGGCCGGGAGCCACGGAGGTGATCTAGGATTTTTGGAGTTATTATAATTGTCTAAGTGGTTGATCGCACCTTTCAGTCGACGAGGACTCTAAAACACGTACTCAAATTCAATTAAAAAGCACTTTATTTATATTTCACTTGCCTCGGCTTGGGATAAAAGATCGATTTTAAACTTTTCTTCACAAATATGTGCGAAGAAAAAATATAATATAGAATGTTTTATGATGCGGCAAATGATTGAAAGAACGGGTGTAATATATACAATTCCCCCAAAATAATATGTGAGTACTTTTATTTTTTTAACTTTAGATTTGTTCATTATTTTTAGACAAAGTCAGTGAAGTTTGGGAGCGGGAACCCCAACTTTAAAAATATATAAACATTTTTTGTGAGAAAGTGAATGAGGAAGACAGGGTATTTCCAAGCAATGAAGAAAGATATTCAGCGAGATGTGGCAGGGATACAATTCTTGTAAGCCTCTCTTTATTAATTTGGGTATCTCACCATTGTCTCTTGATATAAGAATCAGAGGTTTTGTCAAAAATGACTTACTTAAGGGTGGGAATATATTTTCCACAAACGCTATCTATAACTACAACACTCGACGTCGTAATCACATTCATCAGGTGAGAGTATTAGCAGCTCACTACAAAAAATTCACATATAATACATGTACATTATTTTACATCTTGCCAGATGACATTAAAGGATTAAATTCGATACAAAAGTTTAAGTCCCAAGTAAAATATTTTCTGCTGCACAACTATTTCTATACAATTAGAAACTATACCGAGCATTTAAAGGGCAGTTATATTAATTTTAGCAACGACATTTAGTGCCATTTGGGTTGTATAATTCTAAAGAACCTGTAACAAGTATTATACTTCAGTTTCTGGGTCAATGACCCCCATTTCGTTTAGGTTTTCGTCAAGTTTCCCTGATCCTTGAGCACATGCTGAGATGGTCCGTTGTTTTGTTTCTGTATATAAATGTAACTTCAACTTAAATTGTCCCCAAATTTAACTTTGTAACACAGTTTTTAACTGTTTTTGACGTAAATAAATAGAGTCAAGTAGGCTCCGAGGCAGGGCGGGAATAGTTTGAATACCTTCTTGCCTAATAAATAATTGTGATAAATACGCGAATTACTTAAGCTAGTAATCTTAGAGAAGCCAGCAAGTGAGGAACCGTATTACGTCTTTTTAAAACAAATTAAACAGGAGAACGAGTTGCGCATCTTCTTACATGCTTGAGACATGATGACACTATGATTGATAGGGTGTAATTTACATCCAAGAAAACCGTTACTCCACCTTTTCTGAGCTTGAGCTAAAAATTTGTTGCACAGGGTATCTCAATAACCATTGACAAACATCATGTGATTACTTTAAAAAAGAATTAAGACCAATGATTGAGATTGTGGTACCACTGGTTTAGGCGTCATTTGAGAGACACATTCAGACAGCGAGTGCGATGTTGCTTCGGGATTATTGGCATTCGTCTCACATTGGCAGTCGTTTGCATTCGTCTCGCTGCAACGCTGCGCAGGGCGCACCACGCGGGCAAACGGGGCTCTTCCAATGCGCTCACGGCATCAAGATCCTTCAAGGAATTCAACATAGAGTCTCGGGTATTTTTTGTAACGGACGTTTATGGACATCCTGCATATATTAAAAAATAGACATTGTAGTATACATTTCCGCATTATACACACGTATTATAAAAATATAAATAATTTTATTATAAGCCAATTTCATACTAATCGGAATGTGTAACGCCTTTGTCACCGATTAATTTTACAATGAAGAGAATATTATATTACATTATTTCTGGTAGCTCTGGAAAACATTTTTACAAAGAAAATAATAGAGACCAGGTTCCATAAAAAACGTTTTCAATATTTATCATTTTGAAAACCAAGAAAGAGCATATTTTGAATTTTGCATGGCGGTAACTAGCCAATGCGAAACACTTGCTGATACAATACCGTATTCATACTTGTTTATTTATAATCGTGTTATTGGAATTTAAATACAATTTATTACAATAGAACATACAATACGTGATGTAGTTTTGTTGAATTTAATAAGAGAGAATTTTTAAAAGAAAACTAGGGTCGTTATATCCGTATAGTACTATCATATATTTATTTATAATTTTAAATATCTAATAGAAGATTAGAAATTAAGTATAAACTTAAATAAATGCCAATTAAGTTGAAGTTTTGCAATTAATATACGCTGAAAAAATTCAACTATCCCAAATTTTTTATTAAGTTCCTATTACTTATTAGCTTTGTTTTCATTCTACCCTCAAAAGCCAATTGTTTTAAATGACTCGCTGAATCCTGATGCGCGTGGTTGCTTGATTGAAGCCGAGATACGGGCAGTGGCTGACTGACAATCGTCCCCCGCCCCGGACCCTTCGTCGAGACCTCGCCACCGAGGGTGCCCGCCGCAGTCGTTGGCAGTTCAAAGCCAATTGGACCACGGCCCATAAGCCCGGAAGACATGAATACGAATCGTAATATGCTCCCTGGTAATCCCAATTAACAGTCACACAAATAATTCGACCTGGAGACTATAGACCATCACATCGCCCAGCTACCAACTTCTTCTCAAACATATCCCAGATTCCTTCATTATCAGTTCAAAGACTCGGCAAAACACCATCACATAGAACCAGAATGTCACACAAGTGTAATACAACGTAATGGATGCATCTAGAATATTAAAATCCAAGGAAGACGCGTAGCATAGCAAGGAACTATAAACGTTTAGGCGCCATGCTGGATGCGAAGCGAGAAATGTTTTGTCGAGATAAGGAACGGCGTACTGTCATTAACAAGGAATTTATTAGGGGAGGGCGTTGAATATTTATCTTCAGTATAAAGAAATGAATTCTCTCACGGAAGCGGCCGAGCAGTTTACATGGTATGAACATTATGAAATTGTAATTTTGCGATAATAGATTTACGTTGTGAGTAAATTTTGCAGTTAAAAATATTTAGACTTCGTGTTCGTGGGTTCTTTAGTGTAAATTATAAATTATTAATTTTAAGAAAATAGCAGTCGCGAATAGAGGTTTCACCCGAGGCCTAGTGAGAGAAAGTCGTTACGCGATAATATAAAGATAGAGATTTTCCGAATAGCGGACTGTATAATTAGCAACAGTCTCGTAATATTCAAAATTTGCAGGGACATTAGTCACATATATCTACCCACAGGAGGACCCAGGACATTTCCTTTTGGGCATGACAACGGCATCATATCAAACGAGAAGACATTCTGTAAGCTTACAAACTTTATCAAAGCTGTGGGTTGAATAATGTTTACAGTTCATAGAATCGTGAATTAATAACGAGCTCGAGAAATGTTACTAGAATGTTGCAATTAATGTTATTTGTTGTTTGAAAAGGAAAGATTGATATTACATTGAATTGTCAGCAATTAGGTATGTAGAAAAATTCCACAGTAGTTCCAGGGATCGTGATTTCTGTACAGCCACACGTCCACGTGCAATAGGTGAAGTGATGTATGGTGTACCGTGAAGTCATGCAAGATCTTAATAAAAACATAGCTATATTGTCAGGTATCAATATTTTAATTCAACTAATGATCATTTCGATCGCGTAGCGATCATCCTCAGATCCATCTTGCAGCTTCTGGGCCGAAAACAAAGTTCTGCAGCAAAGTTCTGCATTCTTGCAGCGTGACAAATTGGCATGCCCAACGTGCGGCCGATACTTTATATCAAGACTCCAAAATACTTACAGAATTTTCTCCATTATTGCTCCAGTTGTATTTTAAAAATTATTTGTGAGAATAAAGTAATAATTTATAAAGATGGCATAGATCCAATTTTCAATATTAACTCACAATTTTCGAAAATTACAAAAGCTTGAAATGTTCTAGACATCTATCACCACAAGAGAAGTTCCCCGACCGATGGATTGGGTGCGATGCTGAAGTAAACTGACCGGCAAGGTCACCTGATCTTAGGCCCTGGACTATTTTCTATGGGAAACGATAATGAACGAAGTTTACTCACAAGTACCAACATTTGAAGATCTGAGGCGCCGCATTACCGCATCTTGTCATGCCATTTCACGTGGAACTCTGAATTCTGTTCGAAGGTCTCTTAACAAGCGTCTTCAAATGTGTATATCCGTTGATGGTGCACATATTGAGTACACGTTATAAATCAAGCTATTTATAGAATTGTGAACTAACCTTTTGTTTCTGTATTTTAAAGTATTTTTCTTACTTTTATTTACACGATAATTTTTGTACCGGCTGAGGTTTTCAGTCTCTCGAAGAGTAAACGTTTTGTTTCCGACAGCATTTCTGACACGCATTTATTAATTCAGAACATGTTCACTCTCTAAGTTTTCCTTGCTTTCTCTACGATTAACGATTCAAATATTTTCTCAAATCTTGTAGTATTTAATTAAATAAAAAATAGTACCTTGTGGCGTACAGATTTGCTCAGAACATGGCTATGGGTGAATACACTGTGTCCAGGACTAAGAGGGTGTAGTCTTAAAGAGCAAATCGCGGGTTTTCGTGAGCTCCTTTGCACATTGCACCACTACATTTACCGCAGGGTCGACGCAACGGAGGAGACTGTCCTCGCCGTATATCATCCGGAGTTTCTCGTTCAGATTAGGTGAAACCAGCAGTCGGAGTGCGTCTTTAAAACTCTTTCATTTCTCGATAATTTTCTTATGGCGATATGCATATTTATGAACTCGTCTCTTCACGCTTGTTATGATGAGCTAAAAAAATTATAGAGTTCCATTTAAAAACTCAAAGTTGCGTCAATATCTCTGCAATAAAAAATGCACTAGAATAATATTATGAATGACCATATGGGCCCCTTGCACACAGTAGTTTTTGTGAAAACAGCATCTCAGTATCTAAAACGCTTCAGGAGAAAATTGAAGGGAACATCTTAGGTGGGCCACACGGTATAAAGTTCTCCCTACTATAAAAGGTGAGTGAAATATCTTCCCAATCATCCGGGGGAGGGGCGCGTTGACCAATCGTTAGCAGTCATAACCTTAGTGCCTATGTGACTGATGTGATTGGCGCAAAAAAGACGCTGTTCCCCGGGCCGGGGTCTTGATTGTTTACGTATTAGCAGAAAGATGACGATATTTCCGGCTAATACGAGTACGTAAACAACGAAGACCCCGGCCCCGGGAACAGCGTCGGAAGTGTCTGGACGGTAGGGAAGATTTAGGAATTTCACCCGCCAGTTACTTCGGGAGAACTTTACATTTCCAGCGATTAGTAAACACTATTGTATTTGTGACTGGAAGTGCTTCGCTGGAAATACTTTATATTTGAAGTTTTTCGAAAGGTCAATAGTTTTTAGTGAAAGGAGGTTCAAATTTCAAATTTACAGTAGCGCTTAAACGCAATTCTCTTACAAACGGCTCCAAATTTTTCAAAGAATATTGCTATTTAGGACAAAAATTACGCGAAAACTACTAAATTATTTTCAACAAATTGAACATGATCTTCTTTAATAATCTGCTTTTGTTGAACAGATTTTATTAAGAAAATGTTGGTGAAAACTTTGCTTACATTTTAGCCGCTTACGATGTCCACAGACGGGCAGACGGGACGTGTTTGATACGTGTGTTTACGTACAAATATACACATATCAAGCACGATTTTATGTCAAAAGTTGGTCTCCCCAAAATGGGTGGAAGAGGGCGTTTCGCCGCCCACTACTTCGCCTTAATGAGGCAGAGAGAATGGCGAGTCTTCGGAGGACAGCCTAGGAATCTTGAGAAGATTAGAGAAGCCGATGACACGCACGATTCGTCAAGTCTTCACAAACGTCAATTTTATGCTTGCACGAGTATATCATATCTCTGCCTTGCCTTTATGAGGTTTATATTTAGCTATTTGTTATCGCAGATTTCGATGTTTGCGTTGAGTCAGAAAGAACGAAGGCCAACTTAGGAGAGAAAAATCGTCCCTTTTATTCATTTTCAAACGATCGCGACGCGATTTGTCGGCAGCCGACTCGTATTATCCAGTACCAGTTTTGCAATTCAGACGTATCAGGAATTTTAATGCATCAGTATTTATCTCATCTTTGGAAACTCAAATAGCGACATTAATATTGATTTTCATCTGGTTTTTAATTATAACGTTTAAATTTAAAAAAATATTACGTAATAATTATCCTAAACAAAAAACAAATTGAAAAAAGGTATGTTGTAAATTAATTTAAACAATTTATCATTTAGCTTGTATATTTGTTCAATTAATATTGTATTCAATTATATTTATTAGACCCTGAAGATGAAGGCCAATCACTTTCGAAACGGAAGTCTGAATATTGTATAAATTTGATAAAAAATTATTATGTGAATGTCTGCCTAAAAATTAAAATACCTTCAAACCAAGTTTAGAAAACATAAGATAATGCAATATATACTCTGATTATATTCGTCGTACAACAATTGGCTACAGCGTTATTAAATTTGTAAGAGAATTTGTTTATAAGCTAATAACACATAAACGAACTCAAATATAGAAACAGAAGTTTCATTAATATTTTTAAAATAAAAAGCAGCATTCACATTTTATTTCAACGTGATAGCTCCCGAAAGATTATAACAAAGTCACATTTTCCTTGTGCTCTCATTTTTTACAAAATCATTTTTAGTAATCTTCCGTAAACGTCAGTATTGGAGATTTTCCCTTCATACACTAGTAGACATTTTTTAGTGGATCTATTCTTAGTACGCTTTTAATTATGGCGGCGGTGCCATAGTCGGCAGATTTTGTAAAATTGCAAAACTACAATATTGATGATAATTGTTTTTTCTTAATCTAATATCAAATCACTAGGAATATACCTCTGAATTACATCATCTGCAATTAATTGAAATTTACAGTTTGAGGAAACGTGTTTTGCTTTAAAAATAGCGATAAAATATATTTACTCTCAAACAGCTCCAATTTTTTCTGTAATGTTTTTTTCCAAAATAAAGTAAAGTATGCTCATAAAATTAGCGCAGGTAATATTTTGCTTGATCTCTATGTACTATAGAAACTTGCATAAGTTACCATTTTTTAAACATAAACACTACAATCCTGAAAGAAGAGATTTTTATCTTTATGAAAATTTTCCTTTTATTCTAAATCTTGAAATAATGTTTTAGAAATTTTCAGAATTTTTGAAAATTGAAAACGCAATTGATCAACTCCGTCTTTGAAACTACGGAAGATTTGGGTATCTGGGAGGGTGGTAGTTTCGTGAGTGGCGTTCTAAATCAAACTTGTGATGCTACAGAGCGGTACAGACTTTTTCGCACTATACTAGTTAGTTTTCTAATATTTTTAGTGTGTTCTAACTTGCCATTTTAGCCCCACCCTCTTTCAAGCTGCAACATGTCGACGCCAAACCTAAATTTTTCACATTTTCTCAGTTTTTCGGTCCCCTAATAGTAGAATTGAATTATGTCTTTAATAATATTACAGATCAGTCCTAAATGCAAATTTTCATTAAAAAATTTGGAAACGCTCTTGAGAAAATATCGGTTGTGAGATTGTAAAAATGCTTAATATTAAACTCATTTTAACAGGAAAAAGGTTCACTAATGGTAGAACTGAACTCTGTCCCAATGAAGGGATATTATAGTAGAGTGAAACCTGGATCTACATGAAAATTTTTACTGAAATATTTTGAACCGTTTGTGAACAAATATCGTTTAAGCTTTTCTGAAACTCTGCAATTTTGAGTTCATTTTCACAAAGAAGTTTGGAGATTTCGAGAAACCATAAGAAATCATTTAAAAAACTTGTGTTCACAAAAGCAATGCCATTTAAATGGCCGTAATGTTAATATTAATGACGTGAGAAATGTTTAAAAAATATATTTGCATAATTTCAAAAGAATAAATCAATATGGCGTTGATGCTATTTTATTAAGCGTATTTGGAACTATCTGTAAATAGTTAAAATAAAAAAATTGCTGTCGTTTGCGAAAAAAATACGTTTGTCTCTGTATATACGGAAAATTGAGCTTGTTTTCACAGAAAAGTTACGTTTTTGAGCATCTTTATAATACACCATATAATGCACAATATTGAAGATATATCCCGGATGAAGTATTAGAGTAAGCTGACAAAACCATGAATGTATTACTTTCCACAAAAAGTAGCCGATGAAAATAAGTATAAGTTATGAGAGAAAATATACCACGTCTAAATAATGGAATATGAAAAAAAAATCTTTTGACACAAAGTTTGCTGGTATACTTTTTAGAACTGGTGAATACAACCAACGTTTTTATTTTTTTGCACATTTGTGAAAATGCAATGTGCATTTGTGAAAATGTGTAACATGCTAAGACTAAATGTTTTACATGTAAAACATTTAATTTATTCATGTTACGTATTTGATGCTTTTTTTCGTTAGTCATCTATTGTCAAACCAACGTATATTTCATCAATTCTGTTTTATTCATTTATTGTTTATACATAGTTGATGTAGGGAAGAAATCTGTGATTTTTGTTTCTTGGCAAACGCGAAATACTGTGTCCACGTCTGTCACCTAATTAAATTCTTAGTGACTTCATTAAATTATTTCGATCGTTTTTCTGAATTCTGATTGGTAGTTGGGAAGTTTTAATTCCATGGAGGTGTTTTAATTGCACCTCTCCAATTAATATAGTGATTATCAACGATTTCTTATGGAATTAATGAGTATATTTAGTTAACTAAACGAAAAATACACTAACATATACGTAGCAAAGATATTTCCAGTCGGCCATGAAGCATGGACAAAAATTTACACCAGACATTACGTATCTACAACAACTACATTTAAATATCGAATATAAAGGCGAAGTAAACGTTAAGCTAGCTGATTCAAGGAACAACATAAAATATTTAATGGGAATAAATTAAATGTTTTATATGAAAAAAAATGATCTTAGAATTACAAATGTAAAAAATGTAAACGTCAGTTGTATGCTATAGCAAAACTGTCAGAAGTGACTAGTTTTTTACTTTCCACAATTTTGTACATGTTGTATACTCTTTCAAATCTGTCTTTACAGGGGAAGTGATGTTTTCATGGGTTTGTCGGCTTCTTCTAATATTTTATCCGCAATATGTTCAGTACCTTCCACATGCAATTTTTTTCTTGCAAACTAACGAAACAAGGCCCTCTAAACTTGATTCTCTCAGAAGCAATACGCCATCAAACACCTTATACCTCGAAAGGTAAAAATGTGCTTGAAATCCTAAAAAATTAAATTATTCTTGAATGGAAAAGCAAAAATACGGAAAGTACCATGTGTCAGAAGGCCGAGAGATGGCGGTCAGATAGCAGAGATCTTTGGGGCAGCGGTGCTGTATTGGTCTCAAACCGCGTGTTCGAATCCCGCCTCTGGTATGAGTTTTTTTTTAATGTCTCTGTGTACCGTCCTTTCACGGCTCATTATCATCATCTCATCGTACATACCCCAGGGCTAACAACCGTGGGGGATAAAAATCAGAATTCATCTAAAATTTTGAGAAATTTTTTGAGAAAATCTTGTTTTTAAAATGACTCAATTCACGCAAATTTTTTTGAAAACTTCATATTTTGAAAATCTATTTGTTCTGAATTAAATATCAAAATCTGAAGAACATATTTTAGACAGAGAAAAAACTGTATCTTTAAATATTGTAGTTGTACGTAGGAAGACGCCGAAAAAATTCAACTTTCGCAATTTTCGAAAATTTACATATTTCAACAAAATTGAGACTTGTGTCAGTTTTTTTACATCCTTTACACTACCCAAGGACTAAAATTTAATAAAAAACATTGAATTATTTTTGAGAAAAAAATGAAAATGTCAACTTGAGGCTTCATGTAAAGTACCCCCAAAAATTAGATATGGGATTCAAATTTAAGGGATCGGAACGGTAGTGAGATCTATTGAACAATATCAATTTTGGTGGAAATTGTGCTAACGGTTTAGCCACTATCGTTGTTTACGGACCGACGTATTGCCGTCAGCCAAGTTTTTTGTTCCAAGTATCTACAAAACATGGATTCCGAGTACCGAATGTGTCAGAGGAAGTAATTTGCTTTCATGTAGGACCAGGAATTATTATTATCAGGGCCGGCAATAAGACTTTCTGCGAAAAAATCGCCGTTTGCCACTACAACATTACATAAATTTCTCTATACTCCATAAGTAGTATGAGAGGGAGTAAAATTCTGAGTTGTAATCCAGGCACAGAAGAACATTTTGCTGGTTGGAAAGAATGTTCAAGAATTTTTGTAATATTGCATAGCCGTTACAAATAATGGAAGAAATCATGAGCTGTTGCTACATGAACTCCCACGTTCCTTTAGGAATGTTTCGGACAGAACTTCTAATTAATTAATAGAATTTTAAAACATAAAAAGCTTGCAAAACGACTGTCTGCTTCCATGCAATTTTCGCTAGATGAATTCCTCTTCGGCTTGCAAGCAGCTGTAGAACTGAACGTATACTAACTTCACGTCCAAGTGAGCATTGTGGTCGCGTCAACAACTTTGGTTGATATTCACCTGGGTAAAGAGCAAGTTGTATCCCGAGTGGTGACGGTGATTTCCTCCGCTGGATAGTGACATCCGGCGCCGATTTTCACATTGTCTTTCAGGATTTTCCTACCCAGGTGCCTCCTCTAATTACACACTGCTCGACCCGGGAGAAGATTTACTCTCGCGACACGCGTGGTGTGAAGTGGATGCAGGAGTAAGTGGATGTAGTGGAAAGAATGGAACAAGGAAGAGGAAGGAAAGATCGTGCGAGGCCCGTGGTCCATTTTTTAGGGTTCTGTTGCGGCATTCACCAATCGCGGGTTCTGTTTCGGCATTTCTCTCATAAGAGAGAAATCATGGAATTCGCTTGATTCAAGAAGTCAAGGAAAAAGACCGATCAGAGCTCGCGGCCTCTAGAATTCCTCTCCACACAGCGACAGACCTCGATCCAGCGATATAGGTAGTATCGAAAGTCGGCCACAATCGGCCAGTTTAACGACGTCAGCGTAGTAAGAACGTTTTGGAATTCGTACTTTTCGTTTGGGTAATCAATTCCCGGCAGTAACTCAGCATTTTGGCGGCCGGGCAAATTCCTTCGTAGTTTCTCTTTATTGTAAGAAGCTTTACAAGTTTCAAACAAAACTGTTGATTTGAAAGACTTGTTCATATTTAACTTTCGCTTTTTGTATTATCCTAAAATATTAAAGACACTTCTCTGTATTCGATGTTTGGAGTATTATTGCCCGCCGTAAGATGGTGTCCCCAGACGGTAGCGAGCATTCTGCCCACCTCAGGCAGCATTCGTAGTGCGATAAGTCATTTTAGAGGTATTCTCTTATTGCCAGCCGCCTTATAAGAATCTATATATAAATACTGGCATATTGACTTATCACCTACGTCCATTGTACTAAGTAAGTACATCGATCGTCAAACAATCATGTTGAAACTTTCCGACTTTAGCCATCGTTCGGACCGGAAATAATATGAATTTTCTTAAATTTATGAGAGATTCAACGTCTCTCGACGAAATATCCCCACGCAATGAAATACGACGAAGAGAAAGTCAATACACGGATCGCTTGAAAAGCAGAAAGTGAGAAAAAAGACTTCTTTGTTATATGAGTGATGACATTGCAGAAAGAAGTCAGGTACGGTAGAAAAACAAATATATTACGGCCTAGAACAAATATCGTGGATCGGCGTTGTGATTCCGAAATGAGAAGCTCAATTAGAAGAAATACGGTAAATCGTAGAGGCGTTTCAGAATAAATGCCACAATCTTGTAAGGCGTGTACAGGGGTCATCACCTTGATATGACGTCAGTGTAATGAACTGCAGTGGTGTATTCTGAGTTTAAAATCTTAGCTATCTCATCGCGGATGCAATATAAAGGGAGCGTCTAACCCAACAGTTCTATTTCAAGATTATAATAAATAATCGCAATACTTTATATAAAATTTAATATATACTTAGTGTATAAAAAGTGTCGTTAATTTTTATATTTTTAAATCCGAATGCTTAAAGAGATCCCTCGAGTTGCTCCTCCTTGGCGCTTCTCGTTTTCTGCATCGGAACCGAACTCCGATTCGCGCGGAGCAGTGGAGTCCTGGAACGACACTGTCACCTGTCGACTGGCGAAACACTCGCTTTGCGAACGGCAGTGATACTCTTCAATGCATTTTCCAGCTCCTGCACTAAAGAGTCCAACAACAGAGCTTCCCTTTGCATTTGCGTGAGAGGCGTAGGGAAGGATGGGTTGACTGGTTAATGTTCCCGGGTGCGGCGCTATGGTCATCAGTTTCTTTAGTGCGGTGATTGTTTATTCCGAGAGGGAGGGGTGTTCTTACCCCACTGAACAGCGAAGGATTTCTCTTGCCAGTTATCTTCCCCAGCCGGACACGCTTCGTATTGCCGACATGTGTGAAAGTGAAGTGCATGTAAATGTGTGTGTGTGTGTGTGTATGTGTAGGACAAGGACAAGGAAGAGATCGTGGGCGGTCCGTGGTAGGGTACTGCTCCGGCGTTCGGGACTGAACTCTACCAGTGATAAAGTATTTCTTAGAAATAAAAAAATACTACTAGGGAATATCGCTCGTGAGTTGCAATCGTGGCACCACTCAAAAAACACTAATTTTGAGTAATTAAATCCAGTTAGAGATTGGTCTACCATGCAGCATATCTTAATATACAGTATTCCATTAACAATTGCTCGAAGTGTGAATGCTAAAATGATGCATGTCAAAACAAGGTGGAAACTTCAAACTCATTTATCTCAAAACCTACTTTTTCAGTTGTGTCACTATTGCAGCCCACGAACGCTGAAACATTTGCAATATTAAAACTTTTCTTAAATGTAAATAGTCGTCGAAAACTCAAGAATTTGTATAAAATCTACACAGCAGCTTGAAAAAACGAAAATTAAGGGTAAATTTGTATATACAACCATCTTGATACAATTTAGTTACATAAAAATAAGATTTTATGAGAACAATTCATTACCAGAATGAAGTAAAAGATCAAAAAGATTATAAAAATATTGAACTAATTAAACCTACTTACAAAACAGGCAAATTTTGCTAATGTTAAAATAATTAATTTTCTACTTATAGGGATGCTCGAGTTTTCGTATTCCTTATTTGAATCTCTTTCCATTCTAAAATACTAAAATAGGGTGTGAGAAAAGGGTTCTGCCTTCATTTCCCTACGAACCGGAACAGTCGCAGATGCATGATCAATACTACTCTAAACGCTCCGGCGAGGCCAGCCGAATGCGTGGGCGCTGTGGAGCACTCACCGTGCATCGTGCCCTCCTTCGCAGGTGCGCAGGCGAAGCGCTGGCTTGCAACTCGTCGGCGCACTAAAGCGGACTGATGGACGCGAGAAACACGCGTCGCACTATTGTACAAACACTCACTATTGCCAAAGAAATATTCATCAATAACGTGGGCAACAATGGTCCAATGTAACGATATAACACGCTCTACGGTATATGAACAGACGTAGGTTACAAGCGTTTGAACATTCAACCGTCAAAACAAAAGCAAAAGTTCCGGAAGAAGCACAACCACGGAGGGGCGCGCTGCACTCGTGGGGAGGTCACCGCGGCGACGCTCTTTGTTTGGGTCAGTGGGTCGCCCCGCCAGGAGCAGCCGCTCGATACGCAGCCGGCGCCGCTGAATGGAGCCGCGCGATGCTCTTCTTTTGTCTTCTCCGCTCCGCTGGCTCCGCTGCACTGGCCACGGGCGCGAGGCCGGTCGCGCCGGCCACGAATAAATCCCCAATCGACTGCGCGGCGGCGCCCGGAGTCAATCCTCCATGTCAAGAAGAGGAGTTGCCGGGAAACATATTTCCACCGCTTTCTTATATAATGAACATCAATTCGATTAACTTCAGTTGAACCCTCAAGCTCAAATTCGCCTCATTTTCATAACATCACACACGGCAGCCGGCACTGAATCTCACGGTGCGACCTCTCGCCCGGAACGTCACGAACACGACACATGATTCTCGGTCTTGCTTCACGTGATGCTAATAATTGTGAGAAACGCCGAGGAATGCTGCGGTAATCCAGTGCCGAAGGGCGGTTGGGCAGCGCGGAAGGGCGCTGAGACCACTGCGGCCCCACGTCAGGCTGCGCCACCGGCGCCCGATCAATAGCTGCACTGCGCAGGCGCGCCCTGCCCGCCGCGCAGCACTCGCACACGCAGAGGCGCAGCCTCCGCCGCCGCCCCTCGCCTCACCCATTCACAGCATCACCCATTCACTACCTCACTCATCGCTATTAACTATCATTTACTATCGTTCACCTTTCATCGCCTTTAACTCATTCCCTATAATTTTGCATCGCTCATAATTAGTAACGCATACACTAACATCGCTCACAACCATACACACTTCTCATCCCCATAATCCTATTCACTGCCGCTCTCCTCCACGCTCACATCTCGTCACTATTAACATATCACTATCACTTATCGCTCGACATTGTTGACTCCTCATACCCATTAACTCATTCAATATCATCGTTCACTAATCATCTATAATCCATTCACAGTCATCGCTCAACTCTCACCATTTACTCAAATGCTATCATCGATCACTACCTATCACCCTCAACTCATTCACTCCCATCGGACACCTCTACGCACACTCATTACTATTAATCATTCACATGATCCCTCACCTCCGCTCTCCACCCTCATCATACCCGCTTAGGCCGCGCATGCCATTTACTAATGTCACTCAGTGCCTCTGACCGGGAGACCCTAGGTTCTAGTCCCGACAAGGGAAAGTTTTTAGACACTAGCTTGTCAGCTAGCTCGAATTCAGTCGCTGGCGGCCGACTGCTCTCATCGGATGTTTTCCGAGATTTCTCCGATCAACACTGGGCGAATGCCGGAGGAGTTCCCTAACAAACGGGCCACGGACCGCGCGCGATGTCTCCTGCCTCTTCCTTACAGTCTTCTCACCCCACACTTTCACATACTTACACTTACATGCACTACACTACCAATCATGTCGGGAGCGCAGACGGGGGCATGGGGCATTCCCCGACAGAGGCGGTGCCCCGCTGCGGTGGTGAAAGGTGCCTGATTGGAGGGAACCCCGCACGCCGCCATGTAGGTCGGCCCCGGATCTCGCCCTTCAGCGGGGGACGTCCCCGCCTCCTGCCGCAATACCAACATGTACTAATCTTGTGAGACATGGCCATAGCAGTTGAGGGTCCCGGAATCACTGATCAATCTATCAAACTCAACACTCATCATTAATCACTTCATTGTCATTACTTCTCTTCACGATTAACTCATTTACGAATATCAGTAACCACTCATCACCCTTAACCTAATAATTCACCACTCACCACCACGCTCAGTTATCACCGTTTATTTACCACTCTTAGCCATTAACCCGTACCCAGTCATTATCTCCACCTTTATCTCTTATCCCCATTAACCCATTACCTGTTTTAGTTCACCTCTCTTCGTCCTTGATCTATTTACTGTCATCACTCACCTGTACAATCAGATCTACTAGGACTTTGAATCTGACTAGGATCTACTAGACGTTGAATAGGTAGTCGGGTGTTGCAAGGAGGCGTAGTTTATATAGAAGGCCTTCGTGCCAAACTCTGTCGAATGCTTGAGAGGAGTCGAGTAAAATGGCCTTGGTGAGTTGCCCCTTTTCGAATCCTAGGGCTAGGAGACTACCAGGCGAAGGAGTTGATGAGATGTTGAGCAGAGTGGACGGAAACCAAATTGGGCTGGAGGGATGATTTTTTATTTGATTAGCAAATTCGTTCAGTTTGGAGAGAATCAGCTTTTCGAATATTTTTGCGAGGGTTGAGAGGAGGCTACTTGGATAATAACTGGCTGAGTTCTGCGCAGGTTTGTTGGGTTGAGGATCGCAGTTATGATGGAGTGTTTTCAAGCTGTAGGAAAATACTTTAGACGGAGACAGACACTGAAAATTGAGGTTAGATATGCAATGCATCTTCGTGGCATATGTTTTACGATGTAGTTAGGAATGAGGTCGTGACCGGAATATTTTTTGTTACTGAGATATTTGAGGATGGAGGCGATACGTGGTGGCTTAGTTTCTTCGTAAAATATGTGGTGGCTTAGTTTCTGAATAGAATGGTAGCTGGGAGGGTTCTGGGCTGTCTGAAGCATCATCGAGTTTGGCTAATGCGGCAATCTGAATTCTGGTACTGTTCGGGGTTCACTTTTTCAACACCCCTTCTCTTAAGAAAATTTATTTCTTTGCAAGCATCCGAATATTGGTGGCTTGGCTGCGTATAACGTAAGTGCGTTTGCGGAGCGAACTACCTTGCGCCAGGTTGTCCTTGCCACTGTCGGTGATTTTGATGTGCAAACTGGTGGTGGACCGGGGTGGGTCCGGGGAGTCACTGTTGAGGGCCCCTGAGATCGCCTCAGAGAGCGATGAGTGCTGCGCATCCGTCATAGAGGCTCTGCTTGTTAACACACATCACCGGCACTGAGTGGGTACGTGGACAGAGCTTCACGCCACCCGTCATGTTTTAAACAGCGAAAACGGTTCAATCTGCACTCTCGAAAACTCGCTAGTAGCAGAAAGTTAGAGCTCGACAAGACGCGAGGCACGGCGCAGGTACGTGACGTCCGGCGGCCGAGTGCGGAGTGCGCAAATTTCTGAGAGAATTAATTTAAATTTTTAAAGACATTTTACACATAGTGCCTAGAACTATTTTTAATTACGTTTTAAATAATTTCCCCTATTAAACCACTTTGGAGTGCTTATTGCGGCCATTCGAAATTTGAAGGAGTTTTTTGGACAGAATATGCTTAAATTTACGTTACAGTTTTTTTTTCTTTCAAAGTTTCCTTGTTTCCTCCCTAGACCCCTTGTATGTATCTGCATTTCATTTCTCGCTTCCCTCACTAGGTTCGGTGCGCCGACGGCGAACGCCCCGCGCGTGCGCGGCGGCCAAAATAAATAGAATTTCGCTTCAATGACTAATAGAGTGATACAGCAACGTACATTGACAACACGAACTGAAATTTTCAATATCTTTATTATCTCTCGATAATAAATATTACCAATTGTGCTCTAATTTCACAATTGATTTTTCCAAAAAGTAAATCGTAGACTATTTATGATAGTAATACTAGTTTTGTTTCCGTGTATGTAGTTAATGTTATAAAATATTTTATTAATGATGTAAAAAGTACAATTAACATTATTTCCAAGAATTTTAAATGTTTTGATTTAGTATTTTTAAAACATCAATTTCAAAGACGTAGAGAAAGTATTGTCTTGTACTTGCATAGATTTGCTCTTATTCACTCGTAGAAATTCCGACACTCCCTCCTACCTCGCTCGTCATAAACACCAACTCAATAATAGTTATCATTCTACGCTTGTTGAAGAATATACTATTCCAGGAGGAAACTAATTTCCATGACATTGTATTTCTTACGTTCACAATAGCCGAGCTTGAGAGTTCACTACAAACAAATATTCCTGGGGTAATTTTATTTGTAACGCAAGTGAAACGGGACCAGTGACTTAAGTTCATAATAACCGAAAGTTCACTATATCCTTGTTCACAACCGGAGTCGAGTGTATTTTGTTCATAAGTAGAAATTATCAAAAGCACTTAAAAAATTTCACTGCATTTTCTATTATGCTCTATCAGCTGGTAAAGTCACATACAAATCTGAGTGTCCGACATCGTGAGTGTTGAGTGAAAGCTACTTTAGACGCTTAATTCTTTCCATCTTTTTCTTTCACTAAATCTATCAATGACTACTAGGATGATATTCCTAGCTCTGTTTAAAATTACAGAAAGTGCTTTTAACGATTTCGATTATTCAATCGAAAGAAGAATTTCATCTCCTTCCGCACTGCGACGCGGGCTGCTTCTATTTTATTTTATCCCTGCCCCACACTGTCCCTCCTTCCTGCCCACGCCCCTCCACTCCTCGGCACATCCTTGTCCGCCAGACTGCTCCCCCCTCCGCTGTTCACTACACCCCGTCCCACCAAGCGCCACTCCGCCACGCCCCTTCACACCCCGACCCACCATTCACCGCCATCCCTTGTTCCTACCCGATCTTTCTCACTCAGTTTCCACTAAAAATGTTTACATTTTATTTCTTATTGGGAGTTTTCGTCCCCAACTCAACTCATTTTGTCCTAAAAATGTAAACAAACTCTCAACTAAAAATAAAATATTTGTACCTACGAGCTTTTTGTGGAGTTTTATAATTTATAATATCAATACTTTTAATGAATTGCCACATTGTAAATCTTATTCATTTTCATATTTTTTCTTCTCACGAATTCATAAAGAAAGGTTTGAGATTGATCTTTAACGCTTGAAGGGCAATTCTCTTCAAGTACACGATTTAATGTCCTTGAAAAATAGCGGATGATAGAGACGTGCCAATAATCTTTTAGACAATTATAATACCTCCAACAATCCGAGATCACAGTTGATCTCGGCTTGACGAAAGTTGTTCTACTATCTGAAGTAAACTAATATATTTCCTTCTATTCCTAATAATTATATTGACACACTATCAATTCTGAATACTCGTTTTTCATTTATTTTTTACATCATTATATTTATTTATTTTTGCCCAATTTACTCTCATCAATTTAAATAATATTCCCTTAACTACCCATAAACATGTTTCCATTCTCCAGGAAAATAAAACCCTTCCCTACAAAAAAGCTTTCAATCTGTCCCAGTTTAGCGTCAACAGTAAATCACATTACTTTTCACTTGCGTTCGTGCAACCCGAAAATATGACACCCTCATTAATTAACTAAAGCTAAACCAATAACTACTTCATACAGAACATAAGTGTATTTATATATTATTCTTTCTCGCAAACTTCTTACACATTATAGAGAAAATATTGTGATTCCGCGGGAGAAAACACGATTTTTGACCTAAAAACTTTTATTGTCAGGCCATGGTAACGGAAAAGTCGATAAAACATGTTCGCGTATGTTTCTATAACAACTTCTTGTGTGGTCAGAACTCATGAATTGTAGGTCCTTCATACCGAAAAATCGATTAACGGCAAAACGTCCGTCTGTCTGTGCGTCCGTCCATTTGTCAGTGATCAACGCTAGCGCCCAAACCGTTCAGACGTTCCTCCAAAATTGATATTTCTCATTGACCTAAACGAACTCAAGACCCTGTGAATTTAAAACGAAAATTTCCATTTTTGAGGGTAATTGTCATGATACTTCAATAACATTGTCAAAGTTTTCTCAAAACTGGTTCTAATTTTTTTAATTAATTTTTCTCCGGTTAGCGAAAAGAACTCTAGAAAAAAGTAGGTCTCAGTTTCTTTGAGCTCTTTGAATGATCGAGAATTCCAAAATATATAAATAATTTGAGAAAGTGTGTACAATACTGTACTGTACAGCACTGACTAGTGAAGTTGGCGTTGCTGCGATTTTGGCATGACCTCTTCGGAGTCTCCTTGACACGGCCCTCGTTCTGGTTCTCGATTCGCAAGGGGAATTGCTGTTGGACCTTGTTGCTTCTCGCAATAAACCTCGAAGACCCTCGGACATTGCCGCATCCTAGATGGAATGTGTGTTGTTGACTTTGTAACCGGAGTAACTGATGTTGTAGGTATTCTATTTGTTGTTGTTTTGGCAACATCATTTTTTGATGAGACACTTTTTTCGGGACGTATTTAATGAATCGTTTAATACCTCTATTGTTACTTAACTATCCTGGACCAAAATGCATCAGTTTCGCAAATGTGTTACTGCTTCACGTTACTGACACGATAATTACAAATAAATTAATTTTGGCACTACGTCTATACGTGTCAAACTGTGTTAATATCAGACAACTGCGCTGTTACCGAACATAATTGCGCATCGAATAGTGTAGAGGACACAAGAATCCCAGAGAATTTCTCATGGGGGACACTCAAATAGTCGAGGAAGGTGATAAATTACTTGTCCAAAGCCGTTGTGACCTCTAGCACCCTTCAGGTTAGTGTGTTAGGGCTACTGCTGTTCTTGGCTTTCATTAACGACATTGCAAGTGGAATAAAATCGAAAATTAGACTTTTCGCTGATGACAGCATAATATGGAGGAGTATTGGTTCCCCTTCGGATGAATACATTTTACAGAACGATCTAAGCAGTTATGGAAATGAGCATGCAGAAGTAAGATGACATTAAATCCAGCAAAGAGTATATACATTTGTTTTAATAAATAAGTCTCCAAACATGACTTAGCTAGTGCTCTACCACGAGTAAATATCTGAAAGTATGTTTTGTTGCGACAATCGACTTGCGTGGGGCAGGTCAGGCCCAAAATGATAAGCCAAAGCGGTCTGGACGGTGCGTACGCAATACAGTACATTAAACACCTTGTCTTGTTCGCCCCGTTCTCAAATATAGAGCGGCATGCTGGGATCCGTACAAATGGCAAATCAAGACGTTAGATAAAATTAGCTAGTGTTGCTACAACAGTACATACGTTCTCGTATTATTTCCCGATTTGTAAGTTTCGAAAATGCAGGTGGCTCAATCAAAATGTGATAGCGCCATTCTTTGTATTAATCTTGAAAAAATATTAAAAAACCATGGCCCAGCAAAGAGAGTTTTTCTGCCGAAATTTCTCCGTTGACCGGCGCATGATTGCAATATTTTCTCTTCTTACGAAGGGCGGGAAAGTAAAAATGATATTCACAGAGAAATGTATACAGGTATTCTAGCAACTGTGGACCAACCGCTTAATTTCTAAACGGTTTACGATAGCGAAATGCAGATTTCGCCTACCAATGCGGGATCAAGGGACAAGTAATATGACCCAGAGATCTTCTTTGTAGTCTTTAATTTTCGAAAAATTTAATAATCTTCGAATTTTTTACAAATGGATAAATCACAAAAGGAGGAATACAAGGAGGTAATGTTTGTTATTGATTTAAAAATTATATAAAAATGAATTGTAAATATAACAAGTGGTGCTCCCATGCACATACTTTCTCGCGTTGTTTCTAAAAGCTCCGCACCATTGCACTAGTACATAACCAGCAAAAGTGTTGTCGAGCAACTAATTACTTTTCCGTTCCGAGACTCCAACTCAGATCCTTAGAGTTAAGGTGCCAGCACGCGCGCCACAACGCCACAGAAGCCCAGCACGGTTCGGACTCTGACAAAGGTATAAAAAGGTAAAGGCTCGATTAATGTAAAAAAATAATCAAAATATCCGTTAGAAACTCCCAAAGTCTTCAGTGCGTTAAGATCAATCAGGGTATATTAATTTTTAATAAAATCAGCTGAACGGTACAGGCGCTAGCGTTAACCACAGACGGAGAGACAGACAAACGAACATTTTGGCCTCTCAGCCAACGACGCGGCGTCTCCCGGAGAGCCGAGAATTTATGGATTCGAGCCGCGGAAGCTTAGTGTACAAAACGGACATTTTGCCATAGCGCGTCACACACTTTTTAACTTTGGACGCAAATAAATACATTTAAAAAATCCATTTTTCGGTATCAAGAACCAACAAAACATGGAATCTGGGTACACCACCAGTTAGTCTTTTTCTAAATTTAGCAACAGTATTTAACCAATTTTTCATTACCAGAACCCGGAAATGAGGTTTATTCTGGCGAAATTTCGGCGTTTCCAGGCGTACGATTACACAACTTTCTCTTCCTAAGAATTCGCAAGGCGAGAAAGTAATGATAATTTCAGTACCGTTTGGGACATCTAAGTTGGTCACGTGGCTAGTGTTCATAATGTTTTTAAATTTCATGTCGATAGATTCATTAGTTGACTTCAATTGGTTCATGCAGATGAACAGAAACTCAACCATTGATTTGGCGTGACATACGTTCTATCAACCGCGAAAGAAAGTTGAAATAATGCTTAATAGTTACAAATTGCAAAATTACTCGCGCATTACCTCCTCCATTGGCATTACTCGCGCGATTTTCCTTGCGAATTACTCGCGCAAGTTTTCTTGATACACGAGCTCCCTAGTCCTCATCCAGCGCTGAATATCACGGCCCGTGAGATACTTAGGTTCGACTCGGAACGGCACGTACCAATTTACAGTGTTGGCAACAAACACCTCGTATTTCAAAACAATCGTAGAACTTCTCATGGCACGTATTGGCGCGTTAAGTTCATGCCCACAGTTGGTACGCCCATTTAAGCGGTGACGTAGCCAAATCCCTCCTCTCCCCGCACCCCCCGCTGTGGAATATCAAGAAAACGTGCGCGTACAGTAGAGACGTCCGGTTTATTTGTATCACAAACTTTTATCGCTTTTTTAAAAATTGTATTTCATCAAATTAAAACCGCCCTGTGGGACCCGAACCGGACTTGGTTTCAAGTGATGAACCTGAAAATGCCACTTAACTACCGCGGCCATCCAGGAGGAGGAGAAGAGTACCACACTTAAAATATTACTCAAGACACAACTGTTTACGTTCTAGCATTACGGAGCTGAGAAAATGTGAAAAGACGCGGAGGTTAAAAGTTGCAATTTCGAAAATGAAATACACACTTCAAATAAGTTTCTGCAGTTTTCAATAGTTTTGTTCGGCAACACATAATTGTGCCAAACGCCTATTCCTGAGCGAGACTCAAACAGCCCGACCTTGCCTCGGAAGCACAAAGACAATACACATAATTTAACCAACCTCGGACAACGGGGTTTACAAAAGTCATAAGAGCTTCATGTTTCAGTTGCAGTATTAGGCAGCGGAAAATGAACAAAATGTAAAATAAATGTCCTTTGGGCAGACAAATTGCAGCTTGGCAGGTATAACTCGTCGCGGTAAATAATTTTAGCTGGTTAAAGGTACAGAATTGAAACAAATTATTATCTCTGAGCCAATCTCGAAACAGCGGCCCTTCTCCACGAAACGCTGAGACCGTACTCGACATTTAACCACTTCGGCCACTCGGTTTATACAGGCAGTTGGCACTTCTATATTATTCATAAGTGCCGAAAGACAAGAATTGATTTGATGGCTCATACGTTTTACAAATCCAATAAGAGATGTGAAAAATTGTTTAAAAGTTAAAAATTCTAGAATCACATACAAAAACTTCCAGTTTATTTATCTTCATTGACACTATTTGCGATTAGAATTGTTTCAAATGGTTTTCAAAAACTTTTGTGGAATTCTCAATTATTTCCTGCGTGAACACAGAATTGTCATAAATAATAAATCCCTGACAATTCTCAAACCTTCCCTCCGAAGAGCTGGGCCCGTACCAATATATTTAACCGCCTCGTCCATTCTGTTAGGAATTGAAATTAATACTTCTATGATAGTAATAAGTGTATGGTGGTTTCTGTTCTAGAATTACGGAGCCGAGTAATACAGAAAATGTGAAAAAAATTGTTTTTCGGTCGAGAAAATGAAAGCAGCCGTGAAGATAATGAGGCTTATCGCAAAAGCTAGTCAAGAGTAGTGAGAATAGAAAACTAACTAGGGCGAGAAAGTCTGTGCCATTCTATAGCAATACTAGTTTATTTATTTTTTATTCATTTATGTAAATAGCTACAACGTTTTTAGGCAAACAAGATAGTACGTACTCACAAAATATCAAAGAGCCTGCTCTGTCCATTTATATGTTTCCAACCGCAATAGACCAACTGTTAATCCAAGAATATACCAAGAAAATAGCCCCCAGCATAAGTTGGCGTATGACTGCAAAATGAAGTGAATGATTTTGATGCGTTACACATTGACCACACCCATTTTGATTTGTCACAATTGAGTGTCACAAGCGGTCAGATGACTAAATAAAATTGCACATTGTAGGCCACAATGCACGTACAAGGAAGGTATTAAAAACTTCAATGATTTTATCTGTGTAATTTACAAACAGTTGACATCATAAATGGGAGAATTTACGGCCGGTTGAAAACTGATTCTAGAACACATTACTACTTCTAATTGGAATTTGAAGAAAAGAACACATACCAACTACATTACTATTATTTGCTGCCTCCACAGGCTCTGCTGGTTGCTCTGCTACAGGTGTGCCAGGGGTAACAGAGGTAACAGGCTGTGCAGGAGGAGACACAGGGGGTAAGGCACCTTCTGCTGCCATCCTAAAACAGAACAAGCAAACATCCCTCCAAATGTGTTCAGATTCAGGTTCTCTTTTGGAACCCATAAACAACAAAAAGACAGAAGTGAAAAAAACTCAATGAAATTAAATAAAAGGTTTGGCTCTAGACAGTCCAAAGCCATGTCGACTTCATTCTGAGAAATTATGAAAATAAAGGTTACTATTCAACATTCATTATCACAGAGCAAAGCATGTCTGCACAGCAGAGCATCATTTGTTACTCCAGCACTACAATTCTTGCAAAAATGTATACTCAATATAGCGAGTACCTTTTTTTCATTAAAAATGTGGCAAAGGACAAAGTAGAGCCAAGCCTTTCGAAATGTAATCGTAAGATTTTTTTATATCTAATCAATATAATATAATATACTTAATACACAGGATTATACAGATAAATGAAAACCTATATAAGAATCGTCAATTGAAGGAAAATATTATGAAAGGATTGTAAAACTTATAGAACTACTACTAACTGAAGCACTTACTCTGTTATGAAAACTAACATAACATTTTAGTATGGTAAAAAAAATAGTCAACACTTCACAATTCAAGAACAGAAAACAAGACTGAAGAAAACATCTTACATCTGTATGTACTGCGTCATGTACTGAGCATAAACTTGATGCAATAGTGCCATCTGTTGCATCATGTTGTTGGGATCATACATGGTCCCATTCTGTTGAGCCATAGGAGTTGCCTATGTAGCGCCTAACGTTTTTCGGCAAAAATATCTTCAATTTTGTAGTTTTGAAATTATTTTGCAATTTTCGAAAAAAACGATCAATAATCAAAATGCGACTGCCACCATATTTCTTACCGTTCCTTATTAATACGTGGAGAAAATTTAATGAAAAACATTTGGAGCAGTGTTTCAGAATTTTGTTTCCTAAACTTCAAACGCAAATTATACCAAAACTACTTTTTTTCAAAAAATTGAATATGACATTTTTAAAGAGGTAATTTTGTAGAACAGACTTTGTCTGAGACAAAAACCCCAATCTCCAGTTTTGTACTTTTAAATTTGCTTTTTGTAATTTTCGAAAAAAACTAGCATTACCAGAAAATGGGATTAGTGCCATATTTCTTATCATCCCTTATTACATATGTGAAGAACATTAAAGAAAACATTTGTATCAGTTTCTGAGAAAAAATCGTAAATTTCAAGCGAAAATTACGCAAAAACTAAAACTTTTACAAAAAATGTGCATGAACGTTTTTAGTCCTAAATTTGTACAACAGACTTTGTCTGACCTAAAAACCTCTATCATCAATTTTGTAGTTTTAAATTTATTTTTGCAATTTTCAAAAAATCGGAAATATAAT
The DNA here is from genome assembly GCA_017312745.1 of Gryllus bimaculatus. Lineage (NCBI taxonomy): Eukaryota > Metazoa > Arthropoda > Insecta > Orthoptera > Gryllidae > Gryllus > Gryllus bimaculatus. The sequence goes on from BOPP01000097.1 coordinate 4,584,129, forward strand.
CGAAAATGAGACCTGCATCATTCTCTTAAACATCTTTCGCACTATTGAACAAAATTGAATCAAAAAATTTTGAGTATTTTTAAAATTTTGAAAATGTTTGAGGGACTACATGTAAAGTACCACATAAATTAAAACATCGATTTCAAAATCCAGGGGTCGTGACATCAGCCAGATCGATCGATGAATATCAATTTTGGATAAAATCAGCTGAACAGTTTAGCCGCTAGCGTTGACCACAGACGGACGGACGTTTTGGCGTCAATCGAATTTTCGTTATCAAGAACCAACAAAACATGGATGCTGGCTACACTACGTGTTAGAGGATATTTTCCCCTACATTTAGCAACACGATTTATCCACTTTTTCGGTACCAGAGCCAGAATATAATACTTTTTCTGGCGAAATTTGTCGTTTTCCGCCGCACAATTTCATAAATTTCTCTTCTTACGAAGAATTCGTAAGGCGAGGAAGTAAAAAAGAAATAAAGAAGATTACAAAAAAGAAAAACAAGATGTTTCCCTGCGGAGGCCGTGGGTGGCCTTAGATTCCCGGGAACGCCACAGCCCGTGGCAATTTCTGAAAATGATATGCCCCATGAGGGATTACTACAATCAGCGTTAAAGTTTCTTTGATAACATTTTTGTACCGGACTTGTGGTTGTGCCTGACGCTGTTTTCACCTGTACCGTTCGACCATTGCCTGCAGAGTCAGGGAAAGTCGGAAGGTGTGTGATAACCACGGAGTGTCGAGTCTTTGATTGTTGATCGAAAGCCAGTGAGATGAGTGAATATCCGTATATTAAATGATTTGGAGTTATTATGAAGACTTCGGTATCGTTCTCAGAGCAAGCAGCAGCCAAGGGCCGTAATTTTAACATATGAGACCAAATCCGCCCAGAGGGTATATACGGCATTTCTTTCTAATGCAAGTCTTTGAACAGCTTTGACTGGTAGATCGCAGCACCACCTGGCCCGGCAGCGAAGAAGCTCGCGCATGGTAATAACTTCTCGGAATCAGACATTTTCCACAGAAGACGCGACGAGATCACACTGTTTGAGAATCTGGAGCCGAGCAGTTTCGAGGCCGATCGCCTCGCTAGGGTGAAAAGCTAAGGAAAAGTAATACGCGTGCATCGATTACACTGAAGAATAATTTTACTTGCGTGAGGTTAGTGTCTGTTTTATAATAACTGTACGATCTATGAAGTAATGTGTTGGTGCGCAATCCTCGGGTGACTTGCCCTAACACAAAAGAATAACAAACGGAAAGGAAAACAATTTCCTCTCGCCCAAACAAGGTAATATTAACAACTTCAATACTTAATGATTCTTATGCCGAGGTGCTAACCGTCTGGATTGCGTGTTGTTTTTCAGAATCTCCTCTTGTACCGAGAACAGAGAAAGGCGATGAGCAGGACTTTCTTGGTGCAGTTTCCGCAAAACCTCTCCCAATCACGTAAGCAATATTTCGCAGCGTCAACACGGCTGGACCCGCGTCGGCCGTTCAGAGCGGGGCCAGAGGAGTCGTTACGCGTCTGACTCCAAACGGGGCAGCACCTCCACCTGTCGAGTTCTCCCACCGCGGCTGCGTGCGACGACAAAGTCGGCCGCCTGAAGTCCACTCTGTTAACAGCAGGCCGTGACGGCTCTTCGAGGCATCGAACGTCTAAAAAGCAAACGAAGATGTTTCTCGAAATCTACCGCGACGCAGCTGTCGAACGCGGCAGGGGTAGCAACCGCGCACTTAGGTAGGCCATAGAGTTTTTTAATTTCCTTTTTTCATTTTCACGGTCTTGGTGTTTTAAGAACAGCTACTTTCTCAAAAAATCTGTTTCAACGGGAGTCCGCTACAACTCCCACGTCAATATGCAGGATGAGTCATTTTTTGACGCGCACCTACTCATTGGCCAACCTGTTCTTTGCAAACACAATTTGAAAGGCCGCCGCGCTCGCCGACTCAGCTATTCCTCTGCTCATTCCTCGCACCAGAGGGGTTTTTTTCGCGTGCGACGCCTAAAAGACCACGTCTTCACTTAAACTGCATCTTCGGACATTATCTAACTTGAGCTCCGACTGGCACTTAGACTGCGAGTTCACCTTAAAACTTGGACCGAACTGGATGGCACTCTGCCGATCTTGCGCCCATGAGTTGGTCTGGCTCTGTACAATACGACGTGTGCTCGGGGCTTCTGCTTCGCGCACTCGGAGTTCGTGACGTCTCGTGAGGACAGAAGAAAGGATAACAAAGCCCGGGAATACGACGGTGTGCGGTCGCGTTGGCATCTGCCGCGTCGAGCCCCGGGGGCCCTTCCGACCAGCTGCTCAGCAACGCCGCTCAGCAACCAAGGCAGGACACTGCACAGCAATAACAAGTGTGGCGATGACTGTTATTCGCGGCTCCATTTCCCTGCTGAGATATGCGGGTACGACTGTGAACAAACGGAGTAAGCTAAAAAGGTAGATGCCTCCAAGACGGCATTCGTTGCGGCATATGCTTTTGTTGGTTTTGCATACGTTAGCTCAGTTTAGTAAACTACAAGAGCTAGAGCCCAAATTATAAATATTTTATAGTACATCATCAATCACTTGCATGTTCGTACTCATCCCCACTTTCACGTTAGTGTTCATTAAATGTGTAGTACAAATTTTATTTGATTTTATTTAATTGAATATGCCGCATCCACACACTTACACTGAGAGGGTTGGAGGGAGTAAAGGAAGTGATTCGGTCTTTTCTCTTAACATACTTAGTACACCAAAATCATAAAAGCATAAATCAAAATTCAAAATCCTATAGAAAGAAAATTGCTTCGATCTGCAAGCAAAGTCATATGCATCTGCTGCCTGCAATGCAAATGGCGCTGACAGCTGCGTAGCATCTGCACGCCTCCCTCGCCCACGACGTTGCCACTTCCCCCACAGACAACGGTGCAGAGCGAGCATTGCCCCCTGCTCCATCGATTGTATGGAGTTTCTTTGCACTGAATTTGCCCGTCGCAGAAGAACAATGAGGAAGGCAGGGCAGCAGACATGCTCTAAACATTTGCCAGAAGAGGACTTTATTTCAAATTTATTATTATTTTTAATTTATACTTTTCTCACATCAATGTAACAGGAGCATATAATGAAATACATTAACAGGAAAGAATAATAGAAATTGCTACTGTTGAGGCTACGAAAATTGCTTAGATAATTGGGAGAGCATTTGCAGGAACTGCGAAGAAAGAAGTTTTATGCATCGCCTTTGTTCTCATCAGATGACTCAAAATAGATAAAGATTATCACTTTGCCGTAAGAATCAATAGGTATTGAAGAGATTGTCATGGACGTTCTACTAACGAATTCTATCTCTTAATCATGTTTCTGCTCTTTTGCAGCGTCTCAAAGCGCATGGCACGGACACAGCATTTAATACGCTGGGAATTGCTTGCCAACATACCGAACTTAACTTTCCATGCACCCAATACACGTTTCACTTAGCTTCTCTGCACGATCGCTGTGAAACTGCTCGCGCCTCCTTTGATTTTGAAACAATGGGCCGGTGGCGTCTTATTGGAGAAGCATTTGATTCCGGGAATTCGTCGAGAGTATACGGGCTGCAGACGCAGCGCTCAGGAGCAGGTGCAATCTATCGGTGATTTTTCGAAGCAGTTGAAGCTCTGATGCCAAAAACTTACAAAAAATTATCTTTTGTCAATTGTGAAAGAATTTGCGAGGTTTTGAGCAAAATTAAACGAAACGAAACAAAATTTCGAACGCAGGAAGTTCGAAATGTGTGATATTTTCCTCTTAAATTTCTTCAAAGAGGAGAGAAACAATGTTTGGAGCGTTTGGAGCCAAATTTGAATTAATTTCGCCGCCTATGTGCCAACAGCTACCAATCTAAAGTACGATGAATTATATCTTAGATAGTATTTGAAAAATCTTGTTCGTGCTCCTCTCTTCAACCTTCTTGAAATGTTTTAAAACGCTGACCATCCTTCGTAAAAACATAAAAGAATTGTAATCCTGCACGGCGAACTTTCGACAGAAAAACTTTTATAGTCGGGCCGTGGTAACGAAAAAGGGGATAAATCCTGTTCTTATATGTATTAAATTATTTCCTCTAACTCGTGGGGTAGCCAAAATCATCTTTTGGGGACCCTTGATACCGAGAAATCAATTGACCGCAAAACTGTGTGTCAACGCAAGTGCCTAACCCGTTCTGCCGATTTTCTTCAAATTACTCCCCGATTGATGCGAGCAAACTCGAAACTTTGAGAATATCAACTGGATATTTTGATTTTTGGAAGTACTTTAGATGAAGCCTCAACATTTTCAAAATTTTCTCAAAAATTGCTTCCATTTTGGGGGGGAAGCGTAAAGGACGTTTAAGGGAATAAAATACGATTTTTTTTTCAAAAACGATCAAAATTTTCTTTACATATGTATCAAAGAACGGTAAAAATATGATGCAAGCCCCGTTTTCGGCGAACTCTCCGTATTTTCGTATTGGAAAAATTGAGTGTTAGAAACATTTACCTTCTTAAGCGTCCTCCCAAGCTCGAGCGCTGGTGTAGGGTATTGGTACGGGTGAAGGCGAGTATACTTTGAGGACCCGAGTTCTAGTCTCGGCGCGGAAAAAAATTAGCTGGTAGAAAATACTTTTGGATGTTTAGGTGGCAGCATAATATTGCGGAGCAGTTAGAAATAACGCGAGAAAGTCTGTGATTTTGTAGCACCACTACTTTTCTAGTCATTAAATATCGAGGTAAACGGCTCAGGGCAACATATGACACTGAAGTTCCTCTGACCGAGAGGTTTTGATGTCAAGTCCTAACACACCCTAAATGCTTAAGTCGATATTATATTGAATTACCCAAACCAGCGCATAAGAAAATGTGTTTAAGAATTCACTGACAGCAATGGGCCCGATGTGGCAACGTCCAGTAGTCAGCCGTCGGTGTGCCACCGCCCGTGCTATCTCCATACACGATTCAGCAACCTTGTGAACTAATGTCTTACTGTTCTCTGTAAGCTGAAATTAGACTGCGATGACATATTACACTCTGACTTAAATGTGTCGCTCTCTGGTAACACAAATTCTTTAAGATATTTTTCAAATTTATACTGATAAATTCAATCATTTTAACACTACGCTTCACTTAGATGTTGTGTGATATTAAGTCCAAGTACCCCCACAAACAAAACGTTTTTCTTTCAAAACTGTACTGACTCACGTGTCTACTGACTACGTGGATCCTCTCTGCGCTAGTACAATATTTCGTGCAGAGTTTCATCAATCGAGAACTTTGTGAGATGTGCTCTTCTTTTGTGGGAACTGCACACTCGCGCGGTGTCATAACCCAGAGGGAAGTGTTCGAGTCCGTGCGTAGAGGAGTTGGCATTCAGAATGCCTTGACGGTAGAAAAGAAAAAAATCATTTATATAATTACATCTTACCACACTTGTGACTTGAAGTCTCAAAGTCAACTAAGGAGAAAATTCACACGAAAACTAATCTCACAAAGAGTTTGAAACAGTATCACCGTATAGAAACAAAGCTGTCAAGAATTTTCTCTGCATGGCTTGGTGAAAAGTGCTAAATATCGGAACGTCCGAAACATTCGGTGCGAAACGAATAAGGCTTAAGAAGCTCTTTCACAGAAGCAGAGAAAAGACACGAGGATCAACGCCATGCTCTCAGAACTTCCTCTGGGCTGCCAAATGACGTTCAGCGTAGTTTCTGATTAAGGGCCAAAGACAGATTGTTGATGGCATAGAACAGATCTCAACTAGTACTCCTAAAACACCGAGTAGAATGAAGCGCGCAGCAAATTTCAATGTAGCACAGCCGGAATTCTATTCTTCAGGAGAAGCAATAGGTTCGATATTGGACGTAAAAACGACTCATAACGTGAACATGTCTCAAAGAGTGTGCGCTTAGATAAAATGTGTATGGAAAGGTGGGGCATAGTGGAACTACAGGACAAAGTGGAATTTGCATTTATAACCCACAGATTTGGAGCCTATCAGTTCTAGAAGAAGAGTTGTGTCGAGAAAAGTGTTGGCATGACGAATCATTGCTGTTTTTCTGATTTTCCTCCGTGCTTTACAAAAGCGTAAGTAATGAAAAATATTGACTTTCGCATAACAATGCAGAAGCACAAAAGTATTTGTTTTAATGCTTTAGTTTTATAACTTTATGGTTAATTTCTTTTGAATTTCTCTCACAAAATCAAGGCTAATGAGATTATTTTGAACCTATGTTGTGCTAACATCCAGAGGAGCAAAGTGGAACGTTACTGTTCTATTTTGCCTCAAAATGTTGGACTGCACATTATTACTACTATAATTGTTTTAGGAGTAGGTGAGTTTTATGTTACCCCTAGGTACCGTTTACTCACAAACTGTGAAGAAATGGCTTCGAAATTACCTACGCAAAGTGGTGACGAAAAAATTCTCTCTTTGAAGAAGCATTTGAAAGGGCAGCCACAAAACTAAATGCTTTTTCTGAATTTAGAAACACAGAATACCTTCAAAAATTTTCCGATGATGCTTTCGCTCTAGCAGAAGCAACAAATTGTGAAGAATCTTCAAAACTACATTGTAAGCTACACCCATTACGTCATTGGTGGAGGCAGAATCTCAGACCCCGAAAATTTCTTTTGAAATTCTTATTGTGCAAAAATCAGCATCAAAATCGAAAAAGTCTTCTCATAGAACTCCCAAAATATCACCTTATTTGAGAGATTTAATAGGTTCTGCCAAGGAACCCACTTCAAAAGCAATAAAACGGTCAAGAAAACCATGTACGTGGAGATAAAATAAATCATTACATTAGCACAAGCTTTTTTTAAACTTTTGATCTACATTATTTACCAATATTTGAATAAGCTTTAAACATTCGGGAGGTTAGAGTTTGTCCTGGGGAGGGGGTGCTCCAATTGTGGGAGATATCTAATTAGTACTAATTAGTAATCTAGTCTAATTAGTAATCTTTGTACCACTTCGCCCAGGCGCCAATGCTGAAAGCAGCACAAACTTTTTATTGTGTAGCAGAAGATACCTAAGATTTTTTTTTATGAATGTAATATTTTTAAAACAAATTGTAATTGCTTGTTGCTGCAAGCTTAACGGTTCTACTTGGCCCAACATTTCAATACTCTATCCTTCTTATTACAAAATACTTGGAGCAAAAACTCATTATTATCCGGATAAACTGGGTGTTACTATGACTGATACTCGAACTCAAATTAAACTTCAGGACATTGTTAATAAGGAAATCAGTTACGACCTTCTGAAGCGATGTCCAATCTGTCTTTTGATTCTTGTCAAGTATAAACCACGAACTGCGTAGATCAATGAGTTTCCCCAAACCAATACATTACTCAATTGTTGGTTCTCTTTCGAGTTGTTATCTCATGCCAAGTTCCATGTTTTCATTTCGTAACAAGTTCGTATATAATAAGGAAAATGTGCACAATTTTGTCTATGCGCTCTTACGAAACGGCTAAGTAGGAGGGCTAGAAATAGGCTACAATGGCTAGACCAGAGAGTGGGCTAGACGTTCTGATAAACATTGAGTTTTTGTCAAAATCAAATGAATTAGAGATCCAAAGAACTAAATATGGTGGTTCGTTCGCGGAATATTAGAAGAATATCGTATGGAATTTGTATTCTCATATTTTAGAACTCGCGTAGTGACTATTCAAATGCACGATTTCAAATCGTTTTATTATTGTGAAATTCGTATTGTGACAAGGTATTGGCTACAATTCCATCAATAAACAATAGTTTTGAAATTAACAGAAAGCTAAAGTGTCTTTTTTAATAAGCGTTGTCTCTTTTCAGAAACAAGTTCATGGGACTTTACGTGCCAGGGAAGCTGATTTAAATGAAATGTGGGAGAGGGCCACGTTTTTAAGGTCACCTCGCCATCATTAGTGACATTATTTGTGCCCCGTATCGAACGGAGCAAATTACTAATTATAAGTAAATATTAATTAATTTGTGTGTTTCTTGTATTTCTCAAACACATGCAGCATAAGCCGATGTACAGGTGAGTCACGTAACTTAAACACCACCTGTCATATTTGAAGGGTTGAAGTTATTGCAATGCAGTTTTCACGGAAGTTCATGAGCACTGAATGGATGCACGTGTTCGTTTCTAGTTAATCACTTGTATTTTACATGGAACCACTGAATTGATGCACGAGTTCGTTTCTAGTTAATCACTTGTATTTTACAAGATATTGAGGTTACTTTGATTTTCAGATGGAACTATACATATTTTTTGGTCTATCATTATGAACATATAATGACAAATTCAATAAAATACATATTGTCATAAGGTAAGAATATTTTGAGTAATTTTGATTTATTATTTTGCAGCTCTTGTATAACGTGTATTTTGATTGTAACAGCCCCTAGTCAAGGTCAGGCATCTCTTCACCTGCGAACGGGTGCTCGGGCCGGTACACATGTGTCGCAAAAAAAATCAAAATTACTCGAAAGATGCTATATTAACATATGACAATAAGTATTTCATTCAAGTGTAGTTCATTGTGGTTGTAGGAAGGCGGCGGACGTTTTTAAATTTTCACAAAATTAGGCATGAGACGTGCACCATCCTTTATGCTATATTAGGTCACAATTTAATTAAAAAAATTGTGCTGTTTTTAAGAAAAAATGTTCTCAAGAAAATAAAAAATTTCGACCTAAATTTCTTTTTAAAATACTAATGTTTCTGAAAAAATGAACAAGATCTTATTTGTAGATATATTTTTGATCAACTCATTTAATTAAGAAAAATTGTATCTTCATAATAGTAGTTGTGGGAAGGAGCCGAAAAAATTTACATTTTTTCAATTTCCCAAATATCAGAGCTTTCAACCAACATGAGAAAAGCACTATTTTTGTAACGTCCTTCAGACCATCCAACAAAATTTCATCAAAAACGATGGAGTGGTTTTTGAGAAAAAAATATTTAAAGAAAATTAAAAATTGACTTTTACTCAAAATTACGCGAAAAATTCTCAAATTTTCGAAAAATTGTACATAATTTCATTTCAAAATCTATCTTTAAGAAACAGATTTTTAAGAGAAAAAGTCAGTATATTTAATATTTTAGTTGTAGGAACACGCCGAAAACACATTTTTTGCAATTTTGAAATATCACAGTTTTTAACGACCTGCACCATTCTCTTAAATTTCATTTACACTATCAAACAACAAAATTTAATGAAAAACAATGGATTAATTTTTTTTCTTCAGAATTTTGAAATTATCTAAAGGGGGCTTTATGTAAAGTCCAAAAGTTAATTTAATTATCGGGGTATATCAATTTTGGAGAAAATCGTCTGAATTGTAAGCCGTTAGAGTTGTTCACAGACGAACGTTTTGCTGACAATTGACTTTTAGGTATCAAGGTCCCACAAAACATGGATGCAGGCTTCACCAGATGTTAAAGGATTTTTTTAAATTTTTCATCTGGATTTATCCACATTTTCGATACCAATGACCAGTAAGAAGAGTTTTTCTGCCGAAAATTCGCCATATTTTCGCGTAGCCTTACATAACTTTCTCTCTACCGCGGTAGCCGTGGCGAGAAAGTAAAATACGTATACTTCCATTTGATAACCAAAATTACTTCAGAATCTGGTAAAATAAAGTGACAAATTGGAAATGAATACATGCATAAACTAGCCCCATTCCCTCATGCGCTTCCGTGAAAACTGCATTGCAATAATTTCAACCTATCAAAAGTTGCAGGAGGAGCTAAAATTATGTAACTCATTTTGTATATTAAGTATTACGAAGAAACGCTGCCAATAATCGATGCTGAGGTTTAAATTTCAAATCACTTATTGGTGTCTCAGATTCCGAAAAACAAAAGTATTTTAACTTCTCTTTCAGTTGATGAGCAACAAAAGTCACCCACTAAAACAAATAGGACTTTCCGAACAATTAATATTTTCCAATTGATCTTACACGACAAAGTCTTTCAAACTCGAGGTTAATCAATAAAAGAAAGATTTGGGGCTGGATGTTCATGTCAGAGGATCACAAGAAGAGAAGGATATAATGAATTCGAGAAAGCGCTTGGAATCACTGCAGATCACTACTTTCCTTAAGGCTAAATGTCCCGACACTAGTACAATTTGTAGCCACCACGTGGCAGCACCAAAATAAGTAAAATTTACTTTACCGATAACGTCTGAACCAATGGTCCGATTTTCGATCTGTAAACGTCATTTGACGCCTTTTTAAAATAGAATTTACGCTACGATTATCTTTTTTAAAAAATCTAACAAAAACGCGAATTTGAAATTAGTTTTCAACCTTCCGAGAACAAAATTAAAAATGTGGCCTTATTGCGCGACGGTGACATGCTTCCTGAATCCAACGCCGTGACAATCATGCAAATCGGACGAATAGGAGCGTCGTAAAGTGAAATTTACGAAAACATCTCGCCCCCACCCCCCTTCCTCTTCTGCGCCGTTGCGTCACCCACCCGCCCGTTGTGAGCCCTCTGTCAGCGCGGTTGCACGACCAGACCCGGCGGACAAACCGGTGCTACGTCTAAGATTAATATTTAGCTCTGTAAATAATTCAGATATTAAAAAAATAATAGTATCCTTTTTCAGCTTTAAGGGGAACTGGCCTGCGATGACGCAGTTATGCTCGTATTAACAAATAACAGAGTTAACACCCTTATGATCATCTTCTCCTCTACTCCAAGGATAAATTCATGACCTGTTCTGGCTTCTACCAATTTCATTTCTATAACGATCTACTTCTGTGTCTTCTACCTCGCGTTCTACACATAAACGCTTGCTTTAGAATGCGTGTCAGTCCCATGTTTCGAAGTCATTCCTCCCTTCACTCCTTGAAGTCAGAAAGATAGTATTTTGCCATTGATTGCTCGAAAAATTAATTTTCAGCTTATTTCGCGTCGCGCTTCTCGACTGTAGTCCTATGGCCAGAGAGACAACTCGCATAGTCGAGGCTTGCGAGCACAACCGTATGGGTGGACAAATGAGCATCAGCACTAAGATTTCATTCGTTATCGAATCCCACCAAAAGCGAATTTCGCGCTAACTTAAATGCCGCTAGTTCACGTGACAGTGCCTCCCGCTCAGGAGAATGGCCGGTCGGCCAACACACCTCCTCGCTTAATTTGTTTTGGCGTGTACAACGATTGCGCTGGCTAGGTTGCATTCGAGAGCTGCGCCCAGACTAACGGCCGCTCTTTCGCGGCACTTGCAACCGCAAAACACCTTGCCACTTGGCCCGAGCTCCCAAACGCTTGTTCTGTGTTACAGACCGTGCTCATTATATAAAACTATTCATTATAATTGAACTAAAAATAAGGAAGATTTTGTTTCTCTACGAAATCTCAGATGGTGTGTTTTGTGAAAGGTCCGTCCGTGTGTGTTATCCTTGCCCGGGGTGTAATAAATCGAAATATGAAAATGTGTTAATAATTATTTACGAAAATTATCTAACGTAATTTCATTCTCATTACTTTACGAGATCAAAAATCGTACAAAAGAAAAATAATCAAGATTGTAGGAAGAATAAACCATGGCCAACTCTGGCAAAATACCGATGGACCCTGCAATCCTGGCTGCCACCGTGATTATCCCTTCTCCCTTTGCGGTCGAGCAAGCAGTATATTTTCTTTGGAACTCTTGAATTTTTTTCATCTAGCATCTACCTTTGTAACAGGGTTATATTATTTTAAAAAAATAATTTAACCAATGACCACCTGGCCACATGTCATACTTTTCAAAGGAAGTACATGTGCGTTTAATGTTTTTCCGTAATTGCCCATCGCTTTGGGTCTTGTATTGAAATGTTTTAAATAATATCCTTTTGTGATTTTTGATAAAATTAATAAAACAGAATTTGTAAAATTATCTTATCTTTTAGGATCAAAATTATGTTTGTATATAAAAGTTCATAAAATATCACGCAAGCACGTAGTTTGGTCGTTTAGGAATGATGCCGCACATTATTTTTCCAGCACGTTCTCTCAGATGCAAATAACGAACAACAGTGAGAACTGTTGGGTTGCTATAAAATATTTAGTGACTACATGATATAGTTTACCATATAGGGTTAGAGTGAAAGAAATGAAAATAAAAGACAGTTTATAATTCTATCTGAAATGAAAACGAATTCGTGCCACCACAGGGAGTGGACTGACAGACGGTCGCCAGTGACTGACGGACGAGAGAACTGACGGATGGACTAAATAAGTCAAAAAGAGTCAAAACAGGAGATCGACTTTTCTGGATGTGATCCGTCAGTTGATCGACTGCTAGGTCGCATCCCCCACTTGAATCGATTGCTGGTCAATCTCCCCCACTTGGATTGCTGCGTCGATCCCCACTGCATCGACTGGCTGAGTCGAACCCTCACTTGATTCGATGGCTGGTACATCCCCCACTTATCACTTGCTGGGTGCTCCCCTCATTAGATAGAACGTGCTGGGTCCATCCCACGTGATCGATTGCTGGGTCCACCCCAGTTTGATCGACTTGCTGGGTCGATTCTTCACTGATCGACTTGCTGTCGTGCCATCCCAATTGATTCTACTAGGCTGTTAACCATCCTTACTTTTATCGACTTGCTGGTCCATCCCCCACTTGAATCACTGGCTAGGGTCCATCCCTCACTTGATTACTTGCTGGGTCGATACCCCCAATTTGATCGCTTGGCTGGGTCCGAACCCTCACTGATCGACTGGCCTGGGTACCATCCCCCACTTGATCTGACTTGCTGGGTGCATCCTCATTAATAGACTTGCTGGGTCCATCCCCACGTGATCGACTTGCTGGGTCCACCCCCAGTTGATCGACTTGCTGGGTCGATTCATCACTTGATCGACTTGCTGGGACCATCCCCAATTGATCTACTGGCTGGTTCCATCCCTTACTTGATCGACTTGCTGGGTCCATCCCCCACTTGATCCACTGGCAGAGTCCATCCCCCACTTGATCGACTGGCTGGGTCCATCCCCCACTTGATCGACTTGGTGGGTCCATCACCACTTGATCGACTTCCTGGGTCCACCCCCAATTGAACGACTTGCTGGGTTCATCCCCCACTTCATCGACTTGCTGGTTCGATCCATCACTTGATCGACTTGCTGAGTCGATCACCCACTTGATCGACTTGCTGGGTCGATCACCCACTTGATCGACTTGCATGGTACATCCCTCACTTGATCGACTTGCTGGGTCCATCCCCCACGTGATCGACTTGCTGGGTCGATCCCCCACTTGATCAACTTGCTGGGTCCATCCCGCACTTGCTCGACTTGCTGGGTTCATCCCCCACTTGATCCACTGGCTGGGTCTATCCCCCCAATTGAACGACTTGCTGGGTCCTTCCCCCACTTGATCGACTTGCTAGTTCGATCCATCACTTGATCGACATTCTGGATCGATCCATCACTTGATCGACTTGCTGGGTCGATTCCCCATTTGATCGACATGTTTGGTACATACCTCACTTGATCGACTTGCTGGGTCCATCCTCCGATTGACCGACTGGCTGGGTCCATCCCCCAATTGATCGACTTCCTGGGTCCACCCCCCAATTGAACGACTTGCTGGGTCCATACCCCACTTGATCGACTTGCAGAGTCCTTCCCCCACTCGATCGACTTGCTGGTTCGATCCATCACTTGATCGACTTGCTGGATCGATCCATCACTTGATTGACTTGCAGGGTCGATCACCCACTTGATCGACTTGCTGGGTCCATCCCCCACTTGATCCACTGGCAGGGTCCATCCCTCACTTGATCGACTGGCTGGGTTCATCCCCCACTTGATCGACTGGCTGGGTCCATCCCCCACTTGGTCGACGTGCTGGGTCCATCACCACTTTAACGACCTCCAGGGTCCACCCCCAATTGAACGACTTGCTGGTTCGATCCATCACTTGATCGACTTGCTGGTTCGATCCATCACTTTATCGACTTTCTGGTTCGATCCATCACTTGATCGACTTTCTGGTTCGATCCATCACTTGATCGACTTGCTGGTTCGATCCATCACTTGATCGACTTGCTGGTTCGATCCATCACTTGATCGACTTGCTTGGTACATCTCCCACTTGATCGACTTGCTGGGTCTATCCCTCACTTCATCGACTTGCTGGGTCCATCCCCCACTTGATCGACGTGCTGGGTCCATCCCTCACTTGATCGACTTGTTGGGTACCATCCCTCACTTGATCGACTTGCTGGGTACCATCCCTCACTTGATAGACTTGCTGGGTACCATCCCTAACTTGATCGACTTGCTGGGTCTATCGCACACTTCATCGACTCTCTGGATCCATCCCTCACTTGATCGACTTGCTGGGTCCATCCCCACTTGATCGACTTACTGCGTCCATCCCCGACTTGATCGACTTACTGCGTCCATCCCCTACTTGATCGACTTGCTGGGTCGATCTCCCACTTGATAGACTTGCTGGGTCTATCCTTCATTTCATCGACTGGCTGGTTCCATCCCTCACTTGATCGACTTGCTGGGTCCATCCTCCACTTGATCGACGTGCTGGGTCCATTCCCACTTGATCGACTTGCAGGGTCCATCGCCCACTTGATCGACTTGCTGGGTCCATCCCTCACTTGATCGATTTTTTGAGTCGATCCCCACTTGATCGACTTGCTGGGTCGATCCTTCACTTGATCGACTTGCTGGGTCGATCCTCCACTTGAACGACTTGCTGGGTCGATCTCTCACTTGATTGCTGGGTTGATATCTTACCTGATCGATTGCTGGGTTGATCTCTCACTTGATCGATTGCTGGGTTGATCTTCCACTAATTGATTATGGTTGGCTTAACAAGTATCATAGTATGCTTACTAGGATTTCGGTAGGCTTAACAAGGATCATTATTCGTTCAATAGGGATATAGGTTGACTTAACAAGAATTTGGTGGCTCAACAAGGATGTTGATTGGTTAAAATGGATCATAGTTGGCTCAACTAGAGTCATAGTAAGCTTAACAAGGATCATGGTTGGCTTATCAAGGATATTGGTTGGCTCAACTAGGATATGGATTAACTCAACAAGGATATTGATTGGTTAAACAAGGATATAGGTTGGCTAAACAAGGATATTGGTTGGCTAAACAAGAGTTTTGGTTGGCTCAACAAGGATTTTGGTAGGCTAAAAACGGATCACGGTTGGCCAACAAGGGTAATGGTTGGTTTAAAAGGATAATGGTTGGCTAAACAAGAATATTGGATGGCTTAACAAGGATATTGGTTGGTTAAAAATGGATATTGCTTGGCTCAAAATGGTTATTGGTTGTCTCAATAAAAATATTGATTGGCTCAATAAAAATATTGATATATGTTGGCCCAACTAATATATTGGTTGGCTCAAGGAGGATCATATTTGGCTTAACAAGGATCATGGCTGTCAGAATGATGATTTTGATTGGCTCAAAAATGATATTGGTTGGCTCAACAAGGATCATGATTGGCTTAACAAGAATCCTGGTTGGCAAGAAGACTC
>BOPP01000097.1:4606884-4649773 GCA_017312745.1 Gryllus bimaculatus
TTTAAAAAGGCGTCAAATGCCGTTTACAAATAGAAAATCGGACCATTGGTTCAGACGTTATCAGTAAAGTAAATTTTCCTGAGATAGTGCTGCGATCTATTGAATTTTCCTACAAGTATTTTTCGGTGCATTTAGCCTTAATGACCTTGATTCAGCAAACTTAAGTGCATCCAAGGGCGCATATTTCTCTGCAGTACAGATATAGCACGAAGTGTCTATTCAAAAACTCTGTGTGTTAGTATGGCAGTAGACCCATTCTTCTTTGCCACTTCGGGAGGAACAATCAGTGTATATGAAATTATAGCTAGTGTAACGTACTAGCGAGCGAATCTCGTGGCAGCTATTTGGGGATGCGTAGTAAGGGATTAGTAACAGGAAATCGCCTCGCCACAGGAGGGAGAGAAGGGATTTTCCTAAAAGCAAGCTCGCGGCAAAGGGAGACGCGAGGCTTTGGGGTCCTCCGGTCTTCAGGAACGGCAAGCAGAAGCGCGCTGCGGAGGCAGCGAGACTTATTAGGTCACGTGAGCCTCGGGTATACAAGGGAGTGCACAGAGCCAGTGGGGGAACCTCGTGCAGTTGCACAAAAACTTGGCGCCACGATGTTGCAGCGGCGAGCAGGGCTCGCGAGGCGTCACGTGTTGACGAGCCTGTGGAGGAATTTGCGTCCTTGGGTGTCTGCGGTCACGTGGTGAGTGCGTGCTCCGAGGTGAGGAGTAGCTGCTTGCCACGACTCGCGCCAATACTCAATCGGGTAAGACCGCTCCTGAGATCGAGGCAAACCATCAGTTGGTAAGCCGGTACGGACTTTTGTGTCCCAGTGTGACATCTGGTCACGGAAGCTTTGTGCGCGCTTCAGATGTAGGAGTGGCGAGTGCCATAACTGAAACCGTTCATCAATCGGGCCGCGATAAGGGGATAGCCGGTCTATCGGAGCTAGGGTGTAAAGCATAAATTCATTGTAAATATTGTTTTCCTTGTAAATAAATATTTGTTATATGAAAGCTCGTGTCTGTGCGCTGTGTGTGTCCATAGACATAATTGGTGGCAGCGGTAAACGAATCCCAAGCGGGAGGAGCTAAGTGCCCTCCAACAAAAGGCATAATTGATGGCAGCGGTAATCAAATACTACATAGTGCCCATCAAATAGTCATAATTGGTGGCAACGTGGGTGGGCCAATGCGTGTGGCGGGAGTGGCGATGGATAAACATAATTACGCTACAATCGCACGGGAGCCGAGAATCAGCGAGGCAGACGCCCAAGCCATCACTACAACGCCAGGACAGAAAGGAAGGACGTATCGAGGCCATCCGTCTGACAAAATCACAAATTCAGCAAGGATTCGGCGTAAGTATAGTTATCTGCATTGTTAAGCTCAGTTCAGGAACGTTACACTAGGATACATGAATTTTATTACCTGAAATTTCGTTAGAAATGAATTGGGGGAAGTTGAGAAGTTAGGGGGATTAAACAATAAAATATCTATTATGGGCCGGAGAAGTTTCTAATTGGACACAAGGTTTCAGAAGGAATCACAGGGTTGGCAATTTTTTAAGCACATTCAAATGTATATGGAGATGAATTTCCAGATTGGGTAATGATGGTCTGGGTGCATACGATATCAGGTGAGTTGGGTGAAGGATTGCTTGGCACGAGGAAGAATTCATAGTGGATTATGACGCACCACATAAAATGATCAAAATATCTTTCGTCCTCGGCCCAGAGATGGTTATCCAGTCTCGGCCAACAGGCATTCGGTGCGATTCATGCGGTAGACGCCTGTAGTGATCCTTATGTGTAGGAGTATTTAATGGTCGGAGGGTTGACGGAGACCTCAGTCCTCGCACAATACATCCGTAATCCCAAATAGAGCAAATGAGGGTCCTATATCAACGCAAGGAACATGAGTCAGCATTCCCAAGAACTAGCAGTAAGGGTGAGGAGGTTCACAGGTATTACACAATTAATCCTTCATTTTATGTTTTCGCCAAGTTAAACTCTTAACGAACGTAATCCCAACGAAAGTTGCAGATTCCACAAAAGAAGATGACCCCTAAGAAAAGATCAGAATGGTTGAAGCAGAATGGTTGAAGGAACTGACAAAAGATCAGATACATTCAGAATTGATCCCTGAGGAACTCCATTTTCTAACTGAAGACTGGAGAATAGCCTGATACCAAGGTGGACGCGGAAGTTTCTTGTCGAAAGGAAAGCTACTAAACGCAGTAGGAAGCGGCCCCTGCGACCCCAAGAACGTAAGATACGAAGTGGTGTTGAATGTTCCTCGACATAGAAGAAAATGGCCAATTGACGTAACACAAAAGAAATGGACGTGTGAAAAGGGTGGCGAAATGGTCCATGGTTGACAGTGCTTCCCGAAACCACACTGAATGGGTATAAGTATCTGTTCCAGGAGACCAAATGCGTGTTCACCATTTGCTCTAAAAACTTGCAAACACAGCTCGTGAGCGAGATTGGGCGGTAGTTAACGTTTGTTCTGTCCTATCCTTCTTTGGGAATTGGAATAGCTTTGCGTCAAATCCTAGGAAAGGTATCCTCCTACCAAATCTGATTGAAAATGCGGAGGAGGAAAAACGTGCATTTACCGGTAGATGTTTCATGCATTAGGTTATGTTCTAGTCCTGTTCTATAGCCCAGAATCTTTGTCAGCAGGTGATGGGCAGAGGAGACAATTCATCCGCGAGAAAGAAGTGTTTGCAATTCTATCTCTCAGGTGGCTTTGATAAATCCAATATGTAATCTCCTTCTTTTCAATTTACAAAAAACCTTGAAGGAATAAGGAATGGGATTAATTTTCATTGTCAGAGACTAATTCAACTTGTTATGCCAGAAAGTGGGCATTTCCATTTTATCAGACCTGAGACAGACGGAGAATCCTTCCTCTGATCTTCCGGCCATACTACTTTTTGGGGAGGAAGCTATTGGCAAGACAGACAAGCTAGTGGGTGCTAAAACAGCCAACATACTTTCTCGCACATTAGTAACAGTTATTAATAATATATCCACATTCTGCTATATAACATCTCAGTAATAGCCTGCCACACGCGCATCATACCCTGCAAATGTCACATTTCTAGCTAAAACTCGGTCAACGACAGTTTTAGTCCATTGTTTTGCAATGCTAGGGTTTTTTAAAACCAAGCGTTGAAACAGACAATCAACGTCATTTTGTGATTCGACGCAGTTAGATACAATGAAATACGCAATTAATTTAAAAGAACTTCAGCAAGATGCCAATTATGGAACTCAAAATGCATAACCATATATACATTGAAACCATCAATAATAAAAACTCCATGACCGGTCCTCTTTCAGTTACGATAAAATAAATTTAAAATGTTTTTTTTTTCCACGTTCAAACTTGTGGTTTTATGAAGTTAATCTCTTACTTTACTTTTGGAAACCTATAGTGTTCGAATACATACACATGATATTTCAAGTTTCATTTTGCCTAGCCAAATTCGTACTGCATAGTGTTGGATCAAAACTGTGGTAAGCCTGATCCTAATACAACAATTATTCTGGTGTTTTTAATTCACAAAACATATAACAAGCAAGATGATTTCTCTAATATTAAAGGGAACAAAAATACCAACATAACATTCAAATTAACCCATTAATAATGATAATTCGATAACATAGCATAATTCATTACTTATAATTAAAATAAAAGAACTCAAACACGTCGATCATCAATAATTAAGTCCTACCTGTTTAAGAATCTAATTAATTGAATATATAATAAGTTACTTATATTATAGAATATTTTTCATATTTTCTCTTTTTGTGGCACGTTCTTCAAAAAAGTCATAACCTTTTGTAAATTATAATTTCATGCACGTTTATTCATTAAGAAATAAAAATAATAACTGACTAATATATGTAACAATAGGAATTTAGCCAAATTACAAATTTTATCAATGTCAAGTATGTTTCGTCCTTGACAAATGACACTTAAGTCCTTTCTCTTTACAGTGAGGGTCAATTAATTTAATCTATCCAATGTCAGTTATCTCTGAATTACTTGTAATAAAAAAAACTATAAATTCACATTCCCAAAATTATACAAATTTACTATAGTATTCTTGAAAAACATTTTATTTGCATCATTATAATTAAAAAAATCGCACAGTGTTCCATCTAATTAAAAGTCACCGAAAGATGCCATTTATAATATCAAAAACTACTGTGGAATTACAGAATGGCAAGACTTTCCCATATTAGTTTTCTAATTTCTTTTCGTCTCAGCGCCTATACGAACTTGCCACATTCCTTGCCTGCTTACCGTTCTACCGCCACCCAAAGTACATATTTTTCAAAAATTCTTATTATATCAGTTTCTTACAATGTCGGAAATATATTTTATAAATATTTAAAGAACAGTTAAATACCTCGTAATAAAGGGCAATTTTCTGTCATCATTAACGTCAGAGATATTTCAAAAAAATTACATTAGAGTAATTTATGAAAAAGCAAACAGAAACCTCAAATGAACTTTATCGCATATTAAAGAGTGCAATTACCACTATTGTTTCGGAAAGGTTTGAAGGGAAAAAAATTGAGCTATTTTTGAGGAAAAGGCATTTGAGCGTTTCTGAAAATGTAGAATTTTGAGATAATTTTCACAGATAACGTTGAGTTTTGAAGAAGCTTTATTTGACATGTTTTAAAGCACATGTACTCCTACTCTTAAAGATAATAATGTGCAACAATTGCCGCTAGTGTCAATAATAAAGATGTGAGACAATCGAAAAATTAAATTTTTGTAAATATTTGATATTTAATTTGAGTTTATGTCATCTTATAGAGTTCATTTAGCATAATCCTTACTAAATGTCTAAAGAAAAATTTGGACTATTTTTGAGAAAATCTTGTTTTTGGAATTCTTTAAAACTGCAAATATTGAAGCAATATTGCGCAAAAACTACTACACTAAAAAAAACAAAAAAAACACATTCACAACCTCAATGAAAGAACAAATTATGGACATCCTATGCCTACGGGTGGACGATTTGAAACGAAACAACACTTTGGTATGGGTTGTATTTCCATTGAAATCTCAAAATCGATTTTCGCAGCATTACAAAACTTTCCCTGTACTACTTATATACACATACGTATTCAGGAAAGTAAAATATCTCTATCTCCATATTTCAGATGAAGGATAAACGTCGAAAAAGAAAAAATTAAACTTAAGTGCAGTTCACACCCTAGGCCACCTCTCTTGGTACGCCTAAAAGATATTAAATCAATGAAATCAGCGAAAAATGCTTTAAAAATCACATTAAAAGATAAAAATGCTTTTAGTCGAAATAAACAAAAAATGCACAAAAAAAGGGAAATATAAAAATGGGCCATTTCCTTTGCCATAACATAAAATTAATATGTATATGAAAAGGCATAGTTCTAAAATAAAATAAAAATATGACATGTCATTAAATCCGTCCACTATTGATCATATAATCTGCCTTCTCCCTGGTTGTAAAACACCTACTTTGGAGGCTGCTCATGTCTCTTACAGTAGTTCCAGCGTCCAACAGCGTCATTACTAGGTGTCTTGCGATAAATCCTCACCCCCATCCCCATTACTGATGAGTCAAAGTGTCTTTTTGCTCCCATAACACATATATATATTATTGGACAAATACACCAACAGTGTTGGAGGTATTTCATTTTCCACCACTTCAACATCATTTTAAAAAAACATCTCTAATCCATACTCTATATACAAATGTACAATACTATTTTATTCACAAAAGTTTTCTCCTTACATTCTAATAACAATAGTTTTAAATTAATTACTACATATATATCATAATAATTATCCATGCAATGCTTTTTTAATTTTCTGGCAAAGTATAAAAAACAACAACTTTGAAAAAGAACGTCTGGCAACTTAATCAAATCAAAGAAATCTATTAAAAAATATATACAAAATTACCTAAGGAAAATTTATGGGGCTAGGACTTGGGCTGGAACTGCCAGAACTCAATGTTTCCTCACGAATTTTCAGATGTGTCAAGTCTTTTTTGTCTTTTTCTTTGCTATCTTTATTATCTTTTCCTTCCTTCTCTTTTCCTTTTTCTTTACCATGTTTGTGATCATGTCGATGTTTGTGTTTGTGTTTATGTTTCTTCTTGTCTTTCTTTTTCTTCTTCAACTACAAGAAAATAATTTACATAAAACATATGTTGTCCATGAGAATTTATATAATCAATGCCAGGAAAAAATTAATTAAATTACCTTTGAACTAGGCTCAGATTTCTGCTTATCACCCTCTTCTTTATGAAACATACCAGGCTCAAAACCAACAGGACCAGATGAACCCATAATACCAGGAAGGGACTGAGAATTATCTGAGAAGTATTCACTCTTTGTTTCTTTATCACGGCGGGATTCTGTCTTGGGAATAGCTGAACTACTTTGGCTCAGAACTGGTGGTGCATTAGTAGGAGCAGAGGGCACAATAGAAATCGCAGCAGAAGCAGGAGTATTTGAAGGGATAAAACCAACATCCGTTGGCAAGGGAGAGGGAACTCTTGTTGCAGCTGTAGCTGCTGTAGCTGTAGGTGCAGCAGCTGATTCCTGCAATCACATCAAATACACAAAATGTTTCAGTACGTGACACCTCATGCAGACAACATCAAGGAATACACAATGATTTGAAAACCAATTTCCCACACTTTTCCCGTTTTCCCTGATCAATTAACATCAATTTTACCAAATTATACTAAAAGCAATTTCATGAAATATGAAGCACTTTGTTTGAGTTGATACTGAGTTCATAATACGACAAAACAAGATATAAAAGTTTACCCTAATTATAGTTAATGAAGTTTACTAAATAACAATGTTATATTAATAAATTTGAAACATTTTTCATTATTATAAAATATATAAATGTTCTAACTATTGGATAAAATTTAATTTTGCAATAACTTTATATAA
Source organism: Gryllus bimaculatus (assembly GCA_017312745.1). NCBI lineage: Eukaryota > Metazoa > Arthropoda > Insecta > Orthoptera > Gryllidae > Gryllus > Gryllus bimaculatus. The sequence continues at coordinate 4,613,852 of BOPP01000097.1, forward strand.
TACAAATATTTTTTATGTTATTTCAGTTAGTATTACGTTTACTTAAATGTTAAACAAACAGAATTTGTTTTAAAAAGGAATGCACCAGCACTACTTGTATGTTTCAGTACAAACAACAAGTGGTGCTATAGAAGTATAGACTTTCTCGTGCTAGCTAGTATTCAAATCTCTTTAATCAGCTGGGTTTTAGGTTTTGCCCCGCCTTCTTCCCAGCAGCCATCGAGGCTGCCTCAAAGTAATTTTTAAGAAGAGTATAAATTGTAATCATGAGACGGGAGATGGCGAATTTTCCCCACAAAAACTCTTAATGCCGGGCCTTGGTAATAATAAAGTGGATAAATCCATTTGCTAAATATAGAAAACCAATTCCTCTAACACAGGTGCAGCCAGAATCTACGTTTTTTGCATTCTTCACACTGACAATTCGATTGACTGCAAAACGTCAGTCTGCCCAGCCAACTGTGCTTAATGTTGCAGCCCCTGGAATTTTAAACATGTATTTTCATTTCGACAGGGTACTTTACATAAAGCTCCCGGATACTTTCAAAAAAATGGTTCCCAATTTTTTTATTAAGTTTTGGTTGATGGATAGTGCAAAGGACATTTGAGAGAATAATGCTGGTCTTATTTTCATTGAAATCTCTGATTTTTCAAAAATTTCACAAAATAAAATTGAATATAGAGATTTTTGCTTCAGACAAAGTATGTTGCAGAAAATTAGCACTTTAAAAAATGTCATGTACATTTTTTTTAACAAAATTAGTAGTTAGTAGTTAGTGGTTTGCCCTTGAAATTATCACTAATGTGTATCTCAAAAACTGCTCCAAATTTTTTCTTTAAATTTTCTCCCCTTAAGTAATAAGGGACGGAAGAAATATGGTGCTAGTCCAATTTTCAGGTATTGTTCAATGTGTTCAAAAATTACACAGAAAAAATTCTAAACTATAAAACTGAAGATAAAGATTTTTTCTCCTACAAAGTCTGTTGCACAAACCTAGCTCTCTAAAAAATGTCACGTACAAGTTTTTGTAAATGCATCCTGTCATACATAACGATAACATTGTAATATTGCAGGAAAGTATGTCCTGTTGTAGCACCATTAGTTTCACGTTTTCTCAATTTTTAGGTCTCCCAATAAAGAACTGAAATGAAACTTCCTAATCTTAAATTTTACCTTCACACGGACTTTGTTACCCTCATCACCTGCAACTATTTCAACAGTAACTAAACCCAAATTGTTGTCATCTGTTAAAACTTCTGTTTCTCTCAAAGGTGAAGAGGCTTTTCTTTTCACTCCACTAATAGAAGGAATGTCAACATCACTCGCAGGAACAAACATAGGGGCAGGAGGCAGAGGCTTAACCTGCAAAAGATATTAGAAAAATCTTGTGAACTCAACTCTTTGAACAATAACATTTTTAAAAACTATTAAATAAGTTGTGAATCATAGTTATTACAGGTCTAAATTCACACCTCTTTTTCACGAACAGGACTACGCCTTCTTTCAGTCTTGAGATTGTTAATATTTAATATGGAAGAGAGTTCTGGTACAGCAATACATATGGGTTTCTTTGAGCCATACAAAGTGTAGTATAAATCCACAATGTCACATCGTAAATGTGAATCATGGGACAGTTGGCAACTGAAAACAATGTGTCAATGGAGCATTATTAAAATACATTTAATTGTATACCATAAAATATTTATTTGAGAACATGCAATAAAGTAAAACAGATCATATCAGTGATGCAAACAGTACTCACTTCATGAGCGACCAAAGTCTGTCTACTAGTTCTTCCCTGTCTAAACGATGTTTGTGGGCACGATCAAAAGGTGGATTTTCTACCAACAAGCGCACCAGGCTGTGCCTCACTCTGGGGTCGGGGTCGTTTTCTATCAAATCTAACAAGAACACTAGATCATCCCATCGCCCGTCGACCCTCGTGAAATCCACCAACGCTTCCAAAGCAGCTAATCTCACATCTAAGGCAAAACAGATTACATGCATCACAATCACGACAAACTATTTTTGTAATTGAATTCCAGTTCTGCAGCTTACCAATGAATTGTCCATAAGCAGCGTAACTGCGGAAAAGAGATGGATTACTAGGTAGATGACCAAATTTCTGTAGTTTTCGGATAGCTTTGAGGCAAGACACAGTAACAGTGAATTTGTAACACTGAAGTAATTTTTCCAGATTCAAGCAACGTGTTATTTCCTCTAAAACAAGCTTTGTGTCAGAAGCCAGGGAATCAGCCGTAATAGGAGCCCTGTTAAAAATAACAAAAGTATATAAAATAATCAACACAAGAAACAATACTTAAATACTCAAATTGTATGTTGATATATGCTATTTTAACTCCGTATTTTGATATCAAATTTACAACTGTCCCACAAAAGGCCAAACGAAAGCCTATGAAGTTCGACTAGATAAAGGAATGAACATGGGTCATTTCACAAAAATCAACACAGTGATTTTACTTTGCCAGATAGGATTTGGATGAAATTTGCCACATACGTGGACTCTTTGTAGACCAAACAAAATACTATGCAAAATATAGCTAAGTTGCAATATAATATTTCAACCCGTTTGTAAAATACAGCCTTGTTTAGTCTTGCAAAATCGCTAAAAATTGCGATCCCCGAAAACTTAAATTGATACGGAATCTCTCCAAAATAAGCCGGAAAGGTTCTTTTGCAGCACATACCTCCTTGACATAACACAGGACTGAATAGGGGTTGGGGGAAAATGTTTTTGAATTTGAATTGTAACGTGCCAATGGGCCAGATGGACCACACATGTCAGGAGGCCAGCGAGGGGCGGGGGCAGTCCTTTGGCGGCAAGGGGAAGGCCACCAGGGGCGGGCCCTCCTCAAGGGCCGAGTTGGGCGTGTCTCGGAACGCGGGTGTCAATTGGAGCAGAGGGAGATGATGGGTGAGTCCAGCCGCGGGGCAGCTGGGCTCCAAATTGCAAACAGGCCAACGTTTCGGAATGAGAGGATCTGTCACGTGGGAGTCGTGTCAAGAGGATCCGCAGGCATGGGAGGTCTGTCACGTGACCCCTCGCGAGGCGGCTGGGGAGTAACCAGCCATGGTCATTCGTTGTCGAACGGAATCGCGGTGCGGAAGGCACTTGTCACCCGCCAGGGGTTATCGCGAGCTTCGGCTGCGAGGTGTAGCGGTTGCCACGGGACGAGAAACCAGGAGCGTATAAAAACTTGTCAATACATCTGTACAGAACAACTCCGTGTCTGTGTTTTACTCGCATCCAACGACGCCACACAATGTAAAATTTAGAATATAAATCTTAAAAGTACATATACTTCAAAAATTTGAAAACTTTTAAACAATCTATGTTAACAATCAGATGGTTACATAGTGTTCAACTGATGTCATTGTAGTACCTCTCACCGGGAGATTCCAAGTTTCGAGTCCGTATGGTGGCAGGATTTTCGACATTCGCTTCTATAATACCCCAACTCTTCTCGAACCTGCCGAACGAGCCGAGGGCGCCAAGACGGCGTTAATCTCGCGCGCTCCCCTACGCCTACAGCCTCCCATCTTGGGCGACAGCCCGCCCCAAAGGAACTCCTAGTGCCAAGACAGCATGTACTTGCTCGCCCGTATTTTTACGCTAAATTACACGAACACTTCAAATTTTCAAAAAATCTCATCTTCATATTGTAGTAGAAAGATACCGAAACAATTGCGAAAAATCAGGTGTTTTAACGGGGATGAGACTTGCACCATTTTCCTAAACGTCCTCCGCACTATCCAACAACAAAATTTAATCAAAAGCAGAGGAGCCATTTTTTTGAAAATGTTCAAGGGGCTTCATGTAAAGTAACCCCCAAAATTAAAATATCGGATTCAAATGCAAGGGGCCGCTATATCAGCCAGATCGAAAGCGGAATATTAATTTTAAAGAAAATCGGCTGAATGGTTTAGTGGCTAGCGTTGTTCGCAGATGGACAGACGTTTTGCCATCATTCGATTTTTCAGTATCAAGGACCCACAAAACATGGATTGTGACTACACCATGTGATAAGAGGATTTTTTCTAACTTTAGCAACTGGATTTAACCACTTTTACATTATCAGGGCCCTGTAATAAAAGTTTTTCGGCAGAAAATTGTCTATTTGGCTTATTCGCGCAGCATTACATAACTTTCTCTCTACTCCGTAGCGAGAGAGTAAAAGGCACTCGCGTAGAGGACAATGCGGCAGGCAGATACGGCGAGACAACTCCTTCGAGGAGCTCTTGAAAAGCGACGGCTGCATAGAGCGGGAAACAAAAGACCATCACTAAGATTGTACTCCCATCGACGACTTCCAAACAGTACGAAAGAACACATTTAAACCATTAGCATAATCCCACAAGTAGATCGACCGAGAGAGGATCACAGAACTCTAGAATATTCATAATTAACAAATAGCCAAGCAGTTCACAAATCACGAGTCAAGAGAGCCATGCACAGGAGCTTCGGACGCGACATTGAAATCACTCGAGATAAAACTTTCAAACACCTCGGTGAGCACTTCAAGCAAAATCATTGAACATCTCACTCAACACTTCAGACTAAATTCGAACTTTCCGGCCATGCTCTTCTGACAAAATCAGTTTCCAAGCACTTCAGTAAAAAGTATTTAACAATTACGCAAAAGTCTTCGAACTATGTTATTAAAAAATCTCGGGAGAGCAACTGCTGCCGAAATGATCAAAAGTTACATAACGCACAAAGTTATTTAACGCATCAACAGGCGACGAAAGCGCACGTCGGTGTCGTGTGACGGCCCGATTTACCCCAACCGTTACACGCAAAAACGTCGCCCTGCCAACGAAGCCGACTTTCCGGACGAATGCAGCAGCTTCCCTCCATGGCCGTGTCGATATGAGCCAGCCACCCCGCCCACCTGCCGGCCGGCAGGCAATTGCCCAAGGGACGGCGCCATCGGTCCAGCTACCACGTGCCCCTGTCCACTAGAAACGTTTTGTGAATTCATTGGACAGAAAGCTTTGAGAGAAACGTTTAATCACCAAGCAAACTACTCGTGTCAAACCTAATTGTGCGTGTTCACTATTTTGTTTTAAATTAAATAAACCGGCACCCGTCCCTTTTAAAGAATGTTATGAGTTTTGCTCCACTAAGTAGAATCATTATGACCCTGCATCATCACCAACCCAGAATTGCCTACCCCGAAATCTCTCTTGAGCCGGCAGCCTTCCAGTCTAGGACAGTGGTGTACATAGAGTCCAAATCCATTTCATGCAGACTCTGAGCTACTTTCCAAGGCGTATTAATGTCCCCTTACATTTGACGCCCAACGTGCTTAATCCTTTACATTTGGCGCGTCAACGTGTGTTTATGAGCACGTTCCATTACACTACATAGCTATAGCTCGAGCATTTAGAAAAAAAAACATGGCCTCAGGAAGAGTGACGAAGCCATCCCCCGCTCCTCAGCGAGGGGGAGCTCAGTTGAAGGCAAGGCCCGCCTGCGACGATAACTGATTCGTTATTACGCTCCAACACTGGGAGTTCGGGCTGTCTGTCAAGGCCAAGCAATCTTCTCCCCGCCCGCCCAGGCCGAGGCGGCGACGCCTTCCTCATCCCCCCTTTTCACGCAAGTGTAGTTCAGATTTTTCTTTTTCTTTTTTTTCCTTCTTTCTTCAAATTGCTTAGCGATTGTTAGAATTATGTGTGGAATATAAATGTGTTCCTCGGAGAACAAGGGATCACGAATAAGTACTGCGCGAAGTCTGTCCATCTTGGTCGAACCGATAGTATGAAAACTGCGTCGAGAGTGGATGTTGGAAAAAAAGAATTTCCTGCAACAGATAAGAAATAGGTTGTGGCGAGAGACGTTGTAGATGCAACTAGTCTGCTGATTAAAAGCATGTACCCAATCTATAACGAGAGCTTGGGTTCTGGTTAAAATATACAAGTAGATAAAGCAATAACATAAAACGAACACGTAATATTTATACTAAATGTAACTTCAAATTAACTTTTTTCCCATAGCACGTCACACAAGTTTTTAACTGTTTTTGACGTAAATAAATAATAAACGTAGAACTGGCTATAAAGGGGCACGAAACGTATATAAAATATTATGGTCCTTATTTCTCAAATAAAATAATGTATTCCGCTTTCTCTTAAAAGCAAAAAACGCTCCGGGAGCGCGGAATCATCATCGCCAGGCACCTGCCCTAGAAATGGCTCTGTAATCTTCCGTCAGCGTGCGAAGTGGACGCTCCTCGACTAGAGCGCTCCTAGCAGACGCACCAAGAGCCATCATCTGGCACTTGCAGTGGAGCACAGGCAGCGCCAAATCGTTCAAAACGAGTGCTGCCACAGAATGACAGACTTTCTCGTATTAGTTTTATATTTCCTTTGGTCTCCGTTAGCTATTCGAACATACCACGTATTCTTGTCTGCTGCCATTTATCGCCACTCAAGGTGCATTGTTTTAATTTTTTTCTTAATATATCTGTTTCCTACCAACAGTAAAACCTCGTCCTAAATAGCAATTTTCTTTGAAAAATTTGGAACTGTTTTTAAGAAACTGCGTCAAAACAACTCTGTAAATTCGAAATTTGAACCTCTTTTCACAGAAAGCTATCGAGTGTTCGAAAAACTTTATTTGAAGCACTTTAAATCACATATACAATAGTATTCACAAATTGCTGGAAATGTGCATATTAACAAAGTCAGAGATCTTTCAAACATGCTACATATGTGTAATTTTTGAAAAAGCAAACAAAAGCCTCAAATGAACTTTACATCATAAAGAGTGCAATTACCACTATCTTTCGAAATGTTTGAAATACAAAATTGGAGCCGTTTTTGAGAAAATAGCGTTTGATCGTTTCTGAAGCGAACTTTTGAGCTAATTTTCACAGAAAATTGTTTTCAAGAAACTTTATATGAATATAATGTTTATATTATTTAAAGCATACGTACTTATAAATACAATAATGTGAAGAAAGTGCCACTTATATAAATATTAAAGACATAAGAGGCAAGTCAAAAAATTGAATAATTTTGTAATATTTGAAAAATCAAAAGAATAGAGCAATATGGAGCTTAGGTCATCTCATAGAGAACATTTGGCACTATCCCTATGAAAAGTTTAAAGAAAAGAATTGGAGCTTTTTTTGAGAAAATCTTTTGTTTTTGTAACCAACAGACGGACGAACCGACAGACGGACGAACCGACAGACGGACGAACCGACAGACGGACGAACCGACAGACGTCAGACGTTTTGATATAAAAAAAAAACTCTTTTGGGATCAGTGGATCTCAAAACTGGTATTTCCGGCGAAATATCGAAGCATTATATAACTTTCCCTATACTGCGTATATTACGCATTATATACATCAGTATAAGGGAAAGTAAACAAAGTATAGGAAGATAAAAATATGTGGTGACTGCAAAATAACATTCCAGATGCAAAATCAGAACCCACAAACATGATTATCGATCAATACTCAATTCCAAGACCAGAAGAATTCAAGATTTAAGGTATTTCACAAAAACCGATTTATCAAAAGCGTATTTACATCAGCAATTAGATGAAGAATCTAAGAAGTACATGATAATAATTACAATCAATAGATTACATAAAAAAGAATAGTTTATGGAATAGCAAATTCACCATTCACATCCCTACGTGGCATAAACAAATTCTATCTCAGCTCAGAGTAAATTTAAACTATTAACGGAAATAATTACTACTGGTGGTTCAACTCAACTAATATTCTCACAAACGGTACATAGTTTACAGCAGATCTATTTACAAAATTCTATAAGAATTGAATCGTGTGTGCAGCACCGTTCCAGCCACACAATCCAGAGGAATCCGATGCGCAAAGTTTTTTGAGTATATTTAAAATAGCACCGGATAAAGCGCTAGCAGTTAGTAATGCAATTGCTCTTTATTGCAGGCTTATAACAAACACCCACTGGCCGCTAACTTCATGTAATGCACCAAACGATATGGTTAATTGGGACGGGACCTCACACGTACCGGGGGGCGTATTGAATTAATGTGCCGGCCTCGCCTGAAAAATGCCGACTCAAGAGACGTCGAGGAGATAGGTGGTCATGGGTCGGAGAATGATGCAAATGGAAGTTAGCGATCAAACACTGATTATGACAGACTGCCGACGTAATTTAATTAAGGTCCATCCCCATTCACTGGCAGCGACTTATGCAAATTAATTCGGCACATTACCTTGCCAATGTAACATCTCAACACTATTGACCTCAGATCTCTGTTGACCAAAAAAAGTGGTACTCCCATTTTCGACGAACTCTCGTAAATTGCAAAACAAAAAATGCAAAAGTAGCACGCAGACAAGAGAGGTTTTTCTTAAACAAAATCTGTTCTAAAAATAGTTCTTTAAATAAGGTCATGAACGATTTTTCAATAGTATTTGTCACATAATTTCAGTTTGAAATTAATGCAATTGATTTAAAAATCTCAATAATGGTTTCGAATTGCTTCTTAATTTCTTTCCACAGGTAGAGCACTAGGCACATAAAAAATGGCACATGTCTCAATTTTATTGAGCACACTTAATTCTCAAAAAATGCTGAAGTTAGAAATGTGAGAAAGTGTGAGCTGTTGAGCACCACTAGTTTTTAAAGTAGGCTTACAGTATAATATATTTAATTATTTATTTATTTACTATATGGACAATAATATGTTTAATTTAAAATATATCACAATAGAAGAATAGGACAGCATTTACAAGAATTATATATAAGAAAAATAAACTTTGTAAGAAAAAATAATTTAACCGTATTAAATAATGAATAAGAATAAGCTAAATAAATTAAATATATTTCAAGTATAAAATTATTTAAGAATTTTGAAGAATTGATGATCTCAAACATGTTATCAACTCACTCATACTAAGATCTAAAAGATATAGATTTACATTATTTATATTTTTACAAGATCTATTTGATGTATAAAGTTTAGAATAATTAAATAAGAAGAAAGGCTCAATATGTCTAGTAGACCTAATAGGGACACAAAACAACAGTTTACTAAGTAATAATGGGCAATATATGGTACTATGTAATAGTTTATATAGCAAAACAATGTCATTGTAGGTACCACACGATTTAAGAGTAGGAATACTCGACATTTGCGAGATTCTTGCGTAATTATGATTTAGTATCTGATCTGTTCAGCCTTCTTGGGGAGAGAATTTGAAAAACTCTATGATTTTTTAAGCCCATTGATGTGAAAATCACAATACAGCAACCAAACAGAAGGAGCAAAAAGAAGGCGAGATCTAACTAATGAATAATACAAAGTTCGAAAGGCTGCTGTACTTCAAATCTCCCTACACGTTCCATTAATCAGTTGTTGTAGAAATTTATTTATAATCATATCAATATGCATACTAGAATTCATTTTTGAATCATATATAACACCATAATCCTTTATTGAGAAAACTTGTTTGAGGTATATATCATTGATTTTCTAAGAACTGTCAATGACATTTCTACCTCTAGAAAAAAAGTTATGAATTTGCACTTTATTAGGATGAAGATATAATTCATTTAACCACCACTGATAGCTGATAGACCATTTTGCAGATCTTTAATGTCTGAGGTGGGTTTTATACTTTAAATTGTCAGTAAATATAAGAAATTCAACACTCCCCAAAAATGAGCAAATATCATTTATAAATACAACAAATAATTAAGGACCTAAACGTGAACCTTGGTGTATCCCTCAAGTATACAGTAATTTCATTAGTGAAGAGACCTCTCAGTATTCTGGATTCTTTTACACAAGTAATCAGTTAACCATTTCAGAAGCATTACAGCTATTCCAAAGCATTTAAGTTTTAAAATTAACAATTTGGTTTATTAATAATGGTTTACAGAAATGAACATTTTGCTAAGTAAAGATAAACAATAGCAAGATAGCAATGTAAGAACTAAGTTACTTTCAATATTATGTCCTGGCACAAATCCACGTTGATTAGCTGATATAAATGGTGTAATTTTAGATTTTAATTTATCTGTAACTAATGATTCAAAAAGTTTAAGTATAAAGCTAAGAATAGAGATTGGTCTATTATTAAATATTTCATTTTTAGAGCCAGATTTATGTATCAGTATGATGAGTGTAGATTTCCAACTTGATGGAAATATACCCTCGTTTAGGAGCTTTACAAATAACTTTTAAAACAAATGAGAAGATAAAATTACATTTCACTAAAATAATTCGAGGTATGCCATCAGGACCTGCACCCTTGCTGGTCTCAACATTATTAATTTTTTGAGAGATGTCATTTACAGTAATATCTAATGAAGCTATACTGTAAGGTGACTGGTCAGGAAGGTTGATATCGGTAATATTTAGTCTATTTGATGGTATATAGAATGACTGAAATTATTTAGTAAAGGGGTTTACAATAGGTGTATCATCTTCTAATGTAACTTCTTCAAATAGCATGACATTTGGTAGCTCTCTCGCAGATCTTTTTGAGTTCTAATATCTCCAAATGTTTTTATGATTATTTATAAAGGAGGTATTTAGATTAGCACAGTAATATTTAAAATCTCTCTTGGAAAAGGACTTAAATCTACACCTGAGATTTGAAAACAATACACAGGACTGTATAATGTTGTTGTAATAATAAATTTGTACTGATTGTGAGCTTTCATTTTTAGAATAATTGATGTTTTCAGTTTGTTGCTATACCACGATGGAAATTTTGGCTTCTTGAGTCATTTTTGGGGTATATAGGTTTTGATACAGTACAATAAAAGGCTACAGAAAAAAAATTTAGACTAACATGAAAGGAAAGGTTATCAACTAAGATTAATGTAAAAAGTGAACCAAAGCAGTTTATAAATTGAGTGTAATCTGCTGTATCAACATCATAGGCCCAGTTATCATAAATAGTTCTTACACTAATATTACTAAACTTGGTATTTACAAATAATGCTGGGTGACGCTTATCTTCTGAAATAATTATAACGTATGCATTATTACAAAAAACCTTTGAAATATTAGAAAACACTAGATCCAGGTAAGTGCCATGTTCATTTAGAGTACAATTGAATTGAAAGAGGTTTAAAGAACCTCTGGATTCTCAGAAATAATTTTCTATGTTCCTCAGGTGCAAAGTTGTCAAATTTTTGAAAGATAGATAACTACTGTATTTGTTACTATGCCAAGAAACCAGGTAGATTGTAGTCACCAAATAGCATCTGTTCGAAATCAGGGTAACTTACATCTAACAACTCTATGGTTTTACAATGAGATAACATAACCTCTTCAGATACATAGAAAGGAAAATAATTTGCTCCAACAATAACATCAAAGATTGTGTTAAGTATGCGAATAAATATATGTTCAACATTACTACATGCAGGAAGTACAAGACTTTGATAAATATTTTTAACAGCAATGAGTACACCTCCACCTCTTGCAAAGTCACTATTCTGAGGATATCTGTCATTTCTGTGCAGAATGAAATTTCGCAACATTAATTCATAGCTAAGAATTTCAGGAACAAGCCATGCTACGGTGAAGATAACATCATACTCATCAAAAAAGTTACTAAATTTTTCAACATATAATTTTATAATTTGATTTAAAACTCTGACATTTTGATAACAGTATTTGAATTGATTTACTAGTTTTTGAAATCTTATCCCTAATATCAACAATTTCTGGCAGTTTAATAATATATTTTATAGTTTTGGTAACTTTGGTTTTATTATGATCAACAAGTTCACACCTCAGTTGATTTAATTTATTTCTATGCATCAGTGTCAAGTCAAAGTTAATTTTGATGAGATCAACACAATTTATCTTGTGCTTTAAACTTTTAATAATCGACTGATGCTCAGTCAAAACCACTTTGACCGAGCAACACTTATATCATTACCTACAAATTTCTCCAGATGATAACAATTTACTATAGTTTTCACATCAAGCTCACAAATATCAGTTAACAATTTAACAACAGTATCAAAATAGTGTTTAATATTATCTGATACTCTCATTAAGGATTTGACTACGGTATAAATAATAACATTTTTTTGCAAACATTTCTGTTCTCAAGCTCATTGATAACATCAGTGGGATTGATAAGTGGTATCTGCAGCGCTTGGATTAACAGTAGCACTTTTCAATACGATCAAGTCATTTTCTTTTTTATCAATTCTCTCGACAATTTTATTTATTTTAAAAACTTTGGCAAACAATTCCGTAAGTTTAGATAAAACCTTTGGCAAGACTAAATCCTGGATTGCAATCAGGACATTTGAATTCGAGCATAAGTTTTGATCTAAGCTCCAAAACCTTGATCTCAGATGCCGTCAATTTCGCACAAGAAGAATGACATGACCCATCAAAAACTTTTCTTTATTTTCATTGTAGACCTCATTGCAGATTGTACAAATATCATCTGCCATAGCTTCCAAAAAATTCAACATGAAATTTTCCAACAGAAAATATAACTTGAAAAATGTAAAATCAGTTTGTGGTGCACTGACCACTAAATACATTACATCTAGTTTTTAATTATTTTTAGATCATTATAATTATGATAATTATTTGTTGAATAGTATTAAATCTGTGAAATTATAACATGGTGTCCACTAATATCATTTGCTGTCCTTTATTAGTCTGTAAGTAAACAAGTTTTATCCACTTTTTAGTTACGAGGCCCCAGCAATAAGATTTTATGTTGAAAATTCACCGCTTTCAATACTTTCTCTTCCCACAAAGCAAGGGCAAAAAAGTAACAGCGAGTCAGATAGGAGTATTATGAAGATGCTTCCGACATGGCAGGTAGATGTAGGAATTGCATGCAAGATTACATCCACATCTAATGAGGAGAACCAATAAGCACAATGCTTGCTACCACTCCTGCTCCAATGGCCAGTCTCCATACCTGCGGCTTTTTTAAGTTTATTGTTTGAGTGTGTTGGCAAGTTCATGAAGAGCTGTGAGTTTTTAATCTGCTGTGTGCACATAAACTTTAATTTGATGAAAAATGACAATGTTCCTGGATTTTTCGAAAGCAGAAAATATTATTGTACTAGCTGACCCGGCAGATTTCGTCTTGCCTCACGATAAATAAAAGACCTAAACTTTTGTATAAAATGATTTTAAAAGAAACAAATCGTATACGTATTTAATAAAAAAGCATTTTCTGAATAAAGCATGGTTTTTATTATTATTTTCGATACAGCATTTTGCTTACTTACAAAACAGTTTTCCTGAAATACTGGCTATTTATCAGGTTTAAATTTGATATTTACAGACACACACTGTTATGATACAGTCTGTTAATCAATTTAAAGCTTTTTCATAAACTATATTTTTTGTTTTGTTTTGTGGTGCGTAAATAAACAAAGAAGACTGTTTTCCGACGCGCGAACACGCGACGTATAATTGTCCTTGCGCGAAACCGGGAAACTCTAAGTTAATTCCACAAACTTCTAACGACTGTCCTTGCGATTTATTTATGGTCACCGCAAAGGCCAGACGTACTGGAAATTGTAAGCGTTTAAAATCGAATGGTAAGTCCGTTGGAATCATCGGTATCCGCGGGATCAAGACATCCTCTCCTTTGTATTTTCCTTTTATGATTGTTACCTCAATGACGTTATTCATCAGCTTTTTCACAGCCAGTCTTGTTCCAGTGCATAGTCGAGGTTGATTAATGTTACGCAACATGATAACTGTCCTACTTTTAACTGCAAATTGTGAGGTGGTAATCCAGGCAATTCCAGTGAATTTAAAAACTCCGTAGGATAGTTGACTACATCCTGATTCATAACTGTGTCGACTGATTTGAAGGAAACCAACTTTCCTGGAAGAAAATTCTGAATAGTCGCATTGAGATTCTCGACATCTTTATTTTTCGCCGCCAATATTGCTCGTTCACCCAGCCAATTATGGTTATTGAACTTTTGCTCTCTTTTGAGTCTGTGATGTGACAAAAATCTATGGATCATGTGATGAATCCGGTCGAGGTGTCCACTGCAACTTTATTATTCCCAATGTCTAACAACTGCTTCGCAAACACATTTGCAGTTTCATCTTGTTGCAAAAATACTCGCATCTTAGTTGTTAAGTGGAGTGTTTTTACGTACTGCCACAAATTCGATGATTTTAGGCGTGCATTTAGTTCATCAGCAACAGTTGATCGGGAAATAACTGGAAGAGTCTGACGAAAATCACGTGACAACAGAATCATGGGCCCACCAAAAATATTTTGGTTGTCACGAAGATCTTTCAACGTTCTGTCCAGTGACCTCTTATGGGCCATTGCGCATTCATCCCAAACAATCAATTTGCATACCTGTAGGCTCTTGGCCATTGCGCTATTTTTGGCGATGTTGCAAATTGGTGTTTCGGTGATTTGCATGTTTAATGGTCATTTCAAGGCAGAATGTGCAGTTCGCCCGCCTTCTAGCAGAGTCGCAGCTATTCCAGATGAAGCCAACGCTAGAGCAACATCATTTCGCGATCTGATCCTCGCCAAAAGCAATGAAATTAAAAACGTTTTTCCGGTCCCTACGGGAGCATCAAGGAAATAAATTCCACCAGATCCACTGTTTACAGCTTCTATCAAAGTGTTGTACGCAATTATTTGTTGTTGATTTAATTGTGGAACATTTGTACGAACTGTTTCGGCCAATGCTTCAATGTCGCACTGTTGTTCTCTTTGCAACTCGTGGTTTAATGCATCGTGCATATGACGATTGGGTGCTGTCATTTCCAAATACTTTATTTGCCATCAATAAACACATATCTTCTATCATTCTAAATGTCTCATTGTAAATTTCTTCAGTCATTTGTAGTGTAGGATTCAAAGTTCGACGGCGCACACGATGCAAAACATCCTCAGACATGTCATCTCTATACTTAACCCACAAATCTTTTGGATTCGAAGGGAAACATGTCGATATGATAATCGCAAACCGTGTACGAATTTAATGCGGCGATGAAGATATTACGGAATCCTTGAGTGTATCAGTGCGAATCGTTCTCAAGAAAATGTAATAAATGACATGCCTCACGGTAAGTCGCACACAGCTGTTTATTAACTGTTCTCAGTTGTTTAAACGATGTCGGACCACGAACATTCACCAACAACAACCGCAAATATTAACATTCGTTATTTGGATGTACTGTGTAGATGCAACCCAGAGCAACTGAAGCAAATATATTTGGATGTCCTTCTACTTGTGTTCCTTGTTTTCGACGCTGAAACGATTTCGATGATGCGTTCCATGTGTAATAGCGTGGCATGTCAGCATACGCTGACATTCTCGCTCATTTAGCAGTAAAGTGTCACTATCACAAAATATCACACACACATTAGATCCTCCAAAGCGCACGTGAATTTGAACTTTATGCAGCGGTAATAAATTACAAATTGACTCTCCAGCTGTTTTGAAGGTTTTTCCGGCAATTATTCGAATTTTTCTCAACCTTTAAACCTTCCTTAGACCTCCTCGAACATTTCAAAACCAAGATAAGATAAATCCGTTCAGCCATTCTCGAGTTTTAACGAAACTAACGAACAGCAATTTTATATATATATATATATATGTATATATATATGTATATATATATATGTATATATATATATATATATAGGAAATTTATAGATTAATGACGGATATATTATTTAATTCACGAAGAGCTGAGATTTATGACTTTTGCACTAATTTTAATGGTCAATTAATTGGTAATAATAAAAATGTTTAACATTGACTTATTTGATGACGACAAACATAAAACATGATATTGTGTTACATGGTATTAACTCCAAAATAAAATCATATGATTCCACGAGTCCTACAGAGTTCTTTTAAAATTATTTATACTGAAGGGATATATACCCACAGTTAATATGATATTACAAGCAACAATTTAGGATAAAAGCAGCTCCTTTTGGAGGATCATTCATAAGTTACTCACCCTTGCTGAACTACAGATATTACAGGTGTCACTGTAGCTCCAAGAGCTTCCACCAATGCAGCACGATAATAGTTATCTGAGAATCTGTTCTTACTATTGTCATTATATTTGAATAAATCCAATAAAAAGCGAATCACTTCTGGAGGACATATTCCATGTGCATTCCTCAATCCTGCCATTGCAACTGGGATTGTCTGCAAAATTAACACAGTTCCTTAGAGACAATACAAGAAAATAGATTCCTTAAGAATAAGAACCGAAAAATACAAATGTATTAAACAAACATTAAACATTATTATGATCTTGGGTACATTAGATTTTTAAATATTTTTTACCACATGAATGAGGGTGACAATGGTTAAAGGAATTGTTATTGGAAATGGATGGTAAGCAGGAGAAATTAGAGAATCCTGAGAAAATGACCCCATGACCCCATTTTGACCACCACAGATTAGTGGAGATCAACTCCAGTTCAATGAGATGCCTCTCCACCCGAAATGCTCCTTAATGAAGTCTCACACAATTTTCCAATGTATTTTTTTTATATCACATACTTTGAAGGGGGCTTCTGTAACACCAACTGCTAACAGAGAGGGCTTTGGGCATATCACAACAAAGAAATACATTTTTTTTATTTTAAAACTTGTTGTGAAATTTAAAAAACTGTTTAATTCACAAGTGCAAATTAAGAATACTTAAAAAATTGCCAACATATGAACAAAATGTTTTCTCATCCTATTTATTAAAAAATAGAATGTGAGGTACAGCTAGATCCTTTTAGCATCAGGATGGTTAAATTACTTAATAACAAAGAAAGCAATGCTTCCAGCTTGACTCTTTTAGCATTACACTGGTCAAATTTTATAAGAAATAAAACAAAGTTACCTTCTGAAGAAAATAATGATGCAGATTTGTAAAGTTGTTTTGTCTTATGATATGAGGACAGGAAAAAGAACCAAACAATTTTCTAAAGATTGCTAGCATAGCTGGAGGTCCAGCCCAGTTAGCAACCATAGCATTTGCAACCTGCAAATCAATGTTCAAATATCTAAGAAAATTACATTATTAAATAATCTATATTTTAGACTATTTTCCTGTATTAGCATTCAAAGTAAATTTCAACCTTTCATCAAGCACCCACTCTTTTACAAACTAAAAAGTATTAGAATAAATTTTTGAATGAAAAGTAATTTATCATAGGTATAAATAATGATTTCTTAGTTTTGTCTCATGTATCAAAATATTCTGCTGAAACTAGATTAACATAATGGTTCTGAGTTACTTGTCTGCATTGAGATCATTTTCCTCATATTTTAATAAACCCCTAAGCTAAAATGTAGATTCACAAATCTCATTTGATTCTGATCTGAAACTAACAGATATTGACCTATTAAATTTCAGTAACCACACTGCTAATTCTTAATAAAATAGGGGTAACTCGTTAAAATGGACAAATTTTTTGACAATGGTTGAGAATGACAATTTCTGGAAAAGGTTTTTACTGCCTTAGAATGAAACTCTCACATTAATAATTATTAAAAAAAAAACAATAACTTCCTCAATAGATTAAACCCTTCATTACTCAAAGGTCTTTTCATTATATGATTACTCCCATATTAAATTTGACCTAAAAAGTGCTAAAATTATATTTATTATTTTATTAAGGTTCAGATTTCTGGTCCAACGGTTCTATTTTGTATATAGTTGTAATATTGTATTTGAATTAATTAATGACTTTTTGTTGATTCAGCAAGTCATTTGAAAAATTCAGAGAATTCAATGATATGATTATCATCAGACCTTGACCATATTTATATGCGCATTTTGCTGTATCCACAAACCAAAAGATGGAGAAAAAATTGAAAATGTCATTCAAGCTTCAGGTGAGTACAAACCCACAATAGAAGCCGAGAAGGAAATAAAACATGAGAAACAAGTTTTTCATTGTATCTCTGCAACAGATTGTCCTAGGAAGCTGATTTGGTTTGGAATCTATGGCACTTTTTTACTCTTTTTCATATGAGTATCATTATTATCTATTTGCTTTGGGTCAATTTTCACCTCCTTGTTCAGCTATATCCTTTCTATTGAAGTAAAACATTAAAATGCAGCATGCCCACTGAAGAATTAAAAAAACATGTTTCAATATTTCACAAACAATGAGATTCTTGCCTTTGTAAGACAATGTGCAGCACGACATCGCACTTTATAGTAGCACTGTTCATTTTCAATTGTATCTGTCAGTGCAAGTCGTGTTGCAGGAGTAGGATACCTCTCCAAGGCCTCAATTGCATTCAATTGGGCAGTAACATCTCTTTCATGCCTCAGCTGGTACTGCCATTGGTAATCTGGTTGTTCAATATTCACAGAACGCAGGAGTGTCATGTCTGGATCCAAACGTAGCCACAAAGCAGGCGAATCAGCACTGTTGAAAAAGAAATGAAATAAGAAGTTTTCCATGCATACAATAGGCGAGCATTGATCATCATTTTCCTGACAATATGCTACTGTTGTTTACTAAGACAGCTACTGAAAAAACAAAAGGAAGTAATTGCACAAAATATTACATTCTAGTTCATTCACATTCATAAAACACATTCCACCCAACCAATTATTAACATATGAATATTTAAGACAAATTAGTATGAATTTGAAAGAGTATGAATATTTAATTTTCATTACTCATATATTCATTAAATAATTCTTCATTTCCAAATATTATGCAACCGTTAATTAACATCTCAGTAATAACAAATTACAACAGGTAAATAGTAAAAGTGCACCCATAAAGCAATAATTTTCAATTGCAGTGAAATTAGATTTGGGAATTGCACATATTCAGCTAACCATTTTAGTAAGAAGAAAAATAAGACCATCTTCTAAAATTCAAAAGCGAATATCATTCAAAACATTGTTTAACATAGATTTCAAGATCTACGTTAAATGGGTTTGTAAAATTCATTTCTGAAATTTCCTGCTTTACTGAAAAAGTAAATAATTGCTCAATATTTGTTCTTTGATTTCTGAGTATTTTCATACCAAAGTACAGTAGTTAAGAGATCTTGTTATCTCTCCCTGATACACCAAGGTTTCTAGAATGGGGCGTAATTCACACGATTCACAAAAAAAATTTTTTTTTTGGAGATCTGCACAATTGCTCTTGTTCCTCCTTGTCACCGCTTAAGCAGAAGAGAGCATAGGTGTGAGATAAAAATACATAGGAGCAAACAAAGGAGGAAAAGAGAGAAGGGGGAGGGTTTTTGAGAATAATTTAAGAAAATTGAACATGACCTTATTTCAAGATCTATTTTTGATTGACACATTTCATTAAGAAGAAAAGTTTCTACATTCAATATTGTAGTTGTAGGAAGTTTCCGAAAACCATTTAAAGTTTTGCAATTTTCGAAACTGAAGAAATGTTCTGGAAAATGCATATAGCACCACTTTCTTTACAGTTCTTTCCATCATACCACGAAAAAGAAATATTAAAAATTGGAGTTGTTTTTGACAAAATTTATTAAAAACAGCCTGTTTCACTTAAAACTACTTCAAATGATGTATTGATCAATTTTGGACCTTGACCTGATTTGAACATGTTTTTCGAACAGAGAGATGGAAAGACATTTTGCCGTCAATTGATTTTTCGGTACCAAGGACCCACAAAGCATGGATTCTAACTACAAAACATGTTGAAGTAATTTTATACATACAGGAACAAAATTTATCCACTAAGTTATCAGGGCCCAGCAGTGATCAATTTCTGTCCAAATTTGCTTTCTTACAGCATTACAATACTTTCTTTATACTTTGTAAGTAGTGTATAAGGAAATACAAAATAATTTCTTTTTGTGTTTGTTGGAAACCAAATTATGGCTTTAACAACCATCCTAATAACATTCTTACAAATTTGAAGGATTTTAATATATTTCATAATTTTCTCTGTATTATGTAGTTTGCAAGAAAATCAAAACGCATATAGCCAATGGCAAGAATTTCCTGTGACACTTTATTTTCCATTTTGATTTCATGCTAAAGAGATGAATGGAAAACACACTAACTTACTTTCCTTTTTTTGTAAACATTACTTTTATAAAAGTACTCCATATCTTTACATTAAAAATTAATTAAATTAGACGAGATTCAACAAAATACGTCAGCTTACTCCATTGCACTGAGGTCCATATCAACCTCTTCACTTGTACAAAGAGGAATTTTCTTTTTTTTGTTTCGACGGCTCTTTGAATGGCATGTAATATCTGCCTTTGCCACAGTACCTTCCACTTGCAATGTGTGTTGAAATGTTCCATCTAGTTCCTGGATGGTCACAAGGAGTGGTCCCACATACTTACGGATTCCTCTCTGCTGAGTGGCATCCTGGCGGATTTCTAATTCTACTGTGTTTCTGAAAGTGGAAGCACAGATTTTACAATGAGAACCTCTGAAACTACAGACCTTCAAAATATATTACATTAACATTTGCATTTAAAAAGTAAGTGTATATACCTCTTTCTATTGAAAACAAAACTCATATTAAATTTGGCATGACCACCAGTTCGAACCCACTGGTCAACGAACACAGACATGTCTTTTCCCGTAACTGTGAAAATAGCTTTGGCAAACACATTTGTACTTATTAGCATGTGGTTCCATAAACCACTACTGATTTTCTGCTGAGCAGCATTTGAGGCAAGCGACAACTGCTTGTTGAAAACCTATAAAATACAGATTACTTATATAACAAATCTGGTCAGTCATCCCCTCCACGATACATCGGCAAATGAGCACCCTGTGGAAAGAGTAGCCGACCATCATGCATTGGTGTTTTGAATAGTTACAACCATCATCAGTTTGGACGCTTGCAACAAGCTGATTTGATTTATTTATTGTCAGAGGAGTTTTGTGCACATTATCTTCAGCTCCAAAATTTCTACTAGATGTAAGACAAATAAAACAAGGGCATGATCTGGCAGAATGTGACGAAATGGCGTTGCGGTACCATAAGAATAACCATTGAATTATATTACAAATTTATAACTAATTCTATTAAATTAATGATTAATTTGAGGTGTGTTTGGGAACCTAAAATTTTATAAATCAAGAATTGAATAAAAGTATTAATAAATAATAGCATTTGGAAACTGGACACACTCGCTCACACGTAATAGAAACAATTTTTTTCCGGCAAACAAATGACGGATTTTATTTTTTAGTGCTGCTTAAAAAAAAAACAACTAATGGTGCTACAGAATGGCACAACTTTCTCATACTATTTAGTTTTCTCATTTCTTTGGTCTGGTCTCACTTTTCGGACTTGCCCCATCTTCTTGCGAGCTACCATCTATTGTCGCCAAAAGGACATTTTCCCTCTCAATTTTTCGGTTTCCTAATTCGTCCAATAATGATATTGCTATTGAAAACTATGGAGTCTATTTTAAGAAAACAGCATTTAAGTGTTACTGCAAATATGAAATATTCAGCTCTTTTTCACAAAAATCTTTTTGAGTTTTCGAAAAACTTCATTTGAAGTCATATGCAGCACTTGCACTTACAAATAAAATAATCTATGCAAATTGCTGGAATTAAATGCATCATATTAAAGGCATCAGAGATATTTAAAACTACTGGTGCCAAAACACAGCATGTAGTTTCTCACCTGTATTTTCACGCAAAATTATAGGAAAAGTACTCACATTTTCGAAGAAATGTTCATGTCCTTATTTCAAAATCTACCTTTAAGGAACACATTTCATTAAGAGGAAAAAAATTTTAATATATTAAAATCAATCACGGGAGTGAAGAGAAGGAGTGACCGAAATCCAGTGCATTTTGCAGCTTGTGCATTTTTAAGTTGAGCATTTTTCAGATAGAATAACTACTGCTGCTACAGCAGCACTTACTTGCTAGTATTATTTCTAACTTTTACATTTTTTAAAATTTCAGAGAGTTCAACAATAATTAGATTTGCGCCCCTGTTTAGGTGACCTTTGTTCTATCTAAGCAAAAAATTATAATTTCTATTGCTTCATATGAAGCCATGTAAAGCTAATCTAATGTTGGCTCAAGTTACTAGTCTTCGTGGTAGGTTACATACCATTCATCTCGGGATTCAACTTTTTATGGAAGTCTGCCAACTCCCCAATCCTTGAAAATGTTCATAAAAACACATTTTCATAACCACTGCCTTGCTCACAAGACATTGGCATTGACTAAGCAAGAAACATATCATGTGCCAGGGATAATAAATTGCTAACATAGCTTTCTAAAGTGAATCAAACTTACCTGCAAAAGTAATTCCTGCCCAATACGATGCTCTAACATTCTCATCACTAAGTGAGCCTTCTTCTGTAGAACTTGAAGGTAGCGTGGGGACATGGTGTGCAGGTTCCGAATGGGGAAATAAAAGCCTGGGTCATGTGCTCTGGGAGGAGGGGCGGGGGCGGCAACGGTCGCGGGGAGGGGGGCGGGTGCTTGGCTGGGGTCCAGCACAATACCTCCGAACGCTTCTTCATACTTGACCACCTCTTGCAATTCCTGAAGAAATAGAAAGTATTCAAAGGTAACATGTGACGGGCAGACAGCTGTAGCTTTCATTTTGCACAATTCAATGTGCTCCATTGAAATCATGGGCATTCAAGTTACTCAGCCAAAAGCTAAATGAAAACCATTAACGCAGTTAAGTTTCAGAGAACAGGAGTAGGCCTTCTGGATCACTTTCAAGGAGTTTGATAAATGATTTTTGACAAATGTTTGACGAATGATTTTTATCAAAAGATGCTACAAAAATATGGCTTTTTTAGCATTTTTTTAACCACATGAATTTTCTAACCCAGACAAGTCATTTAAACAGTGAATTTTTCCAAAATTAAATTAACAGATTGTTTTGCTACATTCAATGAAAAGTTTCATATATTTCTTGAATTTCAATTTGCCACCCTCCCCACAATTATATTTACTACAAATGAAATCAATATGCACTTCTACATTAAATTATCACGAAAAAGACTTCATGCGAATACTCTAATTTTTATGACAATATATGTTTTTCACTTTACAAATTAAGTACATATTCAATTCTTTGATACATTCTGCCATACTCACAGACTGAATCCATTCCCGATATTCGTTATTTCCAAAACTTTTCTTTGCATAAAGGCCACAGAGGTATGTTGCGATGCCTTTGGGAAGCCAGGTATCTGACCAATGTTGCATGGATATGAAACACCCAAAAAACTGCTCAGCAATCGCTTGTGCCATTGCTTTTCGGGTGATATATGTCTGATCAATGATAGCTGGGGAATGTAATAAATTAGTGCTGAAAAAAAATTCTAAAGTGAATTCAGACCGAAACACACAAGTTAAATTTTATAGATATTCATGAAAAAGGGAATTACCAAATAAATTCAATACCTGAGAATGCTCATAGTTGCGTAAGCTGACACATCCTCATCAACCTCATCTACAAACACTTGCTTGTAGCAGGAATAAGGGTACCTATTGGCTAATGTTTCTTCGTAATATTCAAATGCTTCATGCATATATCGTGCTGATACTTTTAATGATGGCATCAATTGAGGCAAACAGAAGTGAGTTACTTCATGCATATAAGGATCAACAAAAATTTCGAACGGTCTGGAAAATAATAATCATCAAAATAATTAGTGTTATTATATAATTGCAAATACATTATCGTATTGTATTGATTACAAAGTCTTCTCACAATCCAACTTCTATTACTTCAGCCATTACCTTCAAAACGCTCACTACTCTTCTACAATGGCACCACATTATGTCTATTTAACAATATATAAAAGTATGCATAAATGCTTCAGCACAAAAATGATTCTGTGTGTTGAGACCCAAGTATTTATATGAGCCCAGGTAGTCTCTTTCATACTCTTACAGTGGAATTTTGACCCAAAATATGTCGATTTTAAAAATTACGCCATTCTGATTCTCATGTTTTACACAATCTCATTGGTATCATGACTAAACGTGATTATAGCAATCAAGAAGGCTGTGATAAAAATAAACGCAAGAATAGGTTTTTCAAAGTTTTGCTGTAAATACAGTAGTGTTTTCAGATGCACATTTGTAATGATTTAAGTACAATGAATTGTTTTCAATTGAGATACTGTTATGATCTGCATAAACACTGTAATTTTATATTTAATTTAATTATTATTTTGATATTTTTATGATTATGGTTTTTCTTAAAATTAAGTGTACAATATTAAAAATTATTTGAAAACGGTTGACGGGGAGGTTTGACCCAAATTTGCAGAGAGGTATGAAGTGCAAATTGATTAATTTTATAGCCTGAGGTTAACCAGAGAAAAAAGGTGGAACTTAAAACCATAAAAACTGTTGTGAAAAACATTCTTAAAGATGGTAATAGTGTTCAGACAAGTACTCTGAATACAACATAGGCAGGAGGAAGAACTCTCGGATGTTATGTGGAGAAGATTCAAAGAAGGAAAATGACAGAATTAACAGCCAATTACAACAGTTTTCAGTTCGTATTTACAAATGAGGAAAAAGCAGAAATGTTAACTAATGTTTTGTTTAGTTAACTAAATATGCTCATTAATAACATGAAAAAATTTTGATTATCCTTATGTTAATAGCACATGTGCAATAAAAACTTCACATCAACCAAGGATTCTGAAAAGGAGCGAAATCATTTAATTAAGACACTAGAGAAATACATAGCAAAGTTATTTCAAGTCGGCCATGAAACATGAACAAAAACGTACATTACAGATCAAGTATCTACAATGACTCCATCCAAAGAACGAATGAATAAAACTAAACTGTGGAAGTAAACGTTAAGTTAGCTGCCTAATCGAACAACATAAGATATTTAAAACTAAATGAATAAATTACATGTTTAACATGTAAAACATTTGATCTTAGGATTACGAATGTAAAAAATGTAACGCTAGTTGTGTTTAACTATTCTAAAAAGCAAAACAGTCAGAAGTGACTACTTCTTTTGTTTTTTATCAACATTTATACATCTTGTATTCTCTCTCATACCCGTCTTTACTTTTTGTGGGAAGTAATGTTTTCATGACTTCTTAGCTTCTAATATTTTATCAGCAATATGTTCAGTACCTTCTATTCAAATATTTCTTGCAAACAAACAATGCAAGACCCACTAAAATAAATCTTTTCAGAAGCAATTACGTCATCGAATTGCGAAATACCTCGAAAGGCAAAGATGTGCTTGAATTTCTCAAAATTTAAATTCTTCTTAAGAGGAAATGAAAAAATATTGAACATAAGACGTGTATAAAGGGTGCATTCGTGGTATATAAGAAAACTCGCTGCATCGTCGCTCGTTTTCTTGAACATACCAGTCATGAAATTATCCTCCTCTTTACACACTCATTTCGTTAATTACTATTATGATTTAAAAGTATGGTGTGGCTTTAAAAGATCTTCATAGGTTTAGTTTTGTCTATTCTGTTGCTAATGGAAAGAATGTTTCTAAAGATTGACACAAAAATCAAGAAGTTAGTAAAAGACTGCAAAAGAAGCTGAATTGCCACAAAGAAAGACTTGCCCTAAGACATACTCAAAGTATGAGGCTGGGGAAAGCATCAGCTTTCAATGAAAACCAGTATGTGAATTTTTTCAAATTTAATATCTCTAAATGAAATATTTTCATTGGGATCAGAATCCATTTATAATCTTGATGAGACAAAAGTCACAACTGTGCAACAACCTGCCAAGGTGATTGTAAATAAATGTGAAAAACAAGTTTAGAGAGACAACTGATGAAAACGGGCATCTTGTGACAACCAGTTGCACAGGATGTACTGTGGGATTTTCTGTCCCACCATTTTGGAGACAAGGAAAGCATGAGTGGATGCGCAAGGGTTCTCTCAAAGACCAGGAGAAGACTTTGATGGGAAACAGTCGTTCTGAAGTGGATAAGTTCTGTTCATTTAGTAGAAGTAAAAGCTGAGCAGATTTGTATGACAACTGAACAGCTTTTCTGAATGATGACATTGAAAAACATACCTTTGTGGAGCCTCCAGAACATCTTGACGGCATCTTGGAACATCTAGTTTGGTCACAAACCGAGGAGACTAGGATTGAAGAGGTTATGAAATTGCTAGAAAAGCTGTGAAGAGGTGACATGGTATGTTGTCTTGGCTATCCGGGACAAAACGCGTTACTGTCATGGTGGCTAACGTTTTGGCCAGCCTATTGTGGCCTTTTTCAGAGCATACTGCTGGCCAAAACATTAGCCACCATGACAGTGACGCGACTCATCCCGGATAGCCTAAACAACATTAACTCCAGCCGCGGAAGCTTACCAGCAACCAGGTGACATGGTAGGTTCACTGAGGTACGGTCTGTACCAAGTGAGTCGTTCTTGGTAATATTCAAGACTGAACTTAAGAGGTCTTCTGACTGATCCATGCACGCATGTCATTGACTTTACTGATGACTATGTACTTTCTAATAGTTTACATACATGACATTTTCATTACGTCATGTAACAATGTTATCAGCAAGATAAAGGATCAACATAGTAGTGTGTTTAATGTGAGTTAAATGATGACACTGTGTAACACACATTAAGTGTAAAT
The DNA here is from genome assembly GCA_017312745.1 of Gryllus bimaculatus. NCBI lineage: Eukaryota > Metazoa > Arthropoda > Insecta > Orthoptera > Gryllidae > Gryllus > Gryllus bimaculatus. The sequence continues at coordinate 4,640,438 of BOPP01000097.1, forward strand.
TACTTTTTATTTATTTATGTATTTACTAAATAGTGAATTGGAAGGGCAATGATGATAATGCTCATAATAATAATAAAACAAAGATACATATGAGAAAGAAATACAAAATTTATAATATAAAATTACAATTTAGTAAATAGAAAAGAATTGAAAAGAGAGCTAGAAAAAAAGGAAACCATGGTCAATATGAAAAGTGATCAACGACTCTATTTGAAAGGAAAAACATACATGAATTGCACAAAACATTGTCTTTATCCAATTTGTTATTGTGTCCACAAAGATGGAAGTTGGTATTGCAGAAGCAGAAATCATCAAAACCTGGACAGTTATAGTGACCATTAAGTATTTTGTATATTTCAATGAGAGATCCCTGAAAAACCCAGACATTAACTGCTGACAGGTGGAGAGCTGGAAGTCTCTGTGTGTGACAAATGCCTCAGGGCAGGAACATATCTTTATTTCCTTAGCACATTAAGAGAGCCAAGTCCTGGGTGAAGTACAGCCCCCAGATGCAGTGACCAAATTCAATTATTGGCATAATGTATGTAGTGAAGATGTTACAGAAAAGTTGAGTCATCAGGTGCTTCAAAGCTCGGTTGATCAGATAGGAGATTGGCGTTTTTCATCATATATTTTTAGGGCAAAGGTATGGGACAAGATTGTCAGCAATCAAAGGAACTATATTCATTGTGTAATGGAGAGGATTGGAATGAGTGAATACACGTTTGTGATGTCTGATTGTGCACACAAATTGCCAAAGGATGTCAATGAAACAAGGAAGGACTGTACTCTGGTTTCATACCATGAGCTGAATGGGATCTTGATGTACTTTGTGGTGGGAACTAGATCCAAAAGAGCTCATCAGGTGAGCTACAGGAGTCGATTTAATTACTGTTGCAGTTTTGAACACTGGAAAGCTGGGAAGTATTTTCTTCATAACATGTAAGGATCATTAAATAGGGGGCTAGTGTTTGAACCTTTTTAATGATCGCCCCACAATGTTTACTGATGCTGGGTTGCTACTTAGACAGTATTGATAGGTCCTTCACAGGATACACAGCTATCGTTTTAAGCAGGAGTGCTGCAGTTTGGATCTCCAGGTATTATAAGAAGTGACAAAGGAGTCAGTATCCAAGAGGCAACTCCTGAAAACGCTGTGAGCAGTGTTGCATAGTGTGCATAGCTGAAGTGATAAGTAAGTTTCTGAGTAAGTTTCTGTAAGTCCACAGAAAGTAGCTATGCACTAAGCGTACCATGCTCACAAAAAAGAACAATGACATAAGGCATACTTTGAGCAAGATGCTGTGAAACAGGGACTGGTGACATCAGAGAGTGTCTACTACAGAATATCTGCTGACATTATGACAAAGGGATTGCCAAAGGCAAAGCATGACAAAGCGATGAACTTTACAGGCTTGGATCTGTGTGTTACAGTGACAAATGAGTTGCTGTGGCTTGAGGGGAATTATTGGAAGAGTAATGATTGGTGAGCCATACAATATGTTGATGATTTTGGTTGGATAAGTGGAGAACCATGTGCTGTGAGCAGAGAAAATTCATTTTCCGTTGCATTTAGTTTGGCTAAAGGCAGTCTGTGCACATTGCATCCTGTTATGTAACGTTCAATGTAACTGCTGATAAAGTGCTCTTAACCCAATAAAGTGTTTTCTGTTCCACAATTTTTTATAATGATGATGATGATGATGATGATGATGATGATGATGATGATGATGATGATGAAAATACCAGTAATACATGAACAATCCAATTATTACGTACTGACATACTGAGAGCAATGATAGGGTGCATTAATGAAAATTCTATGTATACCTTTCTTCTTCAGATCTTATGAGAGGAGAACATGAACTCACCCCACAGCAAGAGCAATGTTGGGTGCACAGGTGGGAGTCTGCAGGACATAATGGAATGTTTTGCGCCGCATATCTGGGGTATACACAACTTCTATAAGATCTCCACAAGAAACAGCAGTCATGCTTTCATCAACAGTAAATTCTAACTTCCAAGTACAAACTTCTGCAAAGCTATCAACACATGGAAACCAAAGTCTTGATGAATTTTCATGTCCATAAGTGAACATGTGAGCTGCACGCTGAAAAAATATACTTGAATTATTGACTGCTATGTAAGAACACAATCAAAGGAAAACAGATATTAAAGTATAAACACTACATATTTTGATAGTTGTGATTACCTCAGCTAAAGTTCCTTCGCAGTCTGGAATAACAAAATGTATCCCACCTTGGGGCTGCTCAAGGGAAAACTCAAGACCTACTCTAAGGCCTCTTCCTTCTCCAATGAGTTGACTAGCTTCAGATGGAATAGTAATAATTAATTCTCCAGCATTATTATCAGGATCAATTTGTTGGGCAGCACTTAAATGTGAGTTTGAGAAGTATTCCAAGGAACGCCTAAACACAAAAGGCACCACCAAGAAACTATTAAGACAGAAGCAGCATTCACATCAAATGCAAACTACACATATTTAAATTTATATACTGTTTAAAAAAATACAAAACTCACTGATTAGGATCTCCTTGACAGATATCCAAAAAAGGATCAAAGTACTGGAATGGAGCTTCATAAGTATCATTTAGAAGAACTCGATATACCCGGCACTGTTTTGCATTCAATTTTATTGTTTTCAGGTTATCTTTCAAAGGCACAATAGTCAATTCTGAAAATCCCTAGAACACAATAACATTTTTTGTTTTTGTTTTGTTTTTTTAAGGCACAATAATCAGTTCCAAAACTCCCTAGAACACAGTAACATATTTTTTATTTTTTTAAATTTAAACAGGGTAATAAAACCTTTGTGACCAGTATCAACACACCAGTATCACAAAGCTGTACATGTTAAACTCAAAATCGTATTTGGGGAGACTCTTTTAATGCAAATCATGGTAGAAATGTTTGGAATTGCTGTTTGATATTTTGCTATTTACAAGGGATAAAAGCAAAACATAATTTATCAAAAAGTCCATAATAATGCATAAGGCTAGTGAAATTGAATCAATGTCACATCTCCAGATACAAAGCACCAGGAAAGATTCTTTGCAGTGGCACCTTGCTGGAGATAGTGCTAGCAACAGAAGTTCTGCAGGAAACATGAGCTGCAGCTTGTAACACAAGAAAACATGAATTGCGTACTCTTCACAATCATAACAGCTGTTGGAAGTGTTCTCCCCTTCACTTGTTTCCCAGTGATCTGGCTGCTACCAACATTCCTGCAATTATTAATAGGAGACCCCGACTCGGCTCAGGGCAGAGTGACTTTCCTTGTGCACTATATATTGAAAGCTTTTATAGTATTATATACTAAGGATTTCACAGAACTGTGCAGTGTCATTATTCCTAAACCAACTGTTAGTGCCATTGACATTAATTTGGCAATTTGTGCACATTATAATTGTAAATACTATTAAGCTGAAATGATGGTCAAAGATGACAGACAAAACTGTCAGCATAAATTGGAATAAAAGTTATTTATAAATTATAATTAAATTGTTTCAGAGCTTAATTCATTTAGATTAAGTTTAAAAACAGAGCAATGTTATTTTTATTTTTCCTGCCTGTTTTATAATAAAATTAGTTATCTGAAACAAACACTTTTAAATTCCAATTTACTATTTATGATGTGATGTACAACACTGAAGAACTTTATACAATGAACCTATTATGTGCCTAACGTACAATAATAATAAGAAGAAGAAAAGGGTATTGCAATTGCACAGGTTTTCTAGACTTTCAGAACCCCTGCACATGCAGTTACCGCCGGAGAGGTGTGACATGCCAAATCCCAAAATGACTTACAAAAGAAAAATTGCACAGCAAAATTAATTCATCACATGAGATTCCATGTGAGTAACAGTCATGTTTGGTCTGATGTCAATCCAAAGTGCGAACTGATGGGGTGAGTGTGTATTGTCCCCTCCTTGAACATTTGATGTCCCAGCAGGAAAAGTATTAATTTGTGTAATTATATACTGAATCCCTATATTAATTTATATTTCCTCATTGAAATCTGCAAATCAGAAAAATAAAACTTTTTCCCAAGAACATTCTTCAAATTTATTCATTCTGGGCTGTGTGAGTGAAAATGGTCTTCTTTCAAACCCTTAATTCCAAGTGAAAGCCCTCTCCCCTTTGCAAATGGAGAACATCCTCTTCTGTAGGACATTGTCAATACGCTTTCTTTGTAATTCAGTCTCCAAAGAAGCGAACATCAGAAACTCCAATGAAACAAAACAGTTTGAAAAATTGTTTCATTGATATTTTCGAAAGAAACCATTTAAAAATTAATAATAACTAATATGGTTAAACTAATAGTCTCTCACTCATCAGGTCTGAAAAACAAACATGTTTCAATAACCAAGAATTTTGAAAGCTCTTTCTTTACTGTTGAATACCTTCTCGCTGAATCCAACAACCTCACTAGGTGAATCAAATCAAAGAAAAGCAACTTATGATTGTGTCAGGCTGATTACTAACATTTGGCAAACGTTTTGAAAATACAATACTCTGCACAATGAGGGGAAGAGGGCAATGGTAGACCCCAGGATGATTTGTAATAGAACTGAAGGACACTGTTTTAAATTTAAGAACAACTGAAGCATAAATTTACATGTTACAATAATCTGCAAGCTTATGTTTAATTATTTTCAGTTTTTAACTTTGGCAAGGGCATAAATATTTTAAACATATTATATTTAAGTGGCCCATTCTGCGGAGTAAAAAAGGAAAAATAGGCAATATCTACTTTTCTTTTGAAGAAATAGTACAACATTCTCTAAGTTCCTCTATTTGTGCAACTATTATCTACATCAAAAGAAACAAAAATAAGATTGCAACACATTTGCGGGCAATCCTGGGTGAATATCAGAATTTCCAAATACCAATTACTCATAACAAGGGTTACAAATCTGTTCTCATGTGAGAAGCTGATCTGAAAGTATTAAAAGACTGCCATTTCAGACAACAGAAAGGCTCTAATAATAAAAGTTCACAAAGCAGAAACAAAAAGCAACAAACCCGAGGTCCACCAGAGACCTCCCTCACCTTAATGGTACACAAATGTCAATTTTGTTTTGTTGTTGATATACTTACAATTATACTCTGCCTTTGAAAGTTTATTCCAGTGAGACTCACAATTTGATGAGCTGTAAGAAAATTAAATATTTTTATAAGACAACTAAATTACAAACAATGTTTATCACAAGTATAATCAAGATACTTATAATTTAAAAGGTCTTATTTTATCTAATGATTTTCCCTTCTTCATTTTCAAAGAATTTTTGTTTTGTGTTTTTAAAACTCGTCTACACGAGCTTAAAATTCAATGTTTATAGCACTGTCATGTAACAACTCGAATTTTTAAATCTTAACACTTCATGAGTGACTTCAATTTTCACTCAGATTCTTCACACATCCCTAGATTGTTCATTTTCTTCAATCATTTTCATATTTCGAATCGAATCTAATACACAAAGAATCCGATTTCTAATCACACACCAAGTGACACCTAACTCTACACACTATAACAACAAAAACCATCAAGCGCATTTCTGTTTTCATCTGCAGGGGTGAAAACCTTATTTCGTAACTAGCTGGCGACCAGTGTAAATATCAGAGAGTATGCAGCGTATAATTGTCATGACTCCGATTGGATTACAGTGACGTCTGATACATCGGCTATGGCAAGGTCGCCGAATCGTGAACTTCAATGCCAAACATTTCGTCACAAAGCTCGTCATTAGTTAAACCATCACCACCTAGATATACATCTATCTAGGGGGTGTTGCATAAACTCGTCACAAGGAAATTTATCACTATTTAAACCAAAGTGTACGTTTGCTTCAAAATTCTCCGCTCATGGCGTCCATAGCCAGAGGCGTGAAACTTGGCGGTCAAAACGGGGTAATGATTTCTGCGCCATCTACTGTAGGCTCGTAGTGCCGAACTAAACATGTGACGTAATGCAATTCAAAAAGCTGGCAATGAAGGTGGCGTTTTTCGTTTGCTGCGTGCAGGCAGATGCTCTTTTTATCCAAATTTTTCAGCATTTTGTTAGTATGTAGAATTTCATGCCTTTTAAGTAGAGTGAATAGTGTCGCGAAATTTATTTGCCATGTCTAAAACTTTGTTTTCGGTATTTTGGAAGAAGATATTAAGAAGACAGATGGTAGACAAAAACATTGCTAGGAGTTTTGCCCTACCAGCAGTGGAAGTATTTATAATTTATTTTGGAAACTTGTTGCATAATTTTAATTGATTATTTCATTTGTGAGCATTGTGGGTCTTTTTCGTTGTTTCTCTGAGGATACAATTCATGAACAAATTCAAAATGATGGTGTTCCAAGGTCAGGAGCTAAGATAAGTGAAGATTTTAATTTAAAGAAATTGACATCAAATAAATGAACAGATATCAACATTCCAACAATTAGAAAATTGGATCAATTTTTCATTTTTGTTTCCTATTACTAATATGAATTTTCGAAATAATGAGACATTTATATCATTTTTCCCGTTTTTCATCTACGTATTCACCTGAAATATTCATTAAAATTGTTATATGTAACCAAGAAATTATGTAATGGTCTACAGATCCCCGTTTATTGGTCAGATTGTAAATTTTCTACTATAAAAAATATCTATTCTATAGAAGTGAGGTTCTGTCTTACCAAATGTATCAAATGGTGCATATTTAATTAATTTTATTAATACTTACAATTTTATTAACTTTTATAATATTTCATACATAATTTACTAAATGAAATCTTGGCGATTTATGTTTTTCAACCATCGTTCATGCATCTGTTGATTTTGGGGAAGCTTATGAAAGGGCATCCTTCAAGAGGCTGAGCACCCTCTTTACGGAACCCATCTTCTGCAAATAATACAATTAATTCTTTGTAGTAAATCATAAGAAAAGCAGATAATACTCATGGATATACCCTACACCAGCCCTTTAGCACAACTTTGCTTTGAAAATGCGCGCCAAAATGCAACAGCTGCGCTATCTGCACCAGGCCCGTACCTGAGGAAACAAAGTTCGTCCCCCCGCCTTTTAACATTGAGTGAACCGGCTCTGCTGATGGCGCCTATATCTATTACGTGCTGTACATGCTTGAAGTATACAATCGTTAACATAAACTCGAAATTGAAGTTATTCTTCATGCCGTGGAATTATCAAGTGTTTTGAAGTCATTAAGGATTTTCATTGAACATTGAATGTCCGGATGCTTCTCTAAACCATTGATATCATCCGTCCAGTGTCGTGAACAGTTTGTAGTGCAAGAATGTCTGCAGCTTGCGTGTATGGACCATGCAAAACTTTAGTTACAACTGTCCCCAAAATGTGGAAATTATCCTCCAGTTGCAACATGTGTGCATTTGGTATTTTAATAAAAAGTAGACTGTACAATTCTATGAGTGCATGCAGCATTTTTGTGAAGAAAGTCAAACAATACGACAGACCTTTGGTATTATGTAGCCTCTCCCGGTTTTTGAGAGAACGAACCACGGGATGTCCGTCAATCTGTCGGACATTTACGTCCAGTAATGCGGTATGCGAGAGGCACAACATTTGCGACAAGAAAACCTTGTTGGAGTCGAAGTCCAATAAACTCCAAGGTGTTCTTAAAGAAAGGAAAGATCGAATTAAAGTGAGCGGCCAAATACTTCTAAATGATATTCGGGAAACAAAAAATAAAATGAAGGAAAAAATGGAAGAAGTAATTGAACGTGAAAACGTGTTTACAATCCCAAATTTTCTCTGTGTATCTCGAATAATAATATCTCCATACTTAGGTTATGTTATTATTCAATCTAATTTTCAACTTGCATTTGGATTGTTTGTTTTTGCAGGAGTAACTGACTTAATTGATGGTTGGGTGGCCCGTACTTATCCTAGTCAAGCTACAAAGATAGGCAGTTTTCTTGATCCAATGGCTGATAAAATTCTAGTTGCTATATTGTTTGTGACATTGACATACATAGAATTAATTCCAATTCCTTTAACAATAATGATTATTGCAAGAGACTTGTTGCTTGTGATAGCAGGATTTTATATACGCTACCAGTCTTTGCCTCCTCCTAAAACCTTGCCTCGGTACTTCGATGTCACTCATGCTACTGCTCAACTTGCTCCCACGTTTGTTAGCAAAGTAAATACAGTTGTACAGTTGAGTTTAGTTGCCACAACATTAGCATCTCCAGTTTTTGGAGGTGTAAATCCAGAGGTCATTCATGGGCTATGGTATTTAACAGCAGCAACGACTGTAGCATCTGCTTGTAGTTACATTTTTTCTAGAAATACATACAAGTACTTGAAACCTAAAAAACAAGATAAATAGACTGTTATGTATTTTCTTGTAATTAATGTTATTTTTTGTTATTCAATTTGTGAAAAGTGCTCTTGTAAGTATTATCAGAGTTTTAAATACACTTATATATTTACATTTTTGAATTTTAATAAATATTTTTCATATATTATCCTGTGACAGCTTCAGTGAAAAATAAAAGTGATCTAACTTTGTTCCCTTTTTTTAGAAGTGTGATTAGAAAAGGGGCAGATATTAATGATATGTCATTTTTTTCCCTTTCAGTTTAGAGAAATGCCATTTAGTACAGAAATTCGTTTTATTTTATGACAAAACAAAATGACCCTTTTTTATAAATCTTTTTTTTTATTTTTTGCATTTATCATTGATTTAGACTAATAAGTAATTTTGTACCTTTTTACTGCCTTTTTGCTGATTTCATGGATTTTAATATCATTTTAATGGCACTTGCTTCAAACAATATTTACAAGGTGCAACAAATGTTCACTACAGAATTCTTGAGTAGCTTATTCGATTTCTTCTTTAATATATTGTAATGTCAGACGTTGTGAGTACTATATAATCTAAGGTTCCTGTGATTTTTATCAGTGCCATTGTCAGTTAGGCAGATTTCATGTTTAATAAAGGCAGAGATTTTCTTTTAAAGAACAGTCCAAACCCAAAGCTTGCAAGCCGAGTTCAATTTAACAAAAGGAAGAAGCCTCAATTACATCACTAACATATCCAACAGCTTGAATTGTTCATCTGAAGTGGTTTTGATCAAATTTTTACATCATTTTTCTTTATTGTATTGAGCATTTTTGGCAGTGTTGTAGGTCATCAAAATCCGCCCCCTAGTGATTAGTTTACAACATTATAAAAGTTATTTTTAGAGTAAATTTAACTGCTCTTTCTTAAATTTGCATTATTTCTATTGGTTCATTTCATATGGTAAGACTACTACCACAATGTGCACTTCCATAACATGTCTTGAATA
>BOPP01000097.1:4663339-4693734 GCA_017312745.1 Gryllus bimaculatus
ACTTTTATTGCCGTAAACCTTCACACACCATGCGAAAAAATGCATATTAAAATGGAACTATTACGTCTGCGTACAACCGTACGTACTTCCTGCGTATGAGACTGTGGTCATCATTGGCTTCTTTCATCTTGCTCAGACTTCAATCCAATTCTAGTCCCAGCTACAGCCGGCAATATCTTTCCGAGGGTGGAAACACACGGGTTTGCATTACGACCGGAATATCTAGCAAGAAATATTGCCAACATCAGAAATATTTATTGCCGTGATGTTTACATTGGCAACTTTTCTTACGAAATAATATTGCTCGCCATTTTCTTGCAAGTGTAAAGCCAGCTTAAGAATCTACCAAGAATACAGTAATAAACCAATAGAAAGATACGCCATTGTGTGCTCAACGCCCCTCAAAAAGCTAGGAGACGCGTTGCATCTAGACACAACAAATTCCCCCTTTTCATATTGTACCTTCAGTCATCACTAGAGAGTGGATTTCTATGATTTTTAATATTTTTGTCTGTTGCTTCAGAGCATAGCTAAGAGAAATTTCTTGACATTTAGTTAGAATAGGATACTATGTAAATTAATGTTAGTGCATAATTAGCCGATTTTTCCTGTTGGTGCATATTTGTGCATTACAGGCGCAAATTTTGCATATATTGTTAAAATAGACTGTCTCATCTTTTCATAAAATTATTTTTATTTTCAGGTGTTCATTAATTAGAAAGAGCTTGACAGTTTGTATTCTTTTTCATTCTTTCCTACAGATAATAAAATACTTGGCAAATGTAGGATATCATATTTTTTTAACATGGAACAAAAATGCAACAAGGCATAAACTGCACTTCCCTGTGGAGAATATTCACTTCAATTATTTCTCCTGTGAAGAAAGGTGGATTTTGCAGAAAAATGTATCTTTTCATTCCAAGAATGCTTCTGAATTTTATGAGGAAAGGTTTATACAGGAAATGAATATTGTTAATTTCAATTGCATATTTCAAGATTTTTAGAACATAAAAAACTTCTTGCTAGTCATCATGATTAAAGTTTTACTTAAATTTCATTAAAATACTGTTCCTCACAATGTGCAGTAAGCATTTATTACTCATATTTTTAGTCCTTGTGATGTGAATCCTTTGAAAGAAATTAAATAATGACTAATGAAGGGGTGAAAACAAAAACTGTAGAAGTGATTTTTATAAATTCTGAGAAAAATGTGTTTATTTTACACTATATTTCAGTAGCAATGAATTCTCATGGTTTTAATGAACAATTGAAATGCCGTGGTTTTATTGATGAAACAAAGCACCAGTGATAAGCAACTTTACAACTTATCAGTGATTTAAATAAACAGATTTTTCATAATTTAAAATGTTACTTATAGCGTTCTGATTTTCACCCATTGAAATCTTTCACATAAAATGTAGCATCTTAAACTGAATCAGGAATAATTGCAATTATAGCAGTAAACTAGGGGAAAATACAGAAACCAGGAATAAACATTTCTTTAAGACTTTATTTCAATTTCCTGCACAGAAATATCTAAGAAGCTAACTGAGCACCACAAGAACAATTACACAAAATGTTTAAAAATGCTAAATAGTCCTTTATATTGTACCATGGTTTCATTATATTTAATTTTTTAAAAAGGCACTTCACAATATATAATAAAATTTACATCATTAAGTTAATCAGACATCTTCTTTTCATAATATTCAAGTTCATTACCCATAATAATTTGCTTGAAGTTAACCTAACATTCACCTATCATCAATAGTGCACTGAATTTTAACACCAGCACTCATGCATTGGATTCTGTCCTACAAACAGTTCTCAAATTCTATTTTTATTCCCTTGTGGAAACAAAATGAACATAAATAGGAATACATGATTGAAAGCAGGAACAGTTCATTAACAAAATAAACTTTAAGAAGAAGAAGAAAAAATTAGTTAACTTTATCTTTTGCCAAAACAATTCAGGAATGAGGGTAATTAAGCTTCTGCTAATTATTCTCTGTCCACAATTCAATTTCAGAATGAATCGGAACCACTAAATACTTCTCACAAATTACTCATTTCTGAATATCTTTAATAATGAAATTGAAGCACAAGCTGTACTTACATCAACTGAAAGAATTTATCTGTCATCAACTTAACCCTGGGAATTAAAAATGGTTACTTGTCTCAAATGTTAAGAGCGGTTTCATAAACAAGATGAAGACACTCCAGAGATGGATTAAAGAGCCAAGAAGCAAAGATAGCACACCAATGAATATAAGTATACCTTTTGAAAAAGTAAAGCTGTTGGACAAAATTCAACACTCTGAGGAACAAAGTATTAAAAAACAAAAAGCAATAACAGACGCATTTTCACAACAAATTGAAGAAACAAAGAATATTAAAAGACATATCCCATTTACCAGTAAAAAGTGACCGAAGACATAATTGTAATTTTCCATCTAAAACCCAACATAATATTCTAAACGTAATATTGTTATTATATATCAGCAACAATATTGTACATTATTATAAAGAACATTCCGCTTGGGAAATATTACCCTGTCAAACTAATCGTTTCAGCACGCTCATTTTTGTACCACCAATAATTATGTGCAATTCATTTTACAGAACATGTGCATATCTTTTAAACCAACTTCTTTTAATAACACACATGATTTAGGTGTAAATAACAATTTTTTCACTTGCATAATACATTTACAACACTTAATTTTACTCTTTCAATCAAAGGTAGGTGAATGGGCTCTCTTAATGTAATTATCACTTTCTCAACCTTTTTATGGTGTATCACAGTTGCTATAAGGGCAGAGCCAGCAAGTGTAAGAGGGGTGGGACAGCAATTTCTCCCCTTTTTATAAAGTAAATGAGAGAGAATAAGTTACAGCTTCATAAATTATTATCTCTACCTAAAATTTTGTATATTATGTATGAAATGATATCTTGCAAATATCCTATATCAATCTATTTGTCTTATGCAGCTGCAGAAGGCCAACAGCCAGGCTTGAATAAATAAATTTTAAAAAAGAAAAAAACCTATAACTTACAGACCTCTTTCCAAAAGCGGTTTCGGATAACACAGTTACTACTTCTTTAAAGCTACTCCTAATAATTGGAGCCAAATATTAACAGTTTTTAAACAAAATTATCATTAGTTTAAAATTTTGAATTATAAATATGAATGTATTTTGCATTCCTTTTGAAATCCCACCCATGAATCTGCCCTTCTGTTGTAATCACTTCCTATACTACTATATTAATCACTTTCTAAATTACTATATCCATCAAATTGTAGTTACATGCCTCACAATCACTAGGCTGGATTCACCTAATAATATACAAATCCTCTTTGACAAACAAAACTTCCAAACATTCTCTTAGAATGTTCCAATATACAATTTGTCAATTTTCAATTAATGTTAATAAAATTTGATTGCTTCACAAGTGATATACAACTTGTATAGACTTGTATTTTATTTCCACATCAAGAGAAAAAATATATAATGGTCTGTGGGCAAGGCAGATTTATTGTATGCTAATGATATTCTTTAAAAGCAATAAAATCCTATAAATGTTATTGCATGCAACTTGAAATTAAGAAACGTTTTCAATCATTACATTGCAGTTTTGAAATACAAATATGAGCACCATCAATCACATGTACATTTTACAAATTGAAATAGCAGGCACTATTATTTAGTAAACAATTATCTCTACACAGATAAATGTAATTAACTTTAATAAGTTGTTTTTTTACAGGCATTCAAAAGATAAAGATTTTAAATATGGGAGGGTGACTGCCTGGTTAGCAGGCTGCAGATGACTTGGCAAATAGGTGAATATCTATTAAGTAGGTGAAATTGAAAAAGTTATCAGGAAAGCTGAAAAATGCTAAAAGCTATCCACCCAGAGTGTTTGTTGCAGAAGCAAACTATGCAAATTAATGTATTTAAATTGAAATGCAGTAGAATCTCCATTTACCAAAATATTAATTTATATTTTGTAATTACATATGTACAAATTACAATAACACATATGTATTATTGTAATTCAGTTGCTCTGTCTATGAAGTTATATAGTGTTGGATCTTTATACATCTTTTCTTTGTAGAATACTGATTTTTATTCCAGTACCTGAGGAGGTATGGCCTTAAGCACTCAAGAATTATTATATTAAAATATAGAACTTAACATCCAGGTGTCGTTATTACTTGCCCTCTAAGGTTCTGAATTCAATTTATAATATAAGTCAAGGACTTTCAGGAAAAAATTCTCATCATTATGAATAATATATTAGCATAGTTTTTATTGCAAGCTAACAATTAAAAAAAAATTAAATAATGCAATCAATGTGAACTGAAATTGATTCTCACTGAAATATTTTCTCAATTCGCCCATGGCTTGCAAAAAATAACAAAATCAAAATAAGATATACAGCATAGCTTCTTAATATTTTCAAGTTATTTCAACATGTATAACTTCATTTTCAACAATGTTCTTTACTTTTCTTTGTTTTTAAGATCAATTATTGAAAATGGTTAAGATGAAAATTTGGACTATGTTGAAGAGCTTAGGCAGGGGTGAATCTACCCGTTGATTTGGGTGGGGGGGTTCATTGTAGATTTTTGTTAAATAATAAAGATATTTGTTTTTATATTTTTTTGACTATACATATGACACTATGCAATATTACTATTTCAATAATTATACAATTCGAGTATAATTAAATATTTAAATCAGCTTTGCCAAATGAAGGAAGGTAAACAAGAACTCAATGCTATTTGGAGGAGAGCCAAGTCCCCCCCCCCCCCGATCCGCCAGTGAGCTTAGGCCCCCAACGACAAAAGTGCATCTACTTGCAGATGGCTCATGCATTCTCTACATTTAAAAAGCAATAAAATTGGGTTAGGTGTACTTGCATCTTGCCAATGGCCATAAACTTTCGATCAGTAGTAACATCAGAATCAGCACAAATCACTGTGCTGATATCGACATTGTGTAGTGCAGATACTGATTATAGTGCTTTCAAGATTGTTAGTATTATTCAGCAACATTTTTTGGGACTTACATTACATTTTTAATTAAAACAGGAACTTAATAGAAACCACATTAGGATTAAGTAAAAATTAGATATTTGTCCAAATCTACATACAAATAATTCCCATTTAAATTTCAACCAGAAAAGTTTAATTTAGTTAAAGGAAAGATTTTATATTGCGTATTTACCATGAAGCAATAAAACTATCAAAATGTGTTCTTTTACTAGAGTTAAAGAATTAACTAATATGATCTTTCCTTTTTCCTATGACTTTTTATTCTGATTGACTCTGAACAAATCAACGTTGCTTGAGCTACTCTATTTGCCTGGAAATTTTAAGCATTTTTATACTAGCTTAAAATTGACTATTTACTATTTGCCATATTAACATGACATTCTCTGAGTTCTTGTGAAATCCATTAATAGTTCTTAACTTATTCTATTAACATCAATATTTACCAATTATTAATTATTTGCACACAGAGAATACTGCTAGTAAATACCAATTGTGGTTTGGAAAATCCTATATTTCTCATGTAACTCCAGAATTGGTTAGTTTATCAGTAATTTCCAAAGCAGTAGATAAAACACAATTAAATTGTCAGAATTGAGAATGAAGTTACAGTGAAATATAATTTGAACACATAACATATTGTTAACTTCATTTTTAGAGAACAAATTTTTCCCAGTGCAACAAAGTCTTGCAGGATTTCTCATACTTGTTTTCATTCTCTTACATGTAGACAAAGATTTAAAAAATTTAAATGACTGACTTTTCTGCACTGTAACTATTTAATACATTCTTATTTACTCAGTAAGTACAAAAATAAATGCATTAAATTTTCCCATAATCTTAAGTAGATTAATACTAACCATAATTAAAATGTTTGCCTACATACAATTCAGAAAACTTCATCAACTATTTGCAGTCTTACGCTGTCAACATAAACATCTAGTTCACATGTTGTCTTGTACAAAAATATAACAATTAAATGGTTTATAACAAAATTACTATAATATATACTCTAAAAACAATACAGACTTCTATCCATGTTTAACTGAGATTTGTAATGATATATCATGAGATTCTTTTATAACCAACTTGGAACTTACATTCATGATGAAACATTGTAATACATTTGTCAGAATTGAGTACAAAGTTATTGTAAAATAATTTGAACAAATAACAATTGTAAATATCTTTCTTAGAGAACAAAGTTTTCCCAGTGCAACAAAGTCTTGCCTGTTTCCACAAACTTGTTTCTTCGAAATGTAGAGAAGGATTTTCAAAATTGACTGACTTTACTGCACTGTAGCTATTCAATAAATTCTTATTTACTTAGTAAGTACAAAAATAAATGCATTAAATTATCCCAGTAACTGGTATATATAATTTTAAGTAGATTGATACTAACCATAATTAAAATTTTTGACAACATACAATTCAGAAAACTTGAACGGTTTGCAGTTTAATGCTGTCAACGTAGTATGTGATCTTAAGAGGACTAGCTCATATGTTGATTTGTACAAAATATAACCAAATATATATATATATATATATTTTATATATATATTTATATATATCTTCTAACATTAATGATCACTTGGGAGTCTACAACAAAACTCAAAAAAAGTCAACTTATTAAGTAGACAGATAATTAAGAAATAATTGCTACCTAAAGAAATATATTCATTAAGAAAACAAAATCTACTTGCATTTAAGATATCTACTTGCATTTAACTGAGATTCATTGTGATGCATCGTGATATTCTTTTTTTAACCATCCTGCTACTGGCATCCTTCTTTGCCAATAACATTCTGATGATGATGCGGTTAAAGTTACCCAAATGTAACGTGTAATTCTGCAGTATTATTTTCCATATATAGATAATAAAAAATATATTTGCCATGAAAGCTAGTATCAAATATAACGGAGGAAGACAATAGAAGCTTCAAACATTTAAGTACATCGTAATAGATATTCAATTTAGGTTTCCATATTTTAACTTAAAACCGTTGAGATGTCTACCCTTCAATAAGAGCAAGAAGAGCCTTCTTGTAATCACCTGAAGTATCTCCCTAAAAAAACAAAAAAAGTTGAATTATTAGAATGAAAAATATTGATAAAGAGCAAAGTGAACAGCTCTCTTAATATGTTAACAATAATGTGGGAAATCCTAACATTAATGGCCACTTGGGAGTCTACAACAAAACTCAAAAAAATCAACTTATTAAGTACACAGAGATATAATTAAGAAATAATTGCTACCTAAAAAAATATATTGTGTTTAAATACCATACCAATAATATCATTTAAATGATTTGTTAACTTTATAGGTAAAAAGAGAAAGAGGCAGACCACTGAAGAGGTGGCAACAGCAGGATCACTTGGAAGACTAAGAATCTACAAAGAATACTCTAATAAACCAATAGAAACAGGTTGTAAAGCCCAATATCTGGTCAGTTCATGATTATGAGGATACATAAAAAAACAAAAATTATAAAGTTTTTTTGAAAATTTGAAAAATTCAAAATTATTTCAGCATCATCTTATAACTCCATCACCAATTATGAATATTTTTTCATAATGAAGTGGGTTCATCAAAAACAAATCATCAAATAATGCCATGTCCCATTTTTTGAAAATATTTTTTCTGTAATATGGAGTTAAAAATTTTTGGCCATTTCGAATTTCCCACCGTTTATGAACGTAATTTGAGAGGTACTTTCAGACTGTGGGATATTTTGAGAATCCCATAGCATTGTTTAACTTCATATTAATTCACTTAATATTACAAATTGTAGAACATTACATTCAACAAATACAAATAAATAAATAAATATGAATTCCAAAACATTGAAAACTTTAAATATTTAGGATTAATCTTAAATGAAAAAAAATTAATCCAATCTGAAATCCATGAAAAAATAATAAAAGGACAGAAGGCATATTATGCCACTCTAAAACTACTAAAATCAAAACTCTTAACAAGAGATATATAATAATGATAATATACAAGATGTTAATACACCCACTTGTTACACATGCAGCAGAAACATGGACATTAAACGGCAAGGACATAAACCATCTAAGAATATTTGAGAATCAGATAATATGTAAAATATATGGGCCAGTACAAGTTATTGCCGACGTTTGGATGATAAGAACTAACCATGAAATAAAGAACTTGATAAAAGGGGAGGATATGAAGTATATTAATGCTCAAAGAATTAAATGGCTGGGTCATATTAAAAGAATGCAGGTAAACTGACTCTCAAGGAAGATAATGGAATAGGTGACACCACATGCAAGAAAAAGACTAAGATCTCAGTGGATGTGATGACTTATGCCAAGATTTAAGTGTTGGGTGAAGAAGAGTGGAGAGTGACTGTAGAGGATAGGAAAACATGGAATGATTTAATTGAGAAAGCCAAGACCCACAAACAACTGTACTAGGAAAGGAAGGAAGGAAGAAAGAAGGTGAAGAAACAAGAAAAAGAAGGTGAAGAAACAAGAAAAAGAAAGAAGAAGAAGAAAGAAGAAAAAGAAGAAGAGAAAGAAAGAAGAAGAAATAGAAGAAGAAAGAAGAAATAGAAGAAGAAGAAGAGAGAAGAAGTAGAAGAGGAAGAAAGATGAAATAGAAGAAGAAAGAAGAAAAAGAAAAAAAGAAGAAGAAAGGGTAGAAAGAAAGATGAAAGAGAAGAAAGAAAGATGAAAGAGAAGAAAGAAAGAAAAAGAGAAGAAAGAAAGAAGAAAAAGAAGAAAGAAAAGAAAGAAAGAAGAAAGAAAAGAAAGAAAGAAGAAAGGAAAGAAAGAAAGAAGAAAAAGAAGAAAGAAAAGAAAGAAAGAAGAAAGAAAAGAAAGAAAGAAGAAAAAGAAGAAAGAAAGGGGGAAAAAATTGAATACCATAATTTTGAACGAACATTTACTACAATAATTTGATATTAACATGTTATGTGGTGTAGCCATTTGGTTTAAAAGAATTATTTTTCATACGTGATGTTCCAACTTATACTGAACAGAATCAGGATTGCCCAAATACATGTTTTTATTTAAGCTTCACAGAGCTTCCAAACTTTGTAATTATAACTTTCTTGTTTATTAATGTTACAGCCTGATTATGGAAGTAAAAATCGAACTCCCAAAATATTGCAAGAAATATCAATGGGTTTTTTGTATTAATTTAATAGTTATTGACGGTTGGTAGTTCATAAGAAAGGTGACATTTTTCTACACAATATAAATGAAGGACTTACTGAGCAAACTTATCTATGTCAATCTTAAGTATATTGTACACTTAACACTACCAACAATGGGATGAAATTCTTCAAATTTATTTCATTATCAGTCTTGGTTTTATGGTGTAGATAATATTCTTATGAAAGAAAACAAATTAGAGGAAGGTTATAAATCTAACTTAGAACTTACAAACACACTTCTTTACTTTAAGAAATTTTGATTGCTGATTATGATATAAAAAATTGAAAGCTCACTTCAATGTAATCAAAGCAACCTTGTGTGAAATTATTGTTCTTTTTTTTTGTAATGCAAGTACAACAGTTAAATGTACTACAACAGTTACATTTATTCCTGTTAGTTTCCTTTGTCAAAGGTGAAAATACTATAGTTCTTTGCTATCGAACTCAATGCAGGAAAGCATCACAGGCACTTCACTTGATGTGGGTGGGTTATTACACAACATTGTGGGTGGCAGCATTATGTAAAACAAAATAAAATAAAAATTAAGATGCAAATAATTCAGAAAGAATTAACATCATGCATCACGTAATGGAATAAAATGTCCAAAACCATTAAGGAAAACAGAACCAAAATCAATTTTCCATTTACAAAACAATTAATATTTATAAAATCTGAATATAAAAGATACACAGAAAGAAAAAATATATATGACTCACTGCAATAAAACTCTCAAGAGTTTTTCCATAAAGGCTGCCAAATGCTTCCTTAATATCTGCCATGTCAACTTCACAGCGAGTGGCACAGATGCGAATAAGAGTTCTGTCTTTGGTTCCCATTCCAGCCATACTATCATGAAGACGTTCCGCAAAGAATCCAGCCTTATTACGAACAGATTTTACTGGAAAATTGATAAATACATAAAATACAAACTTAACATTCAATCCCTTACTACTACTTTATTACTACTGAAAAATGTTGAACAGATACCTATTGCCAATAGACCTTCTTCAATGTCACCTGAGAATTCATTCTTTATAGCTTTTTGGAAATCATGCCCAGTGAGGCGCTCATATTCTATGAAAATTTGCATCAACTGAGGATAGCTCCGGGAACACAAAATTGCATTAAAAGTGGATTCATCAGTTCCGAAACGAAGCTCACCTATGAATTAAAAAAAAAAAAGGCTTGGAAAACTTGTTAAAGAGACTTGTCATTATTAATATATACAATTTCATATCACAATTTACATTGACACATAAAAGCTCACCAGCCCTCAACAATGCTTGTGCATCCTGGGCAGCTGCTGCTGGGTCGACAGCATAACTTTCATCTCTATTGCCCTGAAAATGAAAATAAAATTTTATAGTGTGTAACAATGATAAAAACAAAGATGATCATATACAATTGAGCTTTGATGACATATTTGGTCCATGCTTAAATTTGAGTCAAAATTGTAATTTAACAATAGAAGTATTAGTAGCCAACACCTTCGTTTCGTAAATAAATAGAATAAACAATTATAGTTGAAACACAATTACAGATCAAAATGTTCAGAAAATGTTTTCAGTACAATCATACAGTAATAGTCTTAGTTATGAGAATATCAAAATTATGTATTTGAGTTATGGTGAAGGGAAATGATACAAGAGTAAGAAAGCAATTTCATATTACCAACACCATGGTAACCTAGAAATTTATACATTAAAAAAATATCATAGTCTGGAAATAAGGGGAAGAAATGACTTTTTGATGAGAGTGAGAGGTGAAGAGCGAAGGACGGGGTGACAGGTACTTGAAGACCCCTGGAACTGAATCAACCAGGAGACTCAGATAATTGTGTCAGACTTATTATGGTCCGTTGTCATTTCAAAACATAAAGGGGGTTCTTTTTCAAAAATCAGAAGAGTGGAACTTGATTATATGAACCAAAAATGCTTTGAATGATAATTGGAGGAACTTTGTGGTTAGCATTGGGCATGTAAATGCATTGAGAGCAACTAATTAACTTGAACAGTAATTTGAAAGAGAAGTGTTTTTATTTGGAAATTAAAAGAATGAACTTCATTAGTTGGTGTTCTAGCTGTGTCAACATTGAATTCCGTATGAATTTGCAAGATATATTGAGAAATTTGAAAATGGAAGATACCATTTAATGTGCAAATATATAGACTAATAAGCCTTAGCAAAACTATTCGAAAAAAGTCACATTAAAAATAATATGTATATTTGTGGATGAAAAAATATATTTGTCAAAACACAACCTACTTTCAAGAAGAACCGATCTACCATCAAAATTAAAGCTTAATTTATACATGAATTATTAACCAATTTTGAAAACAACTTCACAGCAAGTATTTGTATAGACGTATCCTCTACCTTTGACATATCACACACACAAAAACAACAACACATTTAGGAATGAAGAGGCAGAATACACAACTGTCTGAAATCATATGTAACTGAACATAAGGGGTTGTCCATAAATTATGTAATGCTGAAAAGGGGGGAGGGGGTCTAAGACAGCATTACATTGAGGTAAGGGGGTATTAGTTAAGTGTTATGTAACATTTGCTGAAATAATTCTTTTTTTGAGTCCTGTACTAAAACATTCAAATAACTAATTAATTTATTTTATAAACAAATAAATTAAAGTTATTAGATATTAATTGTACAATAATTGGAACCAATTTTTTTATTGTATTTGTACAATTACAAAAGACTAAATATTGAAAGCTGATATGCAGTATATTCTAAAATCCATTTAAATTGGCAATAGACTCTTGTTAATGCGTCATCCTTGATGGTGTGTGCATGACTTGTGATCAAACATTTTCTGACCCATGTGTCCTTTCTTCACTCACAAATTGCCCCCAATCTTTATGTTACATGCAGCCAGCATCGCCAACTAATTTCTACTTTAATTATCATTAATTTTAGTATACAACACAAGTTTGTTTTTATTATGCTACAATTTATTTTCACTTCTTACATTTACAGGGGGGGGGGGGGTATCACAAGCAATACCAAATTATTTAGGGAAGGGTTCAGGGTTCAAGCATGCATTATGAGGGGGGAGTATTGAAAATAATCCAAATTTGAGTTACATAATTTACTGACAGCCCATAAGTAATGTGTAAAAATATATTGTGCCATTCTTAATGTATGTAAATAACTTCACTTCATCAATGTATAATGTAGAATTTGTCACTGATGATTCCACCATAATTGGTGGTGCAAAATTTCTAATCCCAACAAAATTCATTAACTGAATCCATCCCACGTGTAGATTAAATACCAATTGGCAACAGAAAAATTTAAACGGGACAGAAAAGTTTTTAGTACAAATTGAGTGGAAAGAGGTGTGCTTGTACAATTTAGAACCTAAGGAAATAACAAAAGGTATTTAGTTCTTTACATTTTTTAAATTCATACAAACAAAATAATACTTTCACATACAATGCACAGAGACCGCAAAAGCCTCTTGAAATTTCCGGAAGTATCACTGGCCAAATCATCCTCAAGACATCTCTTATACACTGGAATAAAACATTTCAAATATTATAATTTTAAATCAATGAAATAATAATTTTATAAACATATTACTGTCATGATCATGGCTGAAATAAAATTAATTATACTTACTGCTTTCATATGCTGCACGCACTGTACGGATTTCATGATTATTTAAAGTGCAAAGCACTTCAATTAGACACTGCTCATCTGTTCCCAAGCCACTCAATGCCTCGTGAATTTCCAAAGCATAAAACTGAGGAAGGGGGGTCATAAGAGCAAGAATTAAATCTTCAAACCTGCCACTTAATTCACTCTTCAGGTCTTTAATGAGATCCTAAAAAGAAAATTTACAAGATAAGGAAAAACACTGTTTTTAATTCTAGAGGACTCATAATTTTTTTATGTCTTACTTTGCCATATAGTGTTTTGAATTGTACACCAATTTCCAATCTCTGAGCATTTGTTCGTTTACATAAAACATTAATAATGGCTTTTTCATCAGTACCAAAGCCTTTCATAGCTTTCCGAAGAATCTCGGCATCATTACGTGGATTAAAATCTGGAGCTGGTCGCACTGTCGGTGTTCCCTAAATGATCAACAATGAACTCAAATTTTTATATCAACAAAAATAAATTATGAAGGTAGAAAATAATATTACAAGGTGGTGTATCTGAGGGAAAATTTATGAATAGAGTTAAACTGAAAGATTTATTGTTTTTGTTTCTTTTCTTCAATAAAAAAGGGATATAAATATTTCTGATAAATCAATTCAACAAGAAAATGCCACAAGCTAGTGTGGCCACACATCCTATTCCTCACCTTTTTATAAGTTGACATGACTGAGCAAGAGAGATTAGATTGAAAGTTCTGGTGCGCTTGAGCTGTCTGTCCGCTTGTCTGCCCCATTTGAGGGTATGGGCTACTCATCTGGGGAGTAGTGGAAGGCACTGAAGGATAAGGTGAAGAATTCTGCATTGGAGGGTACGCTGAAGTATTGGGAACCTGTGGATAAGGTTGCACATTAGGACCTGAGGGGTAAGGTTGTGCCAATGGAGGTATTCCGGGATAAGATTGAGAAGGATCACCAGAAGTTTGGTATGGCAGAGGCTGACTTGTTGTGGTTGTGGGGTATGGGCAATTCTGCATTGGCACTGGTGGTGCAAATGATGTTGGTGGAGCATTAAATCCAAATGAATATGGACTTGATTGATTTGAGAATGGAGGATATGGGGATGATTGTGGTGGCGCTCCAAATGACTGAGGAGGATAAGGTGATGATCCAGGGTATCCGGGGTTTAAAGGATAACTCAAGGATGAAGTTTCATAGTTTGGATTTGAGGGAGGAATCCCAGAGCCAGCCTTTAAAATGAAAAAGAAACAGCGATGAGTTCTCAGCTAAAAGAAATTTGGCAAATCCACCAACTAACTTGAACTTAAAATTTTTTGTAAACAGTTCAGAAAATTGGATTACCTATTGGTCTTGAAAGTAGGCAACTCTTTAAAATATACAACATGAAAATTAAAATAATAGGGATACATATATATTTATACACTTCTTCATGTTTGAAAAGTGCTGATGCAAATATTACCTTTTGCTGCAACCCTTTTGATAGTTCTTAGTAATCATATTTTGAATGCTTTAATTTTGTTTACAACACATGATATCATTGTAGTATATTTAATATTAATATTAGTGACAGACATTACGCTAAAACCAGTAAAAGACAATAACGCACCAGGATGTAATCAATAATATTATTATTAATATAGCTTATTGTCAAACGCCAAGAATCAACAGTTCACCCCTTAACATAAGCTTGGACAACAAATATTACAAGCAAACATTCGTAACGTCTTACAAAACAGAAGTTTGCATCATTTCTCATCATCTCAAGATCATCTAAATAAATCTGTTGATCACTCATTGTCCATCACACGTCATTGCTCACCTGGGGGTATGTAGGGTAGCCTGGATAACCCGGGTAGCTCATATTATTATCCGAAGAAAGAAATCACAGGAACACACGGAACACCAGGAACGGAAAGAGCACTGTCGTACCCGAAAGAAACCTATGTAATAACAAACATCAACAAGCAGCACAAACTTTACCTAGCGCACTCGCGTAATATACTCTCTGGCGCACTCTCTATGTGACTCACCGAAGTATGTGGCGTATGTGGCACTGAGTTTCTCCCGTTCAAGGCCATACCACACCCTCTCACAAGCGGCTGCGATGCGGAGTTATCCAGACAAGAACACGTGACTTCTAGAGATTCTGAGGGCAGCACCGTCGCAAATGGGTGGCAAGTGGCAGATGCTGTATGCCGCGAGCTATGAATTAAATTAAAACAGGGTATATGCGTTATCTTCTAGTATGTTGCTATCATTCTTTATTGGAGGTTTTCCTGCACTTATAATGGTCTAGAAACGTTTTTGTTTTGTGTAAGTACACTTTCTTCAGGTGGGATGTTCTTTTTCCACAAAAATATTCACGATAACTTAGTTGTGTGCGGTAGTCGAATGGGGCAATAGGGGCGGAAGAAACAGAATAAGTTTTTTCAGATTCTCATCTGTACCCAGAAATCAGGAAAATAGAATTATAAAACTCTCAAAACAAAGAGGGACAAAGTGGATTTATGTTTTGAAGCGAGAAAAGTTAGATACTAGTTATTTCAAGTCAATCGTGGCCGCTTACAGGAACCATAATCTTCGTAATTCAGTTCAAACGTCTAAACATTTTTCATTATCAGACTTTCACCTGCAAATGTACGCAGATTTCCCTCATTTTTACATAATACAAAAAACCCACTATAAAAACATAGCTTTCACAATAAATAAGTAGTCATTTACATGCATTACATGAACGTATTGCACAAACAGCATCGTAATCTGTATGAGCCACTAATATTTGATGAACTTTTCAAGATTTTTTTGTTAAAAGTTAAATATTACGTAGTTCACCAAACCTACAGTTTACGTCTAGCACCTGGGTTGTCAAGTAACATGTTCTAAATGGCCCCAAATGTCCATTAAAAGTTGGCAAGATAAAACATATTGAATGTGGCAAAGGCGCATGCGCAGCGGCTGGTTGTTATTGGAGGCAGTCGACAGGCGCTCTCCGCCGCAGTTCCTCCGTTTCCAGCCGGACACGGACAAGTGGACAGAGTATGTGGAGATGTTTGAACATCTGCTATGCCACCAGGTAGGTGACGCAAAGACGAAGAAAGCGTTTTTTCTTAGCTGTGTGGGCAGCAAAGTGACTAGCCTTTTAGAAAAGTTGTTTCCGGAGAAAGACTCGGCAGAAATGAAAGAAGGGTAAAACATTTTAACAAAGTGTCTCACGAAGTTGCAGCGAGATACAATTTTTTCCAATGCAGGAAGAGTGTGGGACAAACTCACTGCGAGCGGATAACAGAGCTAGCAGGGTTGGCACGGCACGGTTAGTTCAGAAAGTGAAACGTCCTATGCAGAAACTTTAATGAGGGGCATGGTGGTACTACACACACCCGAGGACAAGATTAGGGGCATTGCAAAGTGGGAACCCTTCATTAGAAGATGTAAAGAACGTGTGCAAAACGTACGTAAGAATTTGCGAAACCGCTCGTGAGATCACGGCGGGAGCACACGTGTGTCAAGTAAAAAACAGTGGGGCCGCACAGAACAGTATTAAGACAAAGATCAGTATGAACAGTGCTACGAGTGAAAGTAGCAACTACAATGCGAGATGAAATCGCGAGAATAGGCTGAGTAGGGAGAACAAAAGGATCTACAGTAGTGATAGTAGAAGAAACAGCAGTGGTAGTAGGAGAAATAGTGATAAGGACAGGTTTTAGGCGTGATAGCCTGGAGTAAAACTACTGAGACGCGATAGCTACAACAGTGACAGTGCTTGAATGAAAAGATACGAAAGGAAGAAATCATGCCGAAATTGTGAGAAAAGTCACGCGAGGGACTCGTGCAGGTTTAGAGAAGCACAGTGTTTTTGGTGCAAGAAAGTGGGTCACTTCCAGGAAGTGTGTGAAAAAAGGCGGCAATCAGAACGGGGCAGAAAACGGGAAGACATGGAAATAGACGTGATCAGTGAAGTGCTTAACGGAAGTAGACAAAAGAAGCTGATTGTGAAGGCAGAGCTAAGGAAGCAACCCGTAGATTTTTTGCTAGATATGGGAGCAATGGTCACGTTGATTAATCTAGAAACATAACAGCGTACAGGGGCACCTAGGTACTCGAAGGTGCACAAGAAATTTACAAGTTTTGGTAAGACACCTATTAAGATTTTAGGCAAAGTGAACCTGCGGGCAGCTTATAAGAAGAGACAAGCAACAGTAGAGGTTATTATAGTACACAGATATGACGTCACGAACATTTTGGAGTTAGATTCATTTAAC
Organism: Gryllus bimaculatus; assembly: GCA_017312745.1. Taxonomy (NCBI): domain Eukaryota; kingdom Metazoa; phylum Arthropoda; class Insecta; order Orthoptera; family Gryllidae; genus Gryllus; species Gryllus bimaculatus. The sequence goes on from BOPP01000097.1 coordinate 4,680,491, forward strand.
AAACTAGGCTTTGGGGTCGTGGACATGGTGAACCAAATTTCCGAACAAGAAGAAGCACAGATTATCAGTGAATTGGAACACGAATTCCCCCGGTCTGGGCGAATGCAAGAATTTCCAGGACAGCATTCAGCTTAAAGAGGGGTACAAACCCTTGAGCTCTCAGAGAGAAAGTGAAAGAGGAACTCGCAAGATTACAGGCGGATGGAGTAATAACACCAGTAGCAACAAGCCAGTGGGTCACATCTCTAGTTTTGATCAAGAAAGCAAGTGGAGCGATCAGGTTGTGCGGGGATTTTAAGAGCACGATGAACCAGCAGGTGGAAGTAGAGCAATACCCTGTATCCAAACTAGAAAATCATTTTTACAAGCTGTCGAGGGGGGGGGTAGCGGTTCTCAAAAATTGATTTACGTGACGCTTACCTACAGCTACCATTAGACCCGAAAACAAGTGAGATTTTGGTGATCAACGCCCCACTAGGGGTTTTTAGATACAATAGGTTGTCGTTTGGCATAAACTCTGCGGCAGCCTTATTCCAGCGTTGTCTGGAACAGATTACAGCAAATTTTAAGGGTGTTGCAATTATTTAGACGATATTATTGTGACAGGTAGCAGTGTGGGAGAGTATAAACAAAATTTAAGGTTGTTTAGTGTTTTAAAAGAGAATGGATACAAAGTTCATAAAGACAAATGTGATTTTTCCAAAGAACAAGTAGTGTTCCTGGGGCGTGTTAGATCGCACCGAGGTACCTCCTACCCTTCAACACGTAGAAGCAATTACACAGTTGCCTCCCTTTACCGTCTTAAAACAGCTTCAGGCTTTGCTATGTAAAATAAACTATTATAATAAGTTTATTAAAGATTTTTCTTCAATCGCAGCCCCTCTAAACAAACCAAGAAAGAAGGGAGTTAGATTCACTTGGTCAGATGAACGCAAAGTGGCCGTAGCTAAGCGGAAAAATGCGCCCACAGCCACGGTCAAGCGGAATCATTTTGTGCCGGGAAGAATTATAACGGTAGCAGCAGATGCATCAGACTACGGACTGGGAGCAGTGTTGTCGCAGAAAGACGAAAAAGGGCTGGAAAGATCAGTTGTGTTTGCCTCCTTAACATTAAACAAACGCCAGAGGAACTATTACCAAATTGAAAAAGTGGTATTGGGGATAGTCTTCGCAGTAAAGAAATTCAACGATTTCCTTTATGGTAGCAAGTTACATATCATAACGGACCGCAAACCGCTGGAACAGTTATTACACTCGCGCCTCGAACTTTGTTCCGTTTTGATGGAGAGTTGCTAGGTTCTAATGAATACTTTGAACTTTTCGTTCCCGCTTAACTTCACCACCAACGAGAGCAACATTTGTAGGGCAATATCAACGTTAGGGAAAGATCCAGACAGTGGTAGCTTGTGCTTAGGTTGCACGGTTGAACAATCCGCAGAAAATCGAAAATGATCCTATAATATCTTAAAATATACATTTTTCTTTTAATATCATTCAATGTTCCAGCAATATGAATGTATAAGAAATTATTTTAAATCCAAAGAGCGTCCAATTGGCGCTCTCTCCGGCATCTGCTGACTCTCAGTATGTACCACGCTCTTGGCTTTACAGCATTTACTCTTTGGTCTTCCCTTGAATATGGCCTTTGGTGACGCAACCAAAGGGTTGGAGCATAGAGGAGATATACAATATATCTCTACTCTACGGGTTGGAGAGTCTTGTGGCCTAGCGCTGTGGGTGCTGCGCGGTGACCGATGGGAATACCAATATTCTTCCGTCCTCTAACTCTAACTGCAATATAATTTTATTAATTTCGCGTGTTATTGAACGTAAACAAGTTCAGTCAATTATTGACGGTATTCAATGCATTGTTTATTTTTGGAGAATTTGTTTTCACTCGATACCAATATCAACCAACAAACCTGTTTGTTGATTCAAAACGTACATTTGATTTGTTCTTTGTTTTCAGTTGGCCATTCTAGATAGAAGTCACTTTGCGTCTCGCAAGCAAGTCTGCCGGCAGCTGGCCTGGCCAGAATACGAATGTATATAGAAGATCTTTCATTATTGCAATGTATGTAAGAATTTCAAGTAAATTAATTAAAACTAAAGTTAATAAAAATCATACAGGATTAGAGTAAATGTAAGAAACCTTTTGCCCTAATTCATTGTCTTGATAAACTGAATTATTCTTCTGTCGATACAAAATACATGAGTATTAAACTGTACCTTACGTTGCTGGAGAGATAATCCAGAACAAAAACAAAAAAAATCATTTAATGGAGACATACATTTTCTAATAAAAAACGTTCTAACTCCCACAAATTCTTTGCTTCTAACTGATCCAGTGAATGCAGTGGAGCATCTGGGCTAAAATGTCAATGCCACAGGCAATTGTACACCAAAAAATCACATTGTACTGATAAAACCATAGAATCAGGACTTTGGAAGATTGAAAATTGGGATGAAATGTTGAACCTCACGGTTTGGGAAAAAAATTACAAAGGCCCAGGACTAATTGTCATTTATTGTAATGAAAGGTAGACAATTATTCCATCAATATACAAAACAACAACATATAATAGATTTTGAATTTGTAATTCATGATTCCAAATATTAAACTTACAAAGGAGTTAAGGGGGACAGATTCACCACCATCAAATTGTAAAGTAGATTTTCAAGAACTTTTATTAAAGCAATGAAGATGATTAGGAAATGGATACTTCAGTACTTAAGTTGCTTTTTCACATATTACTTACATAGTATAAAGTACTGTTTTTTCTTTTAATTACCTGTCAAGTCAGATTGATGATATGATTAAATTTGACTTTACAATATGTATTTTATTACAGTTCTGTACATCTTAATTTATTTCATTGTTCTTGGCAACACAATAATTTTTATTGCATAGTACATTGATATTAGAAATGAATGGTATAAGAGTGAAATAAGATTTTATTCCCAAGTAGAAAGTTGGACCCGTAGGGCGATACTTGGGGTCGAGGGGGGCTAATTTTCATGAAAGAATAAAATAGTTTTACTCTTGAGTGGCACATATTATTTTATCCAGTGCTACATTTTTCAAGATTTCTTCTTATATTTCGATATCATTATAGCCCAAACTGAAGGCACCATTGCATTGTTTGTTGTTTTGTTAGGTACATATAAAATTTACTAATTGTGTATTTTGATAAACATATGTTTTAGAAGTAGCGAATAGTCTAATAGTGAAATTAAGGGTTTTAATTTACAAGTGTATAAAAGTATTGTTTATGTTGTCAGGGTCTTGGGGTAAATGATAGACGAGTGGGCTGTAATAAATAAAAAAAATAATCAAAGGTAAGAATTTATCGTGGCGGCCCAGAGGTCGTGCAGGGGTAATTACGACCAAGAATACTCTCATCAAACTAAAGAAAGCTTTCATATGTGTAAAACGCATAAATCTTGCGTAGTAACAAGCGAATCGCCATGTTGGGGAACCGGGAGACGCCCAGATGCATAAACCCAGCCCCCTCCAGTCCCATGGGAGCCTGCCCCCACGGCTGGCGCCGGTCCGCCTAAGTTGAATATGCGTCGAAAACACGCTTCCCGTTTACACCCAGCCACCCACCACTACCAATCCAAAGTCTGCTTCTGATCGAATTCAATTATAGGAACTGCACAGTATCGAAAAATTCCCCGCAATATAAGCATTGTCCCCGATTCCAAAAAAATAATAAGGGCAAGCTACAACGCACCCAAATCGTGAAGCTGTATTCCGAAACTACGCCGTAGACCACCCAGCATAAACACTGTTAGAGAGCGCCCAGTGGCAAATTCCATTTCTAGAAGTTAAAGAAGCCATACAGGGATTGGCTGAAAAAAATTAGAACGTAATACGTCGAGTCCAATTGGAAGACAGGCTTACGAACAGAGACAAGGGGTTGAAGCTACGTGAAATCGGAACTTACGAGGAGAAAAGTTGGCTGGTAGTCTCCGCTGGGGAGACTTCATTAATAGCATCTGTTGGGGGACATCGATCTCAAATTTCCTTGTCGAGCCGCCGGAAGCAGAGATAGCGCTCGAGCGCCCTCATTTTTTTAAAGATTGCCAATCATAAAAGTCGTGTTCGGGCATCTCTGAGACATGATTGATCGCAGAATGCTTTAAAATCGCGGCCGCAGTAAACTCTTGCGAGTAGTTCCTTGCGTGCGCATATTAATTAGAAAACGGTCCTAAAACTGCCGTGATCTGTCGCACTCGTCAAAGACTGATAAACTGGTGCAAAACAAATGACGTAACGTATGTATTACTCCGATACCCGTGCTCAACGCTCAGAGGTGTCGACGAACACGGGGTCATTGTCTGCAGGACGTCTGGGTTAACGGCCTTTTCCCAGCTGCCCGAGACCAGAGACGCCGAGATAACGTCACCGAAAGGCGAAAGGGAAAAGGGCGGTGACGTGTTTCAAACCGAGCTACGGTTGGAACCTTGGCTTTTGAAGCCACTGAAGCAAGACTGTATTGAAGTACAGAGAAGCTGAAATTTCAATTTTTATTTGCGAAGCCGCGCTTTGGACAGCTGTAATTTACCTATAAATTTACAATAGTTTAGCTCTACAAAATGTTCATTTGGCAAATTTTTTGTTTGATTAAATTTCTGTCATATTCCAAGGGTCGGTTTCACCAAACAAAGAATAAGAGGAGTAAGTCATGTTTACTCGAAAGTGACTTCTTGGAGCGTTTCAGTCAGAGCTTTAATCGAGTGTAAATCGCTTGCACGAGAGTAAATTCGAGAGTAACTTTACACGGCGAAAATCTGTCGAATAAAGTACGAAGTAAGCTCAGATTTCAACATGTGTGTACCTCCGGCGTTTTGTTATGGCTGGATAATTACGAATGATGGTATTTGAAGGCGACTCCAGCGATGATTCGGGATTAGTCTCTAGCGTCCCTCGAAGACAAAAGGCGCGGGATAAAATGGATTGGTTTTCCAATTATGGCTATCGAGAATTTGTCACGAGGTTGTCTGCCCAAATCAGGTGTTAACATCATCAGGTACATTATAAACTGTTGAGGACTTGTAAATTTCTTTTTCACCTTTTCAACTTTACTCGGCTGTTGGTGAAACCGGCCCTAAATGATTGTTTTTCTTGTAACGCATATCCTTCATTGCACCGAAACAGTTTTCAAGGATTTCCTCACAAAATACGAAGTGGCTTCATTCAAGAGTAGCGCCTACAGTGGAGTGGCGGCGGACATTAAGAGCGGTCCGTAGGGTGGCCGAAGCTCTTTTGCTGAACTTATTAAGTAAGAGGTCCAGTGTTCCATTCCACATTTCAGGGTAATTGTTTAGGCCGTAAACGGGGATGACGCATATACTTTATTTAGAGTTGTCCGATGTAAATCAGCTCATCCAATCGAAAGGTTGAACGGCACCATTGTGTGTTTGGTTTTTCATGAATTAAAATTTTAATGTAGTAAAAGAACCATACTGTAGTGACTTGTAAGCTCCCGATTGGATGACACTGTGACAGCTGTAAAAAATCGCAAAATACTCCGGAATTGGCGACGGGGGTTGAGTGAAGGTGTCGTGTCGTCAAGGTCGGTGACTGCGAAACGAGTAGATGCAAACGAGACAAGTAGACCGAATAGATCGCGGTTCTACAGCCCAAAAGTAGCGGTGGACACGACGCTGGTGTATCGTATATAATCCATGGCATCAGAGGCTGTTAAAACATTGCGATATACCGGAACTGTGTCAGTATTTTACTGGTACCGTAATCGCGTAGTCCACATGTGCAAGGAACCAATTCACACAATTCAATAGCTTAGTTATTTGTGGTAACTGCACAAGACAGTTACTGATTAGGAAAACTAAAAAGTAAATAAGATTACATGAGATTGCATTATCAGAATTAAGAAACTTCACAGCTTGCCATAATGGCAATGATATTCCAAAGCAACGACTAACCAGAACACAATTCATCGAACTTCAAAGACAATAAATACACATTTTATTAGCAAACTCTTCCATACTTGTAGAAAGATTCTCATTACATTACCTTCATTGTCCAGTAACATAGAACTATCGAAATGAAATTTTATTTTACTACATTAAAATTTTAATTCATAAAAAGCACTGAAGCATCAAAACATTTCCACTTTCCAAAAAATCTACTTCCAAACAAATTGAAGCCTACACAATAGTAACTACCCATGACAAAGGTTTTAGTGTGATTCCAAATGACAAAATGTTTGAGACATCACTTTTTCTGGAGCATGAGTTCGTTTATGTTGTTTTAAGTGAGCTGACTGTTTGAAAGCTGCACTACAAAGGTCGCATGCATATGGTTTCTCGTTTGTGTGGGTTCGTTTATGCAATTTTAAATGTTCTGACTGTTTGAAAGCTGCACCACAAAGATCACATGAATATGGTTTTTCATTAGTATGAATACGTCTGTGTTGTTTCAGGTGAACAGACTGTTTGAAAGCTGCACTGCACATATCACACGCATATGGAGTTTCATTTGTGTGAATTCTTTTATGTTGTTTTAGATGTTCAGACTGCTTGAAAGCTGATGGGCACACATCACATACATATGGTTTTTCATTGGTGTGAACACGTCTGTGTTGTTTTAAGTGGACCGATTGTTTGAAAGCCGCACTACACATATCACAAGCATAAGGAGTTTCATTTGTATGGATTCGTTTGTGTTGTTTCAAGTGTGATGACTGTTTGAATGCTGCATTACAAACATCACATACATATGGCTTCACGTTAGAATGAATCCTTTTATGAGTTTCCAAAACTCTAGACTGTTTGAAACTTGTCCCACACGTGTCACATGCATACGGCTTATCACTATTGTGAACATATTGGTGATTCTTTAAACCTACCCACTGTTTAAAATTGGCATCACAATGATCACATTGGTATGGTTGCTCATGGATTTGGGAATTTTTTTGACTTGTAATATTTTTACAATATTTGCAGCACTTCCCACACTTTTCACATACAAATGTAGACTCATTTCCAACGGTTTCAGAATCTTTTTGAAAATCTAGAGGCAACTTCACAGCTGGAGCACATATTACACATGAAAATGGCAATTCATCTTTGTGAACACACTTTGCTTGTTTAATTTCCTCTTGTTTGTTCAGATCTGAATTACAAACCCCATGAATGCATTGCTTGGTGTATATTTCTCTTCTATGTCTATCAAATTTCAAAGGTAACGGTGCATCTTCACTTGGAGGACAACAGCAGTTTGATTTACAAGCCTGTTGCGCAGTCAACATTGTGCAGGTTGTCGCATGTTCTAATAGATGAAATGGCGAAGGAAAAACTTGCCGACAGTGGGGGCAAACAGGTGATACTTCTGGAACAAAAATACACAAAATAAACATTACAAAGTGACACATGTTGCACTCGAGAACAGAATCAAGCAATATCAAGGTCCCATGATGAGAGATTAAAATACGACGGCGTTCTCAAAATAGAGCTGCCGGAAGGCGCCGAGAACGTCGGTTTTGCGGGCGACATGGCACTCATCAAAGCGGCTAAACATATAGAGGAAGTGGCGAAATCGCCAATGAAGCCATTCTTAGTCCGCCGATGGTTAACCTCTGCTGGCTTGCAATTAGTGGACCAAAAAACTGAGGTAATCCTCGACACGAGTAGGAAGGTGAGATAATCCAACAAGACAAACGCATCCTTTCGAGTCCGTATCTCAAGTTCTTAGGAATTACGATTGACAAGAGGTTTTGCGATCACCTACATAAGTCAGCGATAAGGCGGTAAAAGCGATAATGGTCTTGTCGAGAGTAGTGTCGAATGTTCAAGGAGACAGGAGCGGAGACGACTGTTGTCAAATGTAACCACATCGATCCTGCAATACGCAGCTCCAGTATTGGCAGCCGCAATAAATACGGCGTCGAACAGGCAGATCGGTACAGAAGGTTACTTATGATGGCTCGCGCGGCCTCATCCGATGCAGAATGTATAGTGATAGGCATGCCTCCAATCGAATTCCTAGAGGCAGAACGACACAGGTTCTACTAACGGCGCGGAAAGAACAAGGGAAAGGAAGGCTTATCAAGCCACGTTTGACAAGCCACAAGTAATTCAGTGGCAAAGACCATGGGACAGCTTGCAAAAGGGGAGATGGACGTATGTATTCATTCCAAATATAGAACGGGAAGAATTTAGCTAAGGCAAGTATGGATGTTTCCGTACATTTTTATTTTCGAAATCCATGTTGGCAACTTGAAAACGCGCCGTGATTACTGAGAAAGGTTTCCGTTGGTACGTAAAAAAGTTTCTCTAATATTTTTTAAAAATCTGACAAAAGGGAAATTGGTCTATAACATTTGAATTTCATCAGTGTTGCCTTTATGAAGAGCGGCTTAATCTTCGCTGTTTTCAAAACATCTGGAAAAGTTCCGGTGCATTAAATGTGAGTTAACGGGTGTATAATAGCAGGCGCACAAGTCTTTAACAATCCGGAAATTCATCTAAACCGACAGAATATTTATTTTTTAGTTCACCGACTATTTTGAGAATTTCATAGCAAGAAGTTTCGGAAACGAACATCATGTCTACATTTTTTGGGGTGAAAAGGGTAAGTCTCTTTTATTAACTTGCAAATTGTTACCCACATGCAACAATTAAACTATTAACTTGCAAAACTGTTAACAACACAATGGCTTTTTTATGGCCTGAAGAGTTAAACACAGTAACGTCTTCCTTCCGGTACTAATGCAGCGCCGTACATGTGCAAGACGGCAGAAGCCCTGCAGGCGTTGTATCCAACATTACCACTTCTAACTTGTACTTGCATGCGTTGAGTAGCAGAACTCAGCTTGATAAATATAACGCATGGATTTCTAATACAAAAAAGATGGGTCCTCTGGATTGACTCTACGAGCTACAGTGCTGAAAATTATTGATTTCAAACGTACTACTCGTAGTTATACTTTATTATTTTCATTCTATTGCTGCAACGTCCATACGCACACAAAAGCTATGTTCTATGGTGAAAGGTTGAAAAATTATATTACTCCATTTTTCAGCAAGCACTACAATTAAATCTTTGGAGATGTTATCCTTAAAACTTTCCGACAGCCTTGAAATTGCCCAATTAGCAGGAGCTTCTTTAAGAACAGTTCATTTATCATTCCAAGATCAGTAGGGGATCTAGCGAAGAAAAAGAGGTCTTCAGTTCAGGAGAAAACCTCGGATTCGAAACAATTTGAGCTATTGGTGCAATGCAAGGAGGGGAAAATTCCGCCCCACTGGCCAGAGAATCTGTGCAAGTTTAAAAACCAGCTAGTGACTCATACGATGTACAACGCTCTTTTAGTCAGTTAAACGTCCTCTTACAAGATATTAGGAAACGTTTTGTTGGTAATAATTTGAAAAAGATATTTGTTTCTTATTGTTTTGGAAATCCTTGTATATAATTGGTTTAGGAAGAGTGTAATGTTTAATTTTGATCTTTATATTGTCAAATATAATAATATACCCTAACATAGTCGTATTGTAATAAAAAAAAATTGATTAAATGATGCATATTTCTTACACTTTAGTACATACTTCTGTATATTTTAATACATATATATGCACATATTTTCCCAATTTTTAGTACATAATTATCCGGGCCCTACTTATTACTATTATATAATATTATACTACTGATTACTATTATATAAGTGTAAAAACTGTATAGTACTCGGGTGGCCGAGGTGTTTAATTGGTGTTTACGGCTCAGCTCTTCGGAGGGGAATGTCACAGGTTCGGGTCTTGGTCGGAGAATATTATTTGTCACAATTCTCTGTTGCCGCAGACAATAAGAGGGAAATTCTAGAAACTTCATTGAAACCATTTGAAGCAACTCTAATCGCAAATACTATTAATCAAGATAAGTAAACTGAAAGTATATATATATATGATTTATATGATTTTCGAATTTTCAATTGTTCGAGCAAACAATTTTTCACATCTCTTATTGGATTTGTAAAACGTATCATCAAATCAATTATTATCTTTCGGCGTTTATGACTATTACAGAAGTGCCAATTCTCTGTATAACCCGGGGTGGAGAAGTGGTTAAATATCGGGCTCGGACTCAGCATTTCGGAGAGAAGGGCCGCTGGTTCGAGACTAGCTCGGGCATAAATATTTGTAACAACTCTCTGTTGCTGCAGAAAACGTTAGAGAATTTTATAAACTTTATTGAAAATCATTTGAAGCAATTCTACTCACATATACCATTTATTAAGATTTTAAATAAACTGGACGTGTAAGTCATTTTCATATTTTGAAATTTTATACAAGTTTATAACTCTGTTTTCATTGTAAAACGTATGTCACATAAAATCAATTGTTCAATTTAATATTCAAATCAATATAATATTGCGTGCCGTTTAGAAACATTACGAGATAGTATGTGCTTTGGCAGGATCACTAGTTTGCGTTTATTTCCCGGTTACAGACTCAGGTAATTTCAAAATACGAACAGGTTTGTGTTCCATCTGTACAGGAACAGAAAAACATAAAGACCAAGGTATATACAAACATTTTGAGTTGTATTGTGTTTTAATGTCATACATTTATACTAATCTTTGACCATTATGTAACCAAAATATTTTACTTACTTTGCAAGCCTTCTAGTCCCATGTTCTTCAATGGAGGAATGGCAACCACAGCATTTTCAACAGAACTAACACATAATGAGACCCCTTCCCTCTCAGAGTCCGTTTCTGCCTGCAAATTAACGACAAAATTTCAAATGAAAATATTTGTTCCTGCCGAGCTTATCTACGAACAACAATGAAAAGCAATTAATAAAAAGCATCCACCGGGCAGTGCAGTTCGCTGCATGCGGGTCGTGGCACGCTGGCGCTCTGCAGTGCGACCCTCGCAATGCCCGAGCGCGGCAGCCAATGCCACGGGGGAAAAACTCGTATGACCGAGCTCTGGTCACTGAAAGGGGAATCAATCTTCACAAGTAAATTACGTCCTTTGTTGTCCGCCACGAGGTTGGGCCTAGCCTTCTGAAAGCAAGGGAGGAAAATGTAAAATACCAACTAGTCATTCCTTAAGCAGCCCAACTTCATAGTGGTCAAGGCCAAATGCCTGCCAGTGGCCATTGAAACCTCTGTGGTCATTGCCCTCGAGACATTCAGGATCCCGTCCAGAGGTGATCTGCATACTACCTCGTTAATTAATCGCACAAGTTCTAATAAGCTCTTCACTTAATTTGTACTTTTTGGTCCTCTGGAGAAGGGAACTCAGAGAGACCGAGGAACAGTTGGGAGTTCGTGGGAAGTGCATGCTATTTAATATAGCTTTCAGAATATTGTGAAGTCAGAATACATGTTTTGTTGATCCTTGATACCGAAAAACGGCAAAACGTCTACCCGGCTGTGGTCGACACTAACTCCTAAACTTATCAGTCGATTTTCTCCAGAATTGATATTTCCCAATAGATCTGATCAAAAGCGAGGCGCTGCGAGTTGGGACAGGATATTTTGTATTTCGGGGGTAATTTACATGAAGCCTCGACGTTTTCTAAACCTCAAAAATGGAACTTCGTTATTTTATTAAACCTTGTCCTCAGCGTAACTAGCTCTTAAAAATAGCGTAGGTCTCATTTCGAATTTCCCGCACTTCGTTTGCTAGAATAAATTAGAAGTTAGCGTTGGAACAATAAGAACGCCGCAAAACGGCAGTTTGAAAGTCTCAAAATAATTTCTCTTAGTTGGGAAAAGTTTCTGGGAGAATGCAACGGTGTTTTGAATTGAGCTTCTTTTCGCGGCTAATTCGCTACGACAATTTCACAAGCGATGGCTAAAAGTCTTAATATGGTCAGAGATTGAGGTATTGTATGTTTACATAACCATTAAGTAAGGAGAGAAAGTACGTTTATTGTAGCACCACGTACATTTAGAGCTGTACATGTTTGTCTTAATGGGAATACTAGCATTCAGCCCATGTTTTAATATGTAGTGTACACAATTTATTGAGTTATATTCCCTAAATCCCTTCACAGAGAAAACTACTTGGAATGAACCACATACCGAAATGTTCCCCTCTTACGTTATAACTCAAAGTATTCTTTAAACTAGTGGGGCTACAACGGTACACCTTTCTCGCCTTATTTCTAAATCTGCAAGATTCGAAAATTCGTCGAATTCACCGAAAATGTGACATACGCCATTCTTTAAAGCGTCTCTTTTTCTATCAGTGGAAAACTGTTAAAGAAACAATTGGAGAGTGTTAACACATTTCTCTCGGCAACGGCTATAATCTATTAATTTCCCGCCTAGTTGGACGCTTTATGGCAATAGTAATGAATTATGGGGTCAGATTGTGAATTTCGCGCGCAAAACTTGGTGATGTGTCGCCATGTCTCCCCACGACAAAGAGCTGGTTACTTCACCGCCGCCGCCCTCCCCCCTTGCACGCTCGCGCCGGCACACTGTCCTTTCTGGGACCCGATTCTGTGGCCAAAAGGCAATTTTTCAACTTTCATAAATGAACTTTCTGGTCACCATAATGTGAAGTAAACACTTCAAAGTTAAACGTTTTGCAAAGTTAACCGCTGTTGATTGTTGGGCCCCTGTCGCGAGGCATGCTTGTAAAGTTGGTTCTTCACCGTTCGGTCTCCGTGTCGAAGTGCGAGCTGTCAAGCCCAGGTGAAATGTGCTGTCTTTGCATGTTTATCCTGTTTTCTTTGAAATTGGTCATTTTGTTATCCTCCCTGAATGTCCTTTCCATAGCTATTAGTTTTAATGTAAATTAAATTCACAGTTCCTAAAAATTGGCACTTTATCCATTGCTGTGAATTTTAGTTCTACGAGGGTTGTCTTTTATATTTCAGGATTAGAGAACAAAAACAAATATTAATCATCGAAAATCACTTTATTGTTTCTCAAAATATTCCCCATGAAGATCTATATACTTTTGCATGCGTCTGAACCAATTGTCGAAGCACTTTTGCCTCTCTGATTGAGGTATCTCCAAAACATGCATTCTGAATGCAGCAGCCGCTTCTTCAAGTGTCGAAAAAGTTGACCTCTCAGTTTGTTTTTTACGTACAGAAATAAAAAGAAGCCATTAGGTGCCAAGTGAGGACTATACGGGGGATGTCTCATCAAATCGATGTTTTTGGTGCTCAAAAATGCAGTTCTATGAGCCGATGTGTGAGAGCTTGCATTGTCGTGGTGAAGAGTGATCCGTCTTCGGCGGTTGGTTTTCCT
>BOPP01000097.1:4693944-4708999 GCA_017312745.1 Gryllus bimaculatus
CAGTCGACTGCTGTTTACGTTCGGGCTCATACGCGTAAATCCACGATTCATCACCTGTCACGATGTCAGGCGTGTTTCGAAGCACCGCGATCGTATTTTTGAGCATTTCTTTCGACCAACCGACACGAGCCTTTTTTTGAGCGATTGACAAATTGTGTACGATCCAACGCGAACAATTTTTTTGACAGTCAAATGTTCACGCAATATTGAATGTATGCTGGTCCCACTAATGTCTAAGGTTGTCTCAGTCTCACGATAGGTCACGTGATCTTGCAATATCAGTTCACGCACAGCATCAATGGTTTTCGGAACAACAACTGATTTTGGACGACCTTCGCGGTCGCAAATCGCGGATGATGACACGAGCCATGTATTTATTTTACTTAATTAAGAACCAAGCCGCCGGCCGACGCCCGCCGCGGGCCTAATCCGGGGCCGCCGCCGTGACCGCCACAAAGGGACCTGGAGCAACGCCGTAGCAGCCGCCGCCAGACGCGCTGAGCGCAGGGATGCCCGAGCGCTGCACCTGTGAGCTGGATCACGACCGCCCGGGAGGGCAAAGACACCGGAGCTGAAATGAACTCTGGCCATACCGGCTGTTAATAAGTTAAGATTAGATTTAAGTTAGTTTTAAGTTTATTCATGTCACTGGGCTTCACCCACACACTATACTAAGTGATTAAAGTAGTTTATGAAAATGCTGGAGTCTTTCTCTCAAGTAGTTAGGCAAGCATGCATGCCTCCCTCTAGGGAGTCTGCCGACGAAGCAACCGGGCAAAGCTGAATCGCCGAAGGAAGCAGGTAATCGGAGAGGCGGTGGTTACAATACCATCGATAAACACTGGTCCTTGATGGAGCTTCATCGCCAAAAATTGAATTAAGTTCATCCATGCACTGTTGCTGAGTTAATCCACGTCGAAAATTGTAAAAAATAATCGCGCAAAAATGTTCACGATTTAATTCCTTTTTTGGGCCACGATGAATCTTTTAAGTTATTGTAAACAACACAGCGCTCGTTTGTCAAAACAACACAACGCTCGTTCTGAGTACGTATAACCTCAAAATATCCAACTTTACGATAGAGCTGTCAGTTGCCATATTGCAACACCAGGGTTGCTAAATCCCGAAACATAAAACGCAACCTTCGTATTGACTACAACTTCAAAATTTGAATTGACTTTTAAAAAATTCACGGGGTTTTACGGGATTGGGACACGGCTTATTCTACTAGTAGGTTATTATTAATCACGCTCCAACAAGTTCATCTGCAACAAAGCGCAACTCTTGACAAGAAAATGTTTTTTCTTTAGACATGCATCGTTTTAGACTTATTCGATTTGTGGCGTTCAGTTTGTGATAGAGATGCACAGATCACGCTAATTAACGGCTATATAATTGAGAATGTTAACAATAATCCAAATTCATTGACTGAATAGAAAATTTAGTATAAAATTTGCCATTTATACTAAAATTTTGAAAAAAAGGTAGTATAAAGATAAACATCGAGAATATGTTTTTTAGAAAAATTTTGTTTTGATTCAATGATAGCTTCATCAAGATAAAATTAATGCCATCATTTTCATCATCTTATCAACATCGTCTTCTGTTTCGCGAAAAATCAGTTAGGACAAAAAGGCGGGAACCTTTGCAGTGGTCACACGTAAGGTGTCCGGTTTAATTGTACAAGCAGTAAGTATTGCAGCACATTAAAAAAAAGAGAAACACAGTTATTTTAATAAAATATAGACTATAAACAGATGAAAAGGTGTTTAAACACACAGAGGTAACTGTGTATTTAAAAAGAGAAAAGTTGTTCGTACACACTTAGAGGGGCTTGTTTTAGATAATTTAAGTAATCATCAATATTTGCGTATAAAAAGTAATTTACTTCAGAAAATACTTTAAGAACGCAACAATATTCGAAACACAAACACAGTGTAGTATCTACGCCAATTACAAAAATATTTGGAATTTTAAATATATACGGAGCGGAGTGGAGTGTAGTGGCAGAGTGCTCTGAGGAGCAACGGTTTAAATATTTGTATTTTCACTATTTTTCATAAATAATTCTACGCCTTGTAATAGTGCTGTGAATAGTTCCGATTGAGTGAGTTTTTGGTTTGTCTAACAGAAAATGTTTAAATTGGTAAATTACAATTAGGTGCAAAATGATTACGTCCTATGACAACCGCTAACAGGTGTCAAGTAGCTAGTTGATTTTCAATGAGTTATATCAAACCTATTGAGGTTAATATGATTTTTCTGTTGTAATGACTGTAGACATGAGTGCTGTATATGTAGTTTCGTTTGTGGCCTTGCTATTGTAATTTTTGCCCTGTAAATAAATGCGCTCTTTGTTCTCCCTGAAATTGGTGTGCATACCCAAGACCATAAAGACCACCTGTAATATAAGTGGTGTTGGCGTACCCCTTGTGTTTGCCCATTCTCCGCAAAAGTTTACAAAATGTATTACTTAGGTCCCCCTATTGTTAACAGAGCGGTATCTGAGATACCGTGTTTTATACATTGCATTAAATACAAGCGAAATTACGCAAAAAAGTGAGAGTTTTTTTTTTAAATTGCACATGACAATTTTTAAAGAGGTAATTTTTTACAATAGACAATTTTGTTTAAGACAAAATTATATCTCCAATACTGTAGGATTGGAATGTTAAGTTTTTGGAGTTTTCGGAATTTTCGAAAATACATAATTCGTCGGATAAGAGATGAAAACCCCTTTCTATCGTTTGTTGATACATACGAGAAAATTTAAAGAAAAAATTACCTACATTTTATGCAAAATTACCTGAAAACCTCTATTTTAGAAAAAAATTGCACACGACCTTATTTTATGATGTCTTTAAAGAACAGATTTTACAACGCAAAATATATCCATCTTCAATGTTGTAGTTGTACGAAGATCTCACAAAAAATTGAACTATTGCAAAATTTTCGAAAGATCAAGGATTTCAACGAGAATCAACCCTGCACAATTCTTCTCTTAAACGTCCTTTGTTATATTCCAGGTCAGATTAATATTTTTTTGAGACTTTCTAAAAAATAAAAGAAATGTTTTGAGGCATGTAAAGTACACCTAAAAATCAAAATAACCCTTTCAAACCAAGTGGGTCTTGAGATCGTTTACATCGACCGGGAAACATCAATTTTAGAGAAAGTCCGCTGAACGGTTTACGGGCTAGCGTTGACCACAAACGGCAGAATAACGGACTGACGTTTAGCAGTCAATCGATTTTTCGGTATCAAGGGCCCACAAAAACATGGATTGTGATTATACAACGTGTTAGGGAAGTAACTTACTATAGAAAGGACAAGATTTATGCACTTTTTTGTTACCAGGGTCCGGCAAGAAGAGTTTTTCTGCCAAATATTGGCCATTTACCAGCGCACGATTACAATAACTACTTTCTCTTCTTATGGAGTAAGGGAGAGAAAGTAAAGAGGAAGCAGAGTTCTGACTTACATTTTTTGATTCGAGCTCGTCCTTATTTTCATTTTCACACGCCGCTTTAGCTGCTGCCTTCCCGTGATGCTACAACATGAAAAGAGCATTATTAAATCTAGATAAGACATTTTTCTTAATTCCTACATCAAAAATATTTTCATTGGAAATGTCATTTGGGAAATATATTGGATCATTTTTTCTCACCTAACTACGTACTTGCAAATTGTAATGCTGCGGCAAAAATGGCGATTTTTCCACACAAAAACTCGTATTTTTGAGCCCTGATACCGATAATGTTGATCTATCTTGTTCCTAGATGTTTTAAATTACTTTCTCCAACACGTTGTCAGAATCCACGTTTTGAAAGTTCTTGATAAAAAAAATTAGTTGGCAGCAAAATACATGTCTGTTCATGCAACACTAGTCTTAACCGTTCAGACGATTTTCTTCAAAATTGATTTCCCCAACGATGTGGCTGAACTGGACGCCCTACGGTTTGGAAACGATTATTTTAATTTTGAAGGTCTTTTACACAAAGCGTCACAAAAGAAAACATTTTCAACGTTTTCTCAAAAAAGGGTCCAAATTTGTTAGAATTCTTTGCCTCTCATAGAGCAAATACCGGTTAAAAGCATGGCGCAGAGTCCATTTTGGTAAACTATTTTTGAAAATTACAAAAAATTAACATTGCTTAACTGCAATATTGATAAAGACTTTTTAGAGAATGACATTTGTTCTTCAAAATCTCTAAATATGTGTTGTTTCGCGTAATCTCGGAATTTGTAGATTAGCATTTCTCGCGCTTCTGTTGCTTGATAGTGAATTTCGACTAGAGCAACACCGTGACTCGACAGTTTGATTGAAAGAATTCTCATTGTTTAGTCGATAATACACTGAGGTGACAAAAGTCATGGGACACCTAACAGGAATGCCATATTGGGTGGAAAATAGCGACGCCTTGTGAGATTCTGCTCAAAAGAATGTTGCAGCAATAAATTGTTAGCAAGAAACATTAATTCTCGGTGTCTATGAAGATTAATTCTACACGGATATACACGGTCCCGGTGTTCTACTTCTCATAATAATAATAATAATAATAATAATAATAATAATAATAATAATTATTATTATTATTATTATTATTATTAATAAATATATTATGAAACCAGCAAATTAAACAAATAAAATATAAATAGTTCATTAATTATTCCAAATAATTACAAAAAACAATAAAATATTTTGATAAATGAAACAGGTAGACATATGATACATGATTAGTCATTCGCGCACAAGACTATGTCTTCTGCGAAATAATGAGAACATTATTTGTACTTTGTTACAAAATGTAAATAAATAATTTTTTTTAATGTGAAAATCTGACAATAGAATTAATTCTCAAAATGACTACCATTTGTGAAGAGAGAGGCGTATATTCACTCCAGTACGGTGGCTGCAACACGTCGAAGGGTAACAAGGCCAGAATAAGCGCTTTCCCTTTCTTCCGACAAAAATTCGCCACGGTCTCCCAGCCTGAAATATGAGGGGAGGCGGCCGAGGTTCTCTAAAGTGAAAAGCATGCAGAAGGATTTCACGCGGAGCTTACATGTCAGCTCCCAATGCAAGACTCCGCACATGGCCTACTGAATTTTAAAAACGTGTAATTATATACAAATGTTTTAAGATTTCAACTTAATTACCTCTTAACAAGGTACAAAAACGACGAGGAGTAGCAGCAATAAATTATTAGCAGGATTCCTTGTTAAATACGGCAAATAAAAATGTCTGGTATCAAAAACATATATCTTTTCGACCGCGTAGCGATCATCATCAGAGCTTCAAGCATCCGCGCCGGAAACAAAGTTCTGAGGATGATCGCCATGTGATCGAAAAGATCTTTAGCATAATATATGTTTGATACCAGACATCTTTTATTTACCATATTTCATTATTAAAAGGTACCTACCTCACCAGCGATCAAATTAAAGATTCCTGATGTCTATGAAGATTGATTCAACACGAACCTATTTCAACATTAAAAAGAAGTAAAGAAGTAATCAACATGAAGACACAGCATACTATATTATTATTCTTGTCATAAAAAGTGAGAGCTTAGCGGCAATGTTTCACGAGATATTTTCTTGATTTCTCTCTTGAGCCGGCTTTCATTAAATAATTGTTACGTTGCTTTTGATAAATCAGTTATAACTTCCCTCCACGTCTTCAGTATTAGTTTTGTTTCTTAAACATTATGAACAGAATCGACTACTTGCCTACCCCACCCTCTACATCCACTCTGCGTAGCGCGTAAAGGTTCTGGCGTGTGAGCCGCGTACCTGCCTGCCTACTCTTGAACGGGAAAAACCCAGAAACAGGAAAACAGCTGCAGCTTATAACCTTAGGCCCGCCTCTGCTGTCTCGACGTGACAGCTACAGCACTTTTGAAAGGAGGCAAAGACTCGCAGTTGCCAAATTACCAAAACAAGAACATGTGCGGTCAATTATGGGTTTTAAGTTTAGATACAGACCCCGTACAAAAACCTCTAATATTTTTGAGAAATCTGACAAAAAAGGAATTGGCCGGTAATTATGAATTTCATTTTTTGTCTATGTAACAAGTGAATTCATTTTTTTTCTGAAAAAGTCTGGAAATATCCCTGTGCATAAAAAGCATTGAAAATGTGAGGTAACGAGTGTATAAAGGCAGGAAAACCATATATTAATAGACAATCCGGAAATTCAGCCAATATACGAATATTTATTTTGTTTGTTGACTACTCCGAAAATTCGATGGAAGACGTTTCGGAAATAAACATCGTGAACACTTTTGGGGAAGTGTATGATGTTGAATTTTGCGGTTTTAGCCCTTTGTGAGATCAGCTACAATTCTACAAAGTGTTGGTTGACGAGGTTTGCAACATTTTCCGGATTACTGTGCTTTTGTTTCTGTAATTCTCTAGGATTCGCTTTCGCGCACGCCAAACGTTGTGACGTCATTCTGGCCATGTTATGCTATAAATACGTATGCAGTGTCTATTCCGAATCAGGAAGAATCATTTGCAACGTGTTTTTATTTTGATCTTTTTGTACTCTGTTGGCTACAACAACCTTTTCCATTACTAGATCATCCGAATATGTCTCTTAAAAAGACTTGTAACCTTTGGGGTAATGTTGATGGCATATTTTTGTCTTGTGCTTTTTAATAAGTTTTTATTTAACTCTGAGTTATTGCACTATTTGAGTCGTTTTTATATAATGAATGCCGCAATACAAGATGAGTCTTCAGAATGTTTGAGGTTTGTTATTTTATTACGGAATATTTCCTTAGAATTCAAAGAAAGAAATGCCATCCTTATTTTTCACCATTAATTACATTTGTAATTATTCTGTTCTTCCTTTTATATGCCTTTTTATTATTTTTTAAATGTTGAATTGTTTTAATATCATCCTAGGCCTGCAGTGATTTATTTTTAATGCATTTATACAGGGCCTGTTCCGCCTGAAAATATGACAATTTACGTCACGAAATAAGTGCAGAATGAGTTTTCATTTGTGGAATAACTTTGTTGAGGTTAAAGTAGGGTACAAGGTATTAAGGTAATACACCCTTCGAGAAGCGGGTCGGCGAGGGGGAAAGGATGGGAGGGGAAGAAAGAGAAGGGGACGAGGAGTATTTTTCAGCCCTCCCTCAAATTACGCTAAACGCTCTGACAAATGAATGAAACTTACCTATAGGCGATTTTTATGGCGGTTTGACTGTCAGTTTTATAACCCAAATATAGGTTATTACTAATACCTGAATCATACTCAACTTGCTTCCCCCAAACCCTGATCCCTTCTGCACGGTGCACTTACGCACATGGGAGTGGCTACACTTCCACTCGAAACCATCACACAATTTCTTTCGCTTGTCCAACCTCATACGACACTAACACACATCACACTTGAAGCCTTCAGCAATGAAACCACGTTTTTGCGCCCATTCAATGACAGCCAAATACCCTCTTCGGCGCAACGCGTATAAAAGCCACTTTTATTCTCACTATCGTAGCACAGACACTCGACACACAAAAACAAATCACAAAGAATCTGAAGAACGCAAGACACTTAACTGTACGACAGCAACGTAGCTAACCACTGCGACAGCTATTCGACACGGAAAATCACGTAGACAAAAACACGATTTACGTGCCACCACACACTATTTCGTAATGAAGTTTCAACAAACTTAGGGTGAAATGCCGCCCCCCCCGTTAACTTTTGACGTTACCGCGACCAATTACAAACCATTAAATTATTTCAGAAGCGTGTTTTTTACAATTCATTTAAATCAGCCACTCGTTCGGCGTGGGCGGCTGCGCGCGCGCTTTGCTGCCGCACAGTTCAGTTTCTTGCGTTTTCACATTCTTTGAAATTGGTTTTGAGTGTCGAGTGTCTGTACTACGATGGCAAGAATTGATGTGGCTTCTTGGTGAGAGCGCTTAGCGTAATTCGAGGCAGGGCTTAAGGAGTCTCCTCCTCCCCTTCCCCTGCTTCTCTAAGGTTGAATCATGCGCTATACTTTAACCGGTCTAGATTTCATATTGGATATAGTTTACAAGCAGAAATACTTTCCCTTACGACTTTTGCGAAGGTCCACTGCAATATTTGACAAATGATTGTTGAAGATGTTCACAACTTTCTCAGATGATACTGTTCTGACAATGTGAAATTTTTAGTATGCCTTACAGAATTCAATGAATGACAATCACAAATACTAATGATATTTAACATACTTGTACTACAATATCAACCAATATTTGTCATTCTAAGGGCCTGTTTCACCGATGCCTGTTTAAGTTTCGAATACTAATCCAACAGATATTTTATCCGTCAGATAAAAGTGCCTAATATTTATTTTGCGTTTCACCAATGTCTTTCTTGTTAAAATATCTGACATCTTTCTGATAAATAATCTGGCTGATTGCTGTTCCACCACCGGCAACGCCGCATTTTCGAGTCAAGCGCGCTCTGTGCGCGCGAATTCGAATGTGTTTTGATAATGGAAGTGTCAGGTGTTTTTCGCTTCATTGCAGTTTACTTCGGCGTGAGCTGTGTGCGAGATCTGTGTAAAACTTTGTTTTATTATGTCGTACTTCCTGTGTGTAAGAGTTCCAAAATGGAAAGGGGAAAGACGCGAGAAAGGAGTTAAAGCGCAGGCTTTCGAGGCCAGAATCAGTATTTAATTAGCTGTCCGGGTGACGCCACGTCCATGGCCGACGTTTCGGGCGCCATTCTGCGACCTTCCTCCGGACGTAATGCATTACGCAGAATGGCGACCGAAATGTCGGCATCTTCGCCATGGAATCGGGTCACCCGGATAGCCAATTAAATAAAGAGGAGTTAATATTACACGCGAGGAAACAAATTTGTATCCCTCGTGGCGGAGACGAAAAATATTAAATGTAACGTGGAGCTACCATGTGGTGCTACCATGTGGTAGGATAAGGATTGGAATGGATAGCTATTGAAAATATTTTTGGTGGGGGATGCTTTTTGCGAAGGGAAACATCTTCAATAAAAATATGAAGCTCTGAAGAGAAATAAAGAAAATCTTATTATAACTGTTCAAAGTTTTTATTGTTATTTTTAATTATAATGGAAATTATGCTTACTAAAAATGAATGATTTTGAAATCATAACTGGAGTACGGCATGGACATTGCAATTTTTGACATAATTATGCAGGATATCATTGAAAATGGATTCTTTAATTTCTATGGCCTATTTCTCATAAATTTTTCAATATTGAACTTTTCTCTGATGACCAGCCTATTATATAATATAAAAATAAATTTCTAAATATTATTCACTCCCTGAACAGAATTTTAGAGTGTATAATTTGCGATTAAATTCAGAAAATAAAAGTTAAGAGTAAATTGTCTTAAACTTCTCAACAGAATAAAGTCCATCACCGATTAAAATTATGTGTGAGAAGAACCATGCAATGAGAGTGATCTATTTTAGATACTAACAACACCAAAACAAATTTTACAAAAACTCCAAAGTTTAGGAAAGTTTAAAACAGATAAAAATGTGAGAAAAATATGATTGTCACTTGAATAATAATAATAATAATAATAATAATAATAATAATAATAATTCAAGTATTCTTTTGCTTTTTAATGACCATGAAAATGTTTTTCTTCAAAAAATATATTTTTATTTTAGAAAGGATATTGAAGTCGTAGGCTTCCGCGACCAGAGTCATGTGGGTGATCTGGGCTGTCCGGGTGACGCCGCGTCGAAGGCTGAGTTGCCGACGTTTCGACCATCCTGTCGTGGTCTTCCTCAGGGCTGGTCGCATACCAGCCCTGAGGAAGGCCACGACAGGATGGTCGAAACATCGGCAACTCAGCCTTCGACGCGGCGTCACCCGGACAGCCCAGATCACCCACTAGAAAGGATATTGTAACAAATGTGAAAAGATTTGACTTTAACATGGTATTAATCCATTCTAACTTGCTATTAATACAATGTTAGAATCAAATCTTTTCACAAACATTTGTGACAATGTTCTCGCTAAAATAAAAATTAATTATGAATAACGGACCCAGAAAATATTCTAGAATAATCTCCTTAAAGTAAGGATGTTCAAGTATGTTCTCATGATGGAAAGTATTTTTTTGTGATTGGATTTTCTCTTTTGAAATTTTTTTATATCGTTCAATATTTTTTGTAAAAATATCTGCTTAGTTTAACATGTTTTGGCAGTTTTCTACCAAATAATTTTATACCTTTTACTTACTACTTATATATTTTTTCACTTATACTTGATTTTTTAATGAAGTTCATTTCTTATTTCTACATAACATTTATTTTTGATTCTTTTATTTCATTCACTATATTCAAAATTTGTTGACATTTTATTTTCAGACTGATCATATCAATTTGGCCTATCTAACATATGTTGATGAGTGTAATTGACACATCGAATCGGTGTGTTGGACAATAAAGATTTCTTTTGAAGAAAAAAAAATATTGATTGTTAAAAAAGATAAGGATATTTGTGTTAAATTAATTTATTAGGAAACATTTCATAAAGATAGTTCACAAGACAATCACTATGTTGACTAAAACACTATAAAATCAGGTGATTGTATGGGAACATATGTACAATCTATTGCTGCGAGAACTCTTAGAAAATCTAGCAATTTCATAAAAATCTTCTTGGGTGATTTCTAGATTCTATGGAAGCTTCACAAGCTCACTCCATTTGAAGCAGTAGATTGCTCACCTCAATGAAGACTCAAATTATAATAAAAATGATCCTGTTGCAAAATAATGCGATTGAGAAGTTGGTTCATTGGTGATACCTCAGAATTGCTAACAAAACACAAAGTATAGGTTTTATTATTTTGACATACAATAAATTTAACAGGACCATTACTTCATCAGGACATTATAGAAATATAAGTCGATATTCACAAATCGTTTATTTTTTGTTCTATCAAAGACATAGCTGTGCTAACCGTAGTCTTCCTTAACCTAAAACAAGATTTGCAATCTTGTTCGTCAAGGATCTCAAAATATTCTGGACGACATGTTGTCTGGTCGGATGCTCTAAACCATCAAAGAATTCGTTGTTTATCATCTCTATTATGTTGTCCATCATGGATATACCACAGTTGTTCCTTGAAAATTAAATCAAGTTCACACACAAATTCTGTTTTTTTTGGAGTTGTCTACCAGATGAACATTAAAAAGCCTCTCCAATCTCCAGATTGTTTACCGAATACTTTAACCACTGGTTAGAATTATCAGGCACTTGTAAAACAAAATTTCAACATATCAGTAAGATGACTTCTGGCCATCAGACACTTAATTAAGCACAGGTGAAACAGGCCCTAAACATCTTCAACACACCATTACAATACAGGTCCTTTGTTTCTGAGACAATCATTTCAACATATGCACTATTACAAATCAATCATTAATTTGTTGTTTATTTTCTAGTTTTCAGAGCCTGTGTATAGTACTCCTGTCTTCAGGTGATATAAAATTTTACAATATTACATGAAATTAATTATAATTTTGTTAAAGCTTATAAATTTTTGGTATTTCCTTAGTTCTTAGTTATTTTCATTTATGGTTATTTCATGATTCACTCAATTCACAAATATATAAATTAATAATAAATTCCAATGCAATGAAATTGAAAGGAAATTATGCAGCCTACACCATACAAGAAGTGTCTAAGGTTTTGTTAGATGCCAAGATAATTTAAGAAAATTTCAAAAACAATGAAACAGATTTTGATTTAAAAATGCATTCCACCTTTTTTCATACTTGGGGTTACCAATTAAATTTTCATACTGTGTACAACACAAATGATGTCTTGCAACAGCAAGGATTCAATGAAAAGGCTGCCCCTTGTTACATATTTGCCATTCACATTTTGCATTATGGAACAGCAACTTTTTTGATACGCGTTTCTCAATCATTAGAATTCTTGCTATGTAAAGAATTGTTGTATTGCGAGTCTGAATATTCTACACAATGTTATTGCATTATTTGTGAGGAATGTTTTTTTAATTATTTAATATATCACAGTGTAGCACAAAATTTTATTTGTTGTTCTTCAGTATTAGATTCAGTGTGCATTACACTTTCTGGAATAACTTTCTGTGTAATTTTGCTCCAAAGCATTTTTGTTGCCACAGGCCATTGGTTTGTACTAAGTGTAAAAGAAGAGAAATATTTGTGCTAAAAATTCAATTGCTTCAACAAAATTGTAATTAATATTATGTGAAATTTAGATCCTACGCTTCCAAAACAACCAAGGTAAAAAAAGTAATGATCAATTTGTAATAGTTCTTATCTTGAAATGAGTGTTTTAAAAATACATATTATGCCACTGTTGAGTTAAAGCAAATATTTTGCAAGTATTTATTTCAAAAACCAAAATTGTTGATCTAATTTGAACATACCAAACAGCAGTGTCATACACATTCAAATTAATGGTTTCCTACCAATATTCAAAAAGCACATTCCTCCAATATGCAATTGAATTTTAAAAAATACACTTACTTTCAATGTCTCCTTGTCCAAGTATCGCCACCATGCTTCTTCTTTTTCCTGTATACAATACCATTATTTCAATCCATATTCACATACAACTATGACATATATGTCAGAACGGTTATGTGTAGCATCAGATACGGAATTTTTGTTTGAATCATTTTCCTCTTAATGTCATGTTAATTTATACACTGACAAACAAATCAATGTTTAATATGTTTCAGAAATACTTTAATGTAATAGACAAGAAGAAAATTGTTTAACAGCTAGCTATTAATTTTAAAACTGAGTATCATAGGAACATACCGTGCCTGAGGGATTATATTGTAAGGGTGTAGGAAAAGAATCCATTATTTTCAGCAGTAGGAACACCAAAAGACATAAAAGATCGATTAAAACTCTTGCACTTCTGTGAGTCTCTCTATTGTTTCAGTAAATACAGTTACACCATCAGGGAATACAAAATTTGAGGAGAATTCGTGCGTACTTGTGTGACACAAACTACAGTTATCTACAGCATTAACAGATCCAAACGGGATCCAAAAAAAAATACATGTGTGATGAATGCATGTGAAACTGGAGAGCTCTGCACTCTGGTGGCCACCGAGGATACTTCCAAGGACGTTATAATGTATGATCTTGTATCTTGGCCAGAGAGTACAGAATTTACAAAATGTCCAAGGAGGAAACAACGAAACTTCCATAAAAAGATCCTAAGACAATTTTAAGCATATTTTGTCTAATAAACTCCTTCGATATTTTTTTAATAGCTGAGCCATAATAAGCACTCACTAGGCACTGATATCAAAGACATAAACACAATTCATACATTTAAAAGTAAATTGAAAGCATTCCTTCTTAACATGTTCCATAGGGTAACTTGTTAACTTGTGTAACTTGTCTTAACATGTTATACAGGGTAAAGGAATTTTCAAATTACATTTCCCTTAAAAAATATAAATAAATTAGAATTTCTTATCCCATTAGACTTTCTGTTTCATGTGAACTGTTTCAAGCTGAAGCAAAGAAAAAAGACAGAACTGCATATCACATCCTGTGGAAATAGAAGGAGAATGAGAAGAGAGAAAAAACTGGTCATAACTTGCCTCCTCTCACCATTTCAAGTTTATAAATATAGAATGTACTACTATTGTTAAATTTGATATAGTTGCAAACATAATTGATATGTATTATTAATGTAATTATTATTAATATAATTATTATTATAAGTAGTAGCATTAAATAACATATTGAAATCTTAATTATTAGCAGATAATTTATCTACTGTATAATATCTTAATCTAACTGTAACACGTATTGTATTTCTAGGCAATGACCCCATCTCGATCAGGTTTTGTTCAGTTTCCCTGGTCCTTTGAGCAAATGCTGAGATGGCTTCTTGTTTGCTCTGAACGGTAATATAACTTCGCTCTTTCCAACCGGCAAATATTGACTCGTCATACACGATTGTAATTGTAATGTGACTCAATAATAATAAATAATAATAATAATAATAATAATATAATAATAATATAATAATAATAATAATAATTATTATTATTGTTATTATTATTACTCAAACGTTTGTTTTGAAAAGGCTTTCTATGAACATTTCTGTTTTAGTCCGTGAATTTCCACATATTTTCTTTTTTTATATTGCTCTATTTTTGTGTAGTTTGATGATAGATTGGCTATTTCGTGTGCTTTTTTTGACATGTTTCCCTTCAGAATGTTCACTTCTTGTTTTAGAAGTTTGCTTTCTTTGATATTTTCATCTAGCTTTTGGCCATCTCGTCGAATTTCTCCCCACATATGCTGGACGACTTGATTAATTTCTTGTATTAGTTTCTTCATACTCGGTGACATATCGTGGTCCAGTTTAAGAGGTCATTTTCAAAATCCCTGTTTTCATTTCTAGGTGAGAAATGAGCGTCCTTGTACGGTTTCGTTTTCTCTGCATTTTTAACACCGCCATTTTGATTTTGCATTCACGCGATTTCGCCCTTGGCTCTTTTCGATATTGAGCACGACCCGAAATGATACAATATTTTGGCATCCCATACACTTTACACCGTCTTCTGATATTTCTTATTCACATATGTTACACATTTTCATATTTGTGATGATAGAAAAAGCGAACTATGGTTTATAAAAAACAGTAAACAACTCTTGATAAGCCTTGAGCAACGGAGGTACACAGAGAAGACGTCCCACACACGTAACGAGTGCCGGAACAATAATGTACAATAATAATAATAATAATAAATAATAATAATAATAATAATAATAAATATAACAATAATAATAATAGACCAGGTGATGAGGCGAGATAGTGACTGCGATGGAGGCCACGGTCTGCAGTTTGGCACCCCGCAAAAAACGGAGATCGTGGTATTATAAGAAAAGAATCCCCATCATCTTACCCTACAACGGGAAATAAGAGAATCAGGGTAACTAACGAAACGGCTCCACAAAAGTATTGTCGGAGACCCGACCAGAAACTGACTTTCTAGGCCCCATATATAAGAAGGGCCGC
>BOPP01000097.1:4718028-4757813 GCA_017312745.1 Gryllus bimaculatus
GTCATGATCAAAGCTCCTATAGAATATTAAATAGTATGATTACAATCATTACAGTTACAATCATTACACCCCCAAGCTCTCTCCAGCAACGACACTTACTGATGTTAATGGCTTCAGTTAAAGCTCTTCTGGCGTCCATATGCTGCTCCTTGAGAAAGTCATAATTTGGGCGACTCCAGGCGCGCTGTGCCAATCTACCTGTTTGGTGGAATTCTCTGCGAAGTTCCGCGTTCTCGTCAGTCCACCAGTATATTGGAGGACGGCGTTCTCTCCTTGGACCTTTTGCCATTGACGCATTACAAGCGTCAAATAACCGGTTCATTACGGTTTCTACCATATCTTCAGAGGCACCGGCCAACATATCTTCAGAATTGCCCTCCATCATGGCAATGAAGGAATCACGATCGAACGTCCTGTGGTTCCAAACAGCTTTCCTTCTACCCCTTGGTGAGCTCAACATGCACTGCTCTTTCACTTCATAGACAATAGCTTGGTGGTCACTATGTGTATAATGTGCACTAACCTCCCTTGATACAATCCGTCTAGCAAGGTTTTTACAAACGAAAGTTAGGTCAACGACCGAGCTGCGACCATTCATTACATAGGTGTGTGAGTGTCTGTGTAGAGTACTTTCCATTGGTGACATTGGGCAATGAAGATAAACACATTCCTGTTACAATGTTATATAAATGCTTTCAGTTTTAAAAACATTTTAAAAAATTTTTTCACATCAAAACCGGTCACAAAACATGATAAAAAGTATTGTGTTTTATTTTTTTATTTTTGAAAATTTTAATTTTTCGCCAAAAATAATCCGCAATAGGTTTGTAATGTTATGATTTTCGTCCAGAAAAGATATAAAATGATATGTTTTTCTACCTGAAAAGTATTTTTTCATGGAAAAGTGATTACGTTATTGAGTTTTATATGTATAAATGGCGAAAAAAAGATATTTATTTTTCAAATGAAGCACCAATAAGAAAAATCTCAAAGAAAATCAGTAGTGAAGAACACCTTATTGCCCATTTGTACAAATTTTTGGAAATTTGCATTTTTTCTTATATCTTCAAAATAATCATGCTGTCATTCTGAGATTTGGAAAAAAGTTTTTAAAAATAACACTAAATGTGCCCTCTTTTCAAAATTGAATTAAGCTTAGGGGCACTTTTACCCACTCCTTATCCTGCTGCAGCCTTTCTAGCAATCAGCATAATCCTACATACAAAAATGTTTTTTTCATCAAGACTTTCATCTCTATACATGAAAAAAACTAAAACACCTAAACCAGTATAAGTATTATTTACAAAATATCAGGAAGAAATATACTTTCCATTTCTCCTTGTAAAACCAACAGACCTTCATGGCCCCAACCTGAATTAGACATGAATACTAGCCTCAAATACATTAAACAAAAATGATACTAATTAGATATTTCAATCTGATGAAATTTCCTCCTATGTCTACAATAATTATTAAGTTGGTTTGCTTTGAACATGTCATAAGAATAAATAATCACTATAAACATCAGTAATTGAATCAGTACTTAATTTTTTCTTTAAAATTATTTTAGATAATGTGAATTTTGCAAATATTTATTATATCAATAAAAAATGATTTTACAATCTAACTTTATGCAAATATTCATTTGAAAAACTCAATGTCCATTTCCTTTATTTTTACAGGAAGAAGTCTAGCCTCTTGATGAAAGAAATTTGGAAGCATGTGAACGAGTGTTTAAGAAATAATTATGGAGTTGGGTCTTGTATGGAGGAAAGGAAATCTATTGTGTACTACAGGCCTATGTGGATCTCCAAAATTAAGATTATTTTGTTCCAAATTATATGAAAAATAAAAACAGTGAAGACAAGTGTGAAATTGTGCCAACAAAAGTGACTATGTACAGAATATTTCAAATATGCGCAGTGCTCTATTATTCTGTCAATTTCTATTTTTCAAAGTCCCATTAGTCTGTCAAATTTCATATGTTAACACAGTTTTCAGTTTGGTACATTCTCAGTATTTAGAAGGGGAAGTATCATTTTTTATTTAAAGAAAATAATTAATTTGAAGTAAGATTTTTGTCTTATTTTTGTTTCTTCTGTGATATAAATAATTGCATGTTATGCAATATACATCATGGAGTAAATAGAAAGAAAATTTTAAAAGTCTACGTAAAATTATTACTATCTTTAAAAATAAGAAAGAATTCTTCACATTTTAATATTGTCTAGACAATAATTTATGTGTTAATTTTATCAATCTTATTTGAATTCTCAGTATATTTTTCCTATTGTGCTTGTAAAGAGCGTATATTGTGGTGATATGTTGGTGTTTAATTTAACTGAATACTATACATACAAAAAACCATCAAATGTTCAAAATCATTTCCAAAAGATTAATTTTTATTGTGTCCTCAGTTAATGTTGACTGAACAACATAACACTCTCTCCCAATTGTTTTTTAAGTTTTATATGAAATTATTTAAAAAATGATTTACATGGAAATCTTCTGAAATCATTGTGTGTTTTTCAAAAACCATTGTAAATTAATAATTTTTAATTCCTAAGTAGAAACTGACCTGAATTTCAAAGAAAACAGATTATCAGGGAAGTGATAAATGTAATTGGTAAGCTAGTTTTATTTTAAAATGTTTTTTAAATCTTAAACAGTAATAAACTGAAATGCTGAGGGTTCTATAAGGTGTAACACCTCAATATTTTGCCAGATAGTGGCATGGGACTATCCGATACCAATCACTTCAATTTTGATTTCATTACAAACGTGTAATTCAAATGTTCAAGGAAATGTGATATTATTTGTACTATTAAAACCAATAATGTAAATAATTATCTTTCAATAAATTTTCTAGTTAAAAAAAATCTGTTTCTGGCATCTCATTTTTCTTCTATTGTTCTTCAATTTATTCGCCGATAAAACATCCACAATTGTTTAATAACATTTAAAAAATAAATTCATTTTACAATTTCTGTTATAAATTATGCTTCCTTGGACTGCACCCACATTGTGAAGGTGCCATGGATAGCAAGCACATAAGAATAAATCATTCCAATCAATCTGGGTGAATGTCTCACAACTACAAGGAATTCTTTTCAAGTTTTATAAGGTGTTGTGGTCGCTAATTATAAACTCATTAACAGTTGGAGTGGATGGTTATGGCACACAAAATAATGGGGGTACCTTCTGAGCATCTACATTACAAAAATGACTCGGAATAATACATTATCACTTCAAGATGATGTTGTGCTCTATTTAAGTTAACATTTAGTTTCCCACAACACAATAAAACAATAAACATACAGACATACCATAATTATTTGTATTTTGTTGTTCATTGAAAAACGAATGTAACATAACCTCTCAAACTTACGTGTTGTACTAATTCAGGCGGCCCACAATTTGTCTAAAAAAGAACATATTGCGGTGATTATTGTCCCTTTCGTCCCACATTTGACTCCTAACAAAAACACAGATGATAAATTTCTCAGCAATCATTTTATTCGACACTTTCAACACCTGAAGTGTGTCAGCTGTGAACAGCGCGGACCAGCGATACTAACAGCGAAAATCTACCAAAGGGTTTTCGTCGCTCTTATCGCTGGTCGCAGCGCTGATCCCGTGAGCAGCGCGCTGCCAACATGAACACCTCCATCTGATTACATGGTGACGTTCTCGTTGCTTGGTTCGCAGCGCTGCTTTCATCGTTTATCGCAGCTCTAACATAAACGTAACCTAAGGCTTCGGAGAATTTCTGTGACGCCTAAATTTCATCTGAAATCCGCGGCGCCAACCGTCGCCGACGACAGCGCGATTGGGCAGCGCACCCTGCGTGATGCGCGTCTGCCAATCGCCGAACACCGAGCGCGGGAGGGCCACGTGTTCTCGCGAACCGAAAGAGGCCACAGAGGGCCCCTTTGCGTATTTGGACTGATGAGGCGTGTAGAGTTCATCCAGATAGACGCGGCGGACGAGTTAAGTAGTTTATGCATTCTGATGGAGGAGACGGCCTTGTGAAGTTGATTGTTCCGATGGTCGCGAGGGCCAAGTAAAGTGGGCCCATGAACGCCGCATCGCCACGTCGCCGACCGATCATGTGTCGCCTGGACTAGGCCACATACTGGACTACCGCCGTGAGGTATGGACTTGGCGGCCAATGCTGCCGGAGCGCCCGAACTCGGACCTGAACATACGACGGCGCCGCCGCTGCCACCGACCTTTTGTGTTTGGTGTTCATATGTATATATATAACAAAATAAAAGTATAAAATATGTAAAAATCTTGTAGTGTAACAGACTATTAAAATGCGTGAATACATGCGAGATTCTAATGATAAAACTATGAATTTGATTTACGTCGTATGACTTTTGTTATAACACAATTTTCGCCCTTGCTTTGTATTTGGCGGAGGCCACCGCCCCCTTGCTCACCGTGTGTGCGTGTGAAGCCAGCTGCCAGCTCATCCCGGCCGGCTGGAGTCATCGTGGACGGTGAGAGCGGTAATCCACTTCCGCTTCCGCACAAGTCCGAAAACACTGGCACACGCAATATTCCTTTTCTGTGTTGATAACACAATTTCATTCAGAAAGATGTCCCTAAATGTTCTCCCAGCATTAACTCTTCTCCAGTGTAGTATTTAAAATATTTAGAGAACTTACTCTCAGAGAAATCTGTTTTCAACCAAACTATAAATCTCCACTCTCCATCAATAAGTTCTCGAATTTATCTGGGATGTGAAAAAAATGCATAATATTCTGATCATGTTTCATGATTTGATCCGACCTAATGACTTTCCTATACTGTTGATTAATTGTTCTGGAAGCAGAGGTGGAAACAAAGAGATCCGTTGACGTTGATCCGGGTAGCGGTGGTCGCTGAGGCAGTAGCAATCTCAGACGGAAGGAACGCGTGCGTATTTGAGGCCTGCCTCGGGCGTAGTGTATATTTCTGTCTTGTCCTTACGCATCGAGTTCCTCCTACAGCTCTTCCAAAGGAAAAAAAATCAAAGTGGTCGCTATATGACCCAGTAGTCAAAAAGCGAATTTAAATTTAGAATTAAGAAAAGAGTGATCCATTATGATGTTTAAAAATGAAATTAATATTTTGTTTGGTTTCTTACACGAGTGTGTTCTAATTCCTCGAGTTATCAAATAACTGATGTTCTGTGATATGTTTAATTTTTTTTATGAGGAACACTTGTATTAAAATTAAATAAAAACTTCAAAAAATGAATTATAATTGTCGTCTAATACGAACAGCGTTGAAAACGTTTACTGCTGGAAGTAATCTATAAATAATTTTATAAATAACCTTTACATACGTGTGAATGCACGTGTAGATACACGCGCACACACAGCTTAATGCAAATGTTCATGTGGAGGTGTTCGCGTTTTTTTATTTGTAAGAATTTGTACATGGTGGCAAAGACTGGCTTTTTGCAAAGAACCTCGTGATCAAGAGAGGATTGGTGGGAGCCATTCAGCTGTTTACGTGAAGGCGAGGGAGTCGTGGATACTAAAAAATCTGTAGAGTTCGGTGAAGTAATGAACATCAATCTTTTCCACATTAACAAAATAAATAATCTGCATTAATATATATATATATATATATATATATATATATATATATATATATATATATATCGCCAATGTCTACGTTCCGCGTTGGCAGGACAAAAAAAGCAACAACAAGGGGCAACGCCTTGGTTCGCACACAGTCCGTATGTCGACACGTCCCTCAGCCCTAAGTGATAATGGATACGACGTTTTGAAAATAAGACGTAGAGCATAACGATTCCACGAAAAAATAGTTTTTTTTATGCTGACTGGAGGTTTAAATGTATTTGACATATGGCGTCGAAGATATACATTTTTATTTTGTATATATTCATTTAATTAATTAACTTTTATATCAAAATCGTACACAAAGGATTACCTACTAATACGACTGCTTTGTCTCTATGGCAGACAGGATGTTTTATATAATCAATAATAGGTATACTCTTTAATGTAAAATTAATAGATTTAAATAATTTTTTTCTTGAACGAAATGTTTTTGTCACGTGTAAAAGGATTTCAATCCAATAATTCAGCCAGATATCAAGGAAATCAATGCTTTCTTCAAAGAACCCGTATTTGTCTGAAATAAAAAGAAAAACTATTTCTGTATTTATAGAAAATATATGCCACTAGATATTAAAAAAACAAGAGATTAAACTTGAAGAGCGAAATGAACTCATTAGATAATTCCAGTTTTGAAAATTGATGTACATCAGAAGTTATCGCACATACTGAAGATTTTACCACTGAGACAATGACAAAACTTTAATATATTCCCATGATAAAATTTCCCAATACATGAACTCTAAATATTTTCTGCACATACTTTATTTTTCAATTAATGAAACAAAAAATTTAATTTTTGGTATCAAATAAAAGAATGCAGAAGAAAGTCAAACTTTAACCATCATAGAATGTAAACAATTGATATTTCAAAATAATAATACAGATAGTGCTAAACTTTTGAGTCGCATGTGTGATTTCATTTTCAAAGCTTCTCGAATTCAAATCGGAATTTTTCGCGAACCTCGAGAAAAAAATATATTCCCAGGTCATTCACATTCTAGTGTTTGAAAAACCTGGCCTACAATAAATTTAATATTTTCCTTTGAAAATTTGCCTTTTATGCAGACACATAAACACACACAATCTATTCATAAAGTAGATGCGATTAAGAGTAAATTTTAGTCTTATTTAAACATAATAAAATGAGGTCCATTTAAATTGAGAAATCGAAATATCTCCTGAAATCAGTATGAATCGTAATGTATATGTATATGCATGTAATATATATGCATCGTAAAATGTTAGAAATTGTAATATAATACTGTCAACATTTCCGAGAAGTACTGTTTTCAGCCGACCGCTTGCCAGATGGCGATGAAGTTAACGACATATTGGCTGTCAGTCAACAACGAAGAAAAGACAAACACACACACACACACACGCATATACAGTGTAATTTCTTGACATATTATGATATCACAATTTCAATGGACAGCTTGGTTGGCCAGATAGATCTGTAAAATTGAAGACTGGAAGTAAAACTGGCTGTAAATATCAAGATTAGAATTCTGAGATAAAAAGATTTTACCTTTGTAGGAATGAAATTTGTTTTTCGTGACCTTTAAACAAAATTGCAGTTAGTACTATTTAGGAAAAAGTGCAGTAAGCCAAAGGTCAGAGTAAGAAAAGCAAGGAGAAATATATTAGAACATCAAAAAATGAAAAGGAGGGAAGTGCACTTGACGTTTGCTTGAAAAGGGGTTGTGAATGTCATTGTCGAAAGCGACTCAAGCGTGTCGTCAGTACGAATAAACCTCTATTCATTAGAATGCAAGTGCGGGCACACATGTCAAAGAACTTTCTTCTTTTCATCAGAAAAAATGATTAGAAGAATCCTCATGCTTTAACGTCATATATTTTAT
The DNA here is from genome assembly GCA_017312745.1 of Gryllus bimaculatus. NCBI lineage: Eukaryota > Metazoa > Arthropoda > Insecta > Orthoptera > Gryllidae > Gryllus > Gryllus bimaculatus. Next base: position 4,725,530 of record BOPP01000097.1, read on the forward strand.
ATTTCCTTGTACTAAGAAGTAAAATACCGATATGTAGTACTGCAAGGAAAAGTAGCGATATTTTAATGGAGAACGCGTTTTGTGCGTCCATAAATCAACTAGTGGTGCTACAGAATGGCACAGATATTGTCGTACTAGTTAGTTTTTAAATTTATTTGATCTGGGCTGGCTTTTGAACTTGCCACAAACGTGCAGTTCTGGGCTTTAAATTGTTTTGAAACCGTGCTTGTTTGATTCGCATGTCTTCCAAAAAGTACTTTTAATCTCGCAGCATCACGCGAACTCATCGGGACAGAGGAGCAAGTGGTCCCCCGATCGCGCAAAGAAGCCTTCCGTCATTCGGCGAGCAGAGGCAGCAGCTTCAATGCTAGAGCTGAAGGACAGGTTTAGAAATAATTTGGGCTTTGCAGTTTTAAAAATTTCGGAGATGAAAATAAAATTAAAAAAACATATTTGCAAATGCAATTTCTTTTATTCTGAGCAAAGAAATGAAACAAAAAATTCAGAAAATTTCGAATTTTTCCCGAACCCCTCCAAAATTAAAATATCTAGATGATCTCCGAAATGGTACAACTACTTAAAACCTTACTCAAAAGCATTTATGATGTTTCAGCTCAAAAACTTGATGTTTAAGTTTTGCTCACAAATTTGATGTTTGAGTTTGCCGTGACTCGTCCATCGAGACAGACAGTGAAGCAGACATCCCGTCACAAAATCGTGAGCATATTGTCGTCACCTACACCGATCTTAACCATCTTTGGGACGACACTAAAAGTCGTTAATCCTGACGTGTGTGGGAAGATTTTTTTCCTAGTTTTTTCCAGCTGACAGCGGGTTACCCTTTATGTCCAGTGGGACCTATATGCGACCACACGCTAGACACCAACCCACTTGTAGGCTCCTCTGACCTGGGGTCAGCACATCGCGAGGTCCTTCGCCACGAGACATACATGAGAGGCAAGGGACAACCAAGCCTGTGCTTGGCGGGGCTCGATCCCTTCGGCCCTTCAACCCTTCGACCCAAGGGCTGAGTCGGTGCTCGCTCTTCGCCACCTCAACCAATCAGGCTACGCGCGAAGACACGGCCTTAAAACGGATTTCACGACAGAAAGTACGGGATCATATTCTTGACGTAATTCCAATACTTTTTCCAATTGAGGAAAATAAAAATATCTTTGAAAAATAGTTCATATTACGCTTTTTAATTCCAGTCTTCAATTTGATTTCCGATTGTAACCTCACCGGAATTGATGCAGAGAGGTCCAAATTGTACAGTTTAAAGTAGGAGGTTTTGATGTCTCCCATGTCTGATTCCGAACGTAATAATATTACACGAATTAAGGTAGCATCTCTCTTACTGAAGTTTCTAATTCCTGCGTTAAGAATTTCAGCAAAGTACTGTGGTCTGTTAGATACTGCTTTCACTGGAAAACAAAATAATTGTGTATATTTTTTACATTGATAGTGTGTCAATTAAAAAGCATTGTGCATTGAAATATACTTTACCAATGTTCAACAATCCTTTCTGGACGCTTTTAGAAAAATCTCTTCGAATTGCATCTCTGATATTTGTTCCAGTAATACTTTTGTATTCACTGAATGTCTGTTTTAGTTGTGGATAACTTCTTGTGAGCAATATTTTCCGGAGTGGTGCTGATTCTTCAATCCGAAGCGTTCCTGTAAAATGATTGGTAACAGATCTACTAGAACTACAGAAATATATTTCCTTTGAAATGAAGAAAACCTGCAGCTTAATTTACTATCTCACCAAACAATTCTAAATCTTCCTGCTCACCTGCTTTTTGTAATTTTTGTGCATCATGCTTTGCCAATGAACTGTTTATTTCACTTTTTTCATTCCTTTTCACCTAAAACAAAAAAAAATCACTGGAAAATATTATTCAGTGTAATCAATAAGAAGTGAATGTTTATATTTACCTCGATGTACGAAATCAGCAGGTTTGCGAGAAAATTACTCGAAAATCCTCGTAGTTCATCTTTAATATCTTTTTCATATACTGAAACGGCAGGCAATACATTCAATGCATTAAAATACATTCATTCGTTTCTAAAATACAAGCCAACTTACCTCTAGTATTGAGATATAGGTATATGTACACTGCAATGGATCTGGTTTCCAAAAACAAGATCACATCATGGCCGTGAAGATTCGTTTATAAATTTATAATTTTATGATCTCGACTATCATATGGTATAACGTCTTAATTTTTGATTGATTGATTAGTAATTCTGGGTGCGTCAACAAGTAAAGTCATGAGTCGCGTTGCTGTCATGAGTCCCTACCCAGACTTATGAGATCAGGTGCTGATTAGGCATGTCCCACTAGCGGGCACTGCATCACCCGGGACAAGCTCTAAGCTTCCGTCAAGTGTGGTAGTGTAGTGCATGTGAGTGTGAGTGTAAGTAAAGGGTGAAGATATAAGGAAGAGGAAGGAAAGATTGCGCGCGGTTCGAGGTCCGTTTCTTAGGTTACTACTTAAGCATTCACCTGGTGTTGATCGGAGAAACCACGGGAAACCACGGAAAAGTAGCCAGCCGCTACAATTCTCCTCTAGACAACGACTGAATTTGCTCGTGCTGATATGCAAGTGTTGAATATCCGGCCATCCTAGGACCTATCGATCAGCGGTCCATCAGTGACATTAGTTGATGTCCTGAGCCTCCTTTGCTCTCAGAATTACGCGAAAACTATTACTAATTTTTGAAAATATGTACCTAAAGAACTAATTGTGGAGAACAAATTTCGATCGAAGAAAATAATATCTATCCTCAATAATGTAGTATGCTCTCACATTTTTCAAAACTCAGCACTTTTGAAAATCAAAAATAAGCTATCTTTATAAGTGAATTTCACTTTATTGTTGAGATAAATTGGGCTGTTGTATTAAAAGAATCCAAGGCCAAACGACGACTGCCCGAGCGCTGATAGAAGAAGGTGAGATAAATTTCGGGAAAACGTTTGGGGACATTTTGGACTAAATTGTGAAAATGTTACCGGGGTTTCATGCAAAATACCTTTAATATTTAAAGAGGTCTTTGAAAAGTCACTGCGCGAGATCGATCGGGGTGTATACATTTTGACGAAAATCCTACGAAAGATTTAGGTACTAGTGTTGTTTACACATGGATGGAAGGACGTTTTGAAGAAAACAAACAACCCTTTTATGGTATCAGGATACCGCAAATCTGTGTTTCAGTTAAATCTTGAAATCTATTTTCTGCAGCAATACGTAACTTTATTTATTCTACCTATACCATATTACCTTTATATATTTACGTATTCGAGAAAGTAAAATGGAATGGAACTTACTATGCGGAAGAGGTGTTATGCGTTAAAGTTCTTACATGATCTATATGCCTGCTGTAATTTGATGATATGATTGTTGTTCAGTGTACACAGCAACTCAATAAGAAGCTCGTCGTTGAGTTTACTGGCATTCCTGAAAACTTCGTGCAGTTGTTCCGCATGGAATTCATGCAGAGGTGACGCAAGAGCTTTCATTAACTCTCGGAAACCAAAACTCAGTTTCCAACTCAAATCCGCCTTCAAATCCTGAAATTATAGTCAAAAAAGAACTTTAAGAATGAATATTAAAATTTTTAAAAATCCTCATTCAAACATATTGTATTCTTCATAACAACGGTAATGCTTTTGTGATAAACTTACAGGATAGTATTTAACAATTTCTTGTCGTTGGTCATCGGTACGCCTTGTCATTATATTGATAATTTCTGCTTCGTCAATGTGTTGAGTACGCAAGGCGATGCGCAGCTTTTCTGCGTCTTCTCGCGCATTGAAATTTCTTATGGGCCGTAAAGTCGGTTGATCCTGGAAAAAATTCCAATAAAATGTTTTCTATATAATATGTTGGTTCCTCAAGAAAACTACGTTTCCTGTTCATATGTTCTTTTTCAAAAATATTGTTTTCAAACCGTTATCATATATTTTTATTCGCATATATTTAAATTAAGTTTGAATAAAAATCACTCTACTATCAGAAAATTCAAATTTGACTGAATTTTTATTTCGATGTTAAAGAGGACTTACCAAATTCCGAAAAAATTACTAGCGCGTTTCGAGATATCGTCACAGGTCAAAAAAATAGTTTCTCGCGAATCACTCGTCCTCTATATTTCTCACATTTATTCTTATGTTGACAGTATAATTAACAATATTGAAAATGCTCTATCTAGAAGTTTAACTCTTTTCGAGATGTAACTGGAAAAATGTTTCACAATTCCTTCGTTTAATAGAATAGCAGTATTTTATGATTTGTGTGGCGACTTTTCCGGTTTTCATCCGGAGTCACTCGACGTTCAATATTATTTGGGCTTCCGTTCTTTGTTATTATCTCCAACTTCCAATGACTGAAGGGTTCGGAAACGCTTTGGAGATGGATGCAAGAGAACATTTTAGGTTCCTTAGTTAAAATGGATTACATCGTGCACTAGTGATGTTAAAAAAGCATGTAATTTCTTATATTAGTTAGCGCCATTTTTTCTCAGTCGGGGCCACATTTTCGTGGATCCCCCATTCACGGATACCATCTATCGGCGACATAAGGACCTACCAGGACCTCCCGCGGAGACATTATTAGAAATGTGTCTTCTCTTGCTCCCAGATCACCTTGGCCAGGAAGGCTTTAGTCCCATCTCGGCCCTGAACCATTACATTGCTCCTTCTCGGTGTTTTAACCATTGTTGTGGTTGTAAAGAGCAAGTTCTTCATTTACGGTCTTCATATCAATTTATGATGTTCCATTCTACTCTCTCGCCTTACTTCGTACGTCCTAAAGACAAATAATGCAATGTTGTGTCTGATATCGTCTATTTTTTGACAGATGCACACATATTGTCGGTCCCGGGTAACAAAAACTGTATAGATTTTATTCCTATTTGTAGTAAATTAATTTCTCTAACGCGTAGTGAAGTCACAATCCATATTTTGTGAGGTCTCGATACCGAAAAATATTTCAAGGTAAAATGGTCTCTCTGTCTGTCTGTCCGTCCGTCTTTGATCTAGCACCTAGCGCCAACTATTCAGACGATTTTTTCCAAAATCGATTTCCCATAATCGATCTCAATAGAAGATTCCAATCTTTATCTTGCTTAATTTGCATTTGCTTCTTCTTGCCGAATTTGAAGAATGATTTTTTTCAGTGACCCCCTTCAATTTTTCTTAAAAATACGATTTAGTTTATAATCATATTACAGATAGATGAACAAGGAATGTGAACAAAAGTTTTGAAAAACATGTTTTATTAATGTTTCATACTTTTTGTATTATTGCAATTTTCAATTTTTACAATTATAAATAGATTTTTAACATAAAATCACAGATCATATTTGCAGGAAAAACGGTTTTCATGCATGGGATTGATATGCAATTCAAGAAGAGACAGCAAGTTGTCCATAAATATGTTTTCAAGCTTTGTAAATAACATCAATTAATTATAATATTCATTAATAATTTTTTGTAATTGATAGGACCTTGTTCTCTATTGACCCATTGATCATCATTAACCCTCTTTCAAAGTTAATTCACAACCAATGGGTCGGCACATTGGGAATCCCTGACCTAAACGATTTTAAGGTCTTGCTAGTTTCAAAAGGATATTTTGTTTTTGGGGGTTCCTTCTTTAGTTAGAGCCTCAACAATATTTTCAAACTTTTCTCAAAACTGACTACATAATATTTCAAAGACTGTAAAGCAAGGTTCGAAGGGTCTGGTTTTGTAGAATTGTTCCCTAAAGAGATGTAACTCGGACTGCCCCACCGCCGAAGGTCCTACATGCGTACCTCGCAAGGTCTTTGCTTCGTATATTCCTGGGACGTTGTCAACAAGTTCAATCGCATTCCCTCACATGCTTTTCGACGCATTCACACCCATGTACTTCAATACGTTTCCCACATGTATCCTAATATTCCGTAAAACGTTTCTTCCAAAATGTTCACTCAAATATTACCACAAATGTTCCATCAAATGTTCCCTCAATTATTCCTTCAAATATTTCGTCAAATGTTCTTTCATAAAGCTCATGTGCATTTTTTAAACGTTTGGTAGTTTTCGTGCAATATTGCGTTAAATATATGCAATTAAAAAAATAATAGAAACAAGATTTTCTCAAAAACGGGTCCAAATTGTTTCTTTAAACGTTTGATAGGGATAGTGCTAAATGCACTCTATGAGGTGACTTAAACCTCACATTGCTCTATTACTTTGTTTTTTCAAAATTTACAAAAATATAATTTTTTTGACTTGCCTCTCACGTCGTTAATATTTAAATTAGAGGCTATTTGTTTACACTATTATACTTTTGTAAGTATATGTGCTTCGAATAATGTCTAAAAACGTTTCTCGAAAACTCAATCGTTTTCTGTGAAAACTAGACGAAAATTCCGCAGTTTCAGAAACGTTCAAACGCCATTTTCTCAAAAACGGCTTGAAATTGTTTCATCAAACTTTTCGAACGGATAGTGCTAATTGCACTCTTTAATATACAAAAAGTTCATTTGTGGTTATTTTGTTTTCTTTCTAAAAGTTACACAAATGTAATTTTTTTAAAAATATCTCACGACGTTAAGTTGATTTTTATGTATTTTTGTTCTTGTTTTTTTAAAAAATACACAAATATAAATTTTTAAATATCTTTCACGCCATTAATATGCACATACCCAGCCATTTATAAACATCATAGCATTTGTATGTGCTTCACATGACTTCTAATGAAGTTTTCAAAAACTCAAAAATGTTCTGTGAAAAAGAGCTTCAAATTTTGAATTTGCAGTAGCGCTTAAACGCCATTTACTTAAAAACGGCTCCAAATTTATTAAAAAAATGCAATTCAGCACGAGATTTTACTGTTCTTTAATTTTATTAAAATAATATTTCCGTTGTACTATTAGGAAACCGAAATATTAATAAAATTCCAAGAGAGGGTACTTTCGGCGGCAAAAGATGGCAGCTTGCAAGAGACTGTGGCAAGCTCAAATAATTAGCCAAGGCCAAAGGAAATAGAAAACTAATACGGGGAAGTCAGTGCCATTCTGTAGCACCACTAATTTCAATGATGTAATCCATTTTCAAAGATGAATCGAGTGAATATGGACAGTTTGTGTATTAGATAATGAATGATATGCAATCTTACCAAAGGAAGTGATGTTCGTTTAGAGTTTTGCGTGAAGGCATAGTTGTTCATTCTTGAACCAATTTTTTCTATCTTCACTGAGCGAGGATTTTGCTTTTTCTTATGCCCATTGTCCACCAAGTTCCAGACCTTTTTTGATGATGAATCGGAGTTGCTGTCTACTGCGTATTTGGTTTGGTGTAAAAGATTTGCAGACCAGCTGTAGTTGGAAGGTGGACCTTTCCATGTTTTCAATGGACGAATAGTTTCTACAAGATCTCCAGAAGTAAATGACACGTTGAAAAATTCTAAAAAAAATGCGTTGTAAATATAACAAGGTTTTGTGAATACATTTCGTTTCAGATTAAATGCTCCAACATTTTAGATACTGAACTAGACACCATCCATCATCAATCGAGATTCAGCGCTATTTACTGGCGTGCGGAAATATAGACGAATTATATATATATATATATATATATATATATATATATATATATATATATATATATATATATACACAAATTATTATGAAAATGCCCTCAAAAGCGTAGAAATTTTAATCATACCAAAGGTAGGATCCTACTGTATTATTGTATGTCATACCACAAATTGAAAATGGATGGAAGGAAAAATGTTTGTTGGTTAGAAACATTTTTAGAGGTTCATGTATTCTCAGTATACTGCGTAGTCGTTACAAATAGTGCGAGAAGATAGGTGCTGTTGTAGCAACACTAGCATTAATAGGAAGTGCAGCTGTTTTTGAAGAGCTCCAATAGTTTACTACAGTCAATTCATGCTATCTCTTCTATAATTTGGTCGCCTCTTAAGGAATACTTACTTACGTAGTAAAGAGAAAGTATTGTTATTCTGTATTCTGATAAGGAAATTGACGAGTTTGCAACAGAAAAACTTCCTCTAACATATTGAGTAGTCAGAATCAAGTCCGGTCAAGTTTTGTTGGTCGTTGTTGCCAAAAAATCAATTGAAGGCAAAAAATCTGATGATTTTCTCCAAAATTCATATTTCCCGATCAATGTGAAAGAATCTAAGGCCATGCGACGAGTTTGAAACGCATATTTTGATTTTTGAAGTTAATCTATATAAAGCCTCAAAATCTCTAAAAGTTCCCGAAAATGGCTTTAAAAGTTTTGATTAAACTTTGTTCGCGGACAGCTAAAAAAACGTAATAAAAGAAAATAGCGTGGGACTCCTTTCCTCGAAACTGATTTTTTCAAAAATTGCAAAAGTCAAAAAAAAATTTCGGTGTTTTCACACAACTACAATATTGAAGACAGATGTTTTAAAAAGAAAATGTTATTTGTTAAGTAATATTTCAATTTTACAATTAGGGGGTTGGTTTGAGATAATGGTGTTGTGTGAAAAAATGTGTTTTAGGCACCAATAAATGTAAGCTAGTAAGAGGGTGCGGGAAAATCGAAAACCTAGCCCAGACGCAAGAGAATAGGAAATTAACTAATACGAGGAAGTATGTGCCATTGTGCGAGACTAGTAGCTTATTTTTGAGAAAGTTGAAAACATCCCAAAACTCGCAAATCTGTTGTTTCAACTCTGAGTCGTGATCCCGGCAAGATCCTGCAAAAGCCGAAAGTGTTTTATCCGGTTCCGAATTCAGCAAAGCATTCACGATTGATTATTGATCCTGATGAGTCAACCGCTAAGTTCATTATTCCCGTAAGTGTACTACAAGTTTTTTATCGCGGGAGGTAGGCAACTGCTCCGGCATTCCCGCTAGGATTGCCTCTGTATCTAGCTAGTGTGGCGTGGCGCGGAGGCGTAGTCTACTTACGGAGCAGCAGCGCGAGCGCCAGGAGCGCGAGGCGGTGCGCAGCGTCCATCGCGGCTGTCTGGGCTGGGCCCCGCGCCGCAGCTCGTCCGGCGGCGACCGCTTCCGCCTCCGCTTCCGCCTCCGCTTCCGCTCGCCTGAAATGGCTCTTTTGAATCATTCTGACAGTTAAGGAGTGAGAGCGATTTGAAATTAGTGGTGCTTTAATAGCATATTCTTTCTCACATTATTTATAACTATTTCGAAAATTCGGTGAAATTATCAAAAATTCAGTGATTTCAACGGACATGAGATCTGCGTCATTTTTAAGCGTCCTTTGTTCTGTTCTCGTGAAAAAAATTAAAACAATGAAAAATAAATTTGGAGTGGGTTTTACGACAATATTATTTTAATAATTTCTATTAACTTGAAGCAGACATTTAAAAATCTGAGTTTTTGGAACAGATTACATTTGACAAAAATATCTATCTTTAACGTAGTTTTGCAATGAATGTAGTTATTGAATCGAATCAATTTCCAAAGATTTGTGATATCTTAAATATTTTCGGTAATAACACACCCTTTTTTAAATATTGGGACCAATCATTACCAAATTTCATCTGTCAAATCTTCCTTTACTTCTTCATCTGGGCTACGGTTCTAATTGATGGAACAGTTTCGTATGATTATGATTGCTGAATGTTCAGATCAAAACATAATTGCTACTCGACAAGTAGTTAGTATTCATTGTTCACAACATTAGGCAATAAAACGCCAAAAATATCAGTGACGAAACTGCCAAGGCATAGTTACTGGAAGACGCGTTTTAAAATGGCGTAGACCGAAAATAGGCACGGTTACGTGTATTTCACTGACTAGTGATACAGTGAAGGTACACAGAGTTTCAGAAACTGGGAATGAGGGTAAGCTTTCGACACTAGTTGTGTCGTCTGCAAGACGACGCCCCTTGCCATGTATATTTGCGCTGCTTCTAAATTCAGTTAAAATCGGAAACGAAGGGTTTACGTGTTCTGCGTCCCACACAAAGTTTCATTGATTTTGTGTAAATAGAAGTTATGTTTGTGTCCAGTATTGCCTTCAGCACTACAGTGCTTGCCATTTTAAAGTATATTTTGATAGTGCAGTAATCGGACGAATTGTAACAAATCTTGTTGTTTGCATAATCAGTTTCAAACTCAGCCTGCTCGTCGCATGTAGGACGTGTCTCGGGCACGTTTTTTAGTCAAGACTTGCTGCCAGTGAAATATTCGCCCCCTCTGTTTGGACAGGCTCTACTAGTGTGCCAGTGTGCAGTGCAGTTCCGGGACCTTGAGCTACTATATTTATCCAAAGTGTATGTGATTCTCTTTTACAGAAGTTAGTCCATTTGATATAAATAAATGTTTATTTGTTTTAATATTTGTGCGTGTGAACATAGTGCGACGGGTTATGCAACCCACGTCCCATTCAAATTACCATAATGAGCTATTTTAGGGTTCTTCCTAGTGCATGTAATACGCCATCATCATTCAGTTCACTCTTTATTCATGCGGTACGCCAGTCAGTCCCTTTATTTCAGCGCGGTATTTCTACTCTCCGAAATCGTTTAACATAACCAACCTAAAGCAATACCCCGAATTCCTTATGAAGAAACTTTTGAAAGTACGTCAAATGGTTTCGAAAGATCTAAAAGTATTTCAGTCGTGGTTAATTTTGATCCATTGATGAAGCGACATCTTCGACAAAACAAGAAACGAAAATGTGGCTTTTTCCGTAGCTTTTAATTTTTTAAACACATGTTGTCAATCTGAAAAAGGTTCTTATTTTCTAAGAAAGGTTACCATTAGTATGTAAATAAGACTCTCCAATATTGGAAAAATAAACTGTCCAAGGAGAAATTGCCATCAGTGTTGAGTTTAATTTTTGTTGTTTGTTTTGAAGATCAACTTATCTTATCTCTTTTGAAATAACTGGAAATATCGCGTTGTATAAGGATGCATTAAATATGTGGGTCAACTTTGCGGACGTTCATTGGAAGGTGTACATTTTTAATAAGCAATACGTGATTTCATTTAAACCGATCGAATTTATTTTCCCGATTACTTAGAGAATTTCGTGGGAAGAAGTACTTCAAACAAGCTTCTTGTCGAACATTTTTTGCAATACGTCTGATGTTGATTTTCTGGCTTTAGACCCTTCGTGCGCATCCACAATTCTCGAGTAATATTGGTTTAATAGGCTATCCGCTTTTTCCTTGAAAAAATATTCTCTGCGAGGTTTCTGGTTGGTGTGGTCGTATTTGTTTAGTACATTTTGCATCGCTTATCATCATAACAACCCTTTTGCAGATGAATTACTCAATCTACCTTAATAAGTGTTGTTTAAAAGCTGGACCACACACACACGCGGACGCGCACACGCACACACACACTCCACGGCACGGGAACCTGTAACCCATACGTGGCGCGTCCCCAGGTGGCGGATAGGGGAAAGCTCGCTAGATGTAGCGGGTAGGAGGGAAATAAAATACCTCCCGCGGGCCAAACAGGTAAAAAACACACACACACGCGGAGACGTAAGTAACCAGTTCTGGCTGAACCTCGGAAGCGATGTCGCAAGGCATCTTCTGAGTACAGAGCTGGATTTTACAGTTCAGTTCTGTTTCAAATCGTATTTGCGTTTTTCAATGTGAGTTTCCACTTAACTTCTCAATTAGTTTGTATTTTTTGCGTTTTTCAACGTGCGTTACCACTACACTTTCAATTTGAACGCAATTTTTAAGGCTGATTAGGGGAGATAATTTTTTATTTTCTTTTATTTATTTTCTTTTGGATAGGACAATACAAAGATCAGTGTTTAATATACTCTATATTTGTTATAGTTGCTTAGATCTACTTGTAATTAACTTACAATAATCTTACTTATGATCTTAAAATACAACTTACATTACTACTAGGATTGTACAGGTATCTTTATATAATATCTCTACTTTGGTTCGAGATCTGAGAATTTATTTAGGAATGTATGGAAAACAAATTATTCTTCATGCGGGTTCTGTGTATTGGATTTTGGCAGTCTTAGCGGGGTTGAGTTGAGTATGTTTGGGATGTTCTGAAAGAAGTGGATTGATATAAAAATGATGTGGTTGGTTATCGGTTCTAGCTGGAATTCTTTGTGGAGTTGAGCATTGGAGATGTACCATGGGGTATTCGTGATGGTGCGGACGAACTGATTTTGGATTACTTGGAGTTTTTTGTATTATATTTGGCTGTGCTGAGCCAAACTGGGTATGCATATAATAGTAGTGGTCGTATGATAGTTTTATAGAGTAATAAGGCAGTATTGTGTGGTAGCTTAACAGATCTATATATTATTGGTTTTAAATGGTGTAGTTTTATTTTTGCTTGTATAACTTTATTGCCGGTATGGTCGCCTTTGTGTTATAGAGATGTGTTTTGAAGCGTTTTAATATTATTTTTTCTAATAATTTAGAGAGCGTGGGAAGCAGACTGGACGGTAACTGTTGGTTTGAGAAGCATTCTTGTTTGGTTTTTATATGGGAAGAATGATTGCATGTTTCCATACTTGCGGAAAAGAACCAAGTCTGATGCATGAGTTGAAGATATTGGTCAAATATGCAATGGCTGTTTGGGGAAGGTTTTTCAATATTAAATTGTTAATTTTATCGTGTTTACTGTTTTGTTGATTGTGAGATGACTAGGGCGCGGTTTAATATTGCTCAGGGTGAATGTGGATGCAAAGTAATTAGATATCTCTTCGGATTTTTTAGTAGGTGTGTACATTTTTCCTGTGGGGGTGTCGAGTGAGGGGTAGGTATTCTTTTTTCTTAATATTTTATTTGTGAATTGCGAAATGGATTTGTTGTTTGTGTTTAATGATTGGATTAATGTTTGGAAATGCTGATTGTTAAAGTTTTTGATTGATTTACATACAATATTTATTAGTATGTTACGTTCTAGTTTTAGCCCTGGTGTTCTTAGTTGTGACCATAGTCTGGGGGTTTTATTTTTAATTTCTATTAGATTTATTATTTATGTGGGAAGTTTATATTTTTTTATATTATCTGTATTCTTTGGTATTAATTCGGTCTCTTTAATTGTGGTGTGTATTATGGTGGTTAGTTTATTGATTGATTGCTCTGTTTCTAGTGGGTTGTAGTGAATTTTAAATTTACGTATTGTTGTTGTTGTTAACGTTGTGAGTTATTTTCAGTAAACTTTTAACGTATTTGGATTTGGTACTCGAGCGTGCAGTTGGGGTGTTTGTTGTGTGGTTATTAAGAGTGGAATATGATCCGAGTTTAGTTCGTATAATGTAGTAGTGTGTAGCTTTGTAATTCCGTTATCGAGAATATCGTGATTTATTAAGCGATCGTAGGTGTAACATGTGGGCCCTGGAGGTAAAATTAATTTTAGAATAATACGATTTAGTATTTGAGTTCACATTTTCCCGTTAGCGTTGGTGTCCAAACAACCTCAGTCGGTATTTTTAGCATTTAGATCTCCTAAAAGTATGGTGTATTTTTTTTAAATAGTTTAGTAATGTTATCGAAGTAGTTTATGATTTGGAGGGTTGTATGCCGCAATTAGAGTCCATATTTTATTGTGTATTTCTAATTTAATGGCAACAGTTCCTATATTGCCAGTACAAGGGAGAATTATTGGGTAATGTTGTATATTTTTATTGATGGCTATTAACACTCCTCCTTTGTTTAGGTTTCTGTCGGCTCTGTAAATTGAGTAGTTTGGGATATAAAATTAAATAAATAATAAAATTAATAATAAAATTGTTGACTGAAAAAAGTTGATTGTTCAAATATTGTGACCCGGTGATTGTTTAATAGGGAGCTATTTAATGTTATTTGGATGTTCTAGTGGCTGTAATGTGATGCGTTTGTGTACTGTATGTGCTATTGTACATACTGAGATGAATCGTTTCTGACCATCTCAAATAGGTTGGAAAATGTATAAAATATTTGTGTTTTTACAATGATCGGGACAAGAATGAGAGACAAATAAGCCACGCACAAGACATACTTTTTTGTGAGTAAAATAAATAAATAAATAAATAAAAGTTGTAGATGCTATCACAAGAGAGACGTAATTTTGAAACAGCATTTTATCTTGGAACACGTAAAAAGGAATTTTGGTAGCCTTCTTGTTTTGATTGTCATTTCTAAAGAGTGAAGTATTTCCTTGAGGAATTTGCTGCGTTTGTTGTGTTTTAGATGTTTTTGTGTATTTATTAGTGTTGTATAAAGATAGAAAGTATTAGTGTGTGTTTTATAATTTCCTTTAGCGTATGTATTGTTTTAAATCTCAGAAGGCATTTCTGTTGGTCTGGGATTCGCGGTAGCTAAGTTTCGCATTTCAGTGGTGTGATTCTTACCTCCACCTTACGATGGAGGAAGCTGTTCAGACGTTATTAGCACTGATATGTAGTTATATGCTTATTCCAATGTTTGCGTTAAAAAACCTTAGTTTTAATCTCTGATATTTCTTGGAGAATATGCCTAGATTTCTGGGTACGTCGTACGGGTAATAAGCAGGTCCTTTTGTAATTATTTTAGATTGTTTCGACTTTTATTTGTTGAAGCGTTTATTATTTCCTTAGCAGTACCAATCAGTTCTTCTTGTAACATGTCTCTGCTTGGAGAGAGTCCACGGCAGGAGTGCGTGGGGCGCCCCCTAGGCGCGCTGCTCCGCCCCCACCCCTGCGTCGCGCCTCCCGCCGCCTCCATCGCCGCTGCTCCGCCGCCGCCGCCGCCGCCGCCGCCGCACCAGCTCTGCGCAGTTGCAAGTATTTACCTTACGGGTATTTTGCGCGCTGTATATTGAAACCCAATCGCATAGAGCCGTTCGCGCGAGGCAGGTGCCATGAAAAGCAAAGAGCAAAGAGCTATCGCCACCTGGGCTAGTGACTTCAGAGAATAAACACTCTCTGTTGGGGAGGCGAGTGCGTGCGACGAGACGGCCTGAGGGCGGAGGTCGTGAGGGTGGCAAGGGCGGTGCCCAACTAAATCTTGGAGAGGTTCTATGGCGCAGCCCCTCGAGCAACTGAAATGTGTGACCAACTGGATTTTTATAGAATTATCATTAAACGTGATTCAAGTGACTAATAAGAACGTATATTGGAAGTTGTTAGACGAGGAGAGAGTACTTCAGATTAAATATAGTCATCCTCTTCAGCATAGCAACATCATAAGATCTTTATTTTGTATTATTTCTCACAAAGAAGTGTGATGGTTTTAACTTTCTAATATAAAACTATTTTGGTTTCTGTTTTTTTATTTATAAGAATACATTCTACGTTACAGAGGAAATATTATTTGGAGAAATGATTGGTTTTTGTGTGTGGAAGACTGATAAGAGATCGTATCCTTCACGCCACTGTCTCTCTTACACAATTTAGTGTATTTTTTTCTTTTGTGTTGGGAAGGCTTACAAGTATAAGTGAACCTGAATATTAATGCAATTCGAAACGTGACATTTTTTAAAAAAAAATAGGCTGAAGTGTGTTATACGGTTCAACTTAAGGAAGCCATTTAAACCGGTCCTTCGCGCCGCTCCGGCTGAATAGACGGAGGGGCGGACGACGGGGTCGCGATTGGTCAGGATCGTGACCATAAGTTAGGGGAAACACCTGAGGATCTTTTCGGAGCTCCATTACGAAATAGTGCTGTGGTCATGGTGGTGTGATGTGAGAAACAAAGGTTGTAGTGCTCTTTCTTCACATTGTGTTTGTAACTGCGCTGTTTGAATTCTGGAGGCTTTCTTGTGAATTCTTTCTTATTAACGTGAATTGGTAATTATGCTTTGTATATACTAAAAAAATGTTTATAGTAAACGCGAGGGTCGCAGGTCGGAGTCTCGCCGTGACTTTGATCCGGGCGAGCGAAGCGAGAAAACTTGCCTTTGAATGTAATTTGGCATAACAATGAAGCGGGGACATAGTGTTTGAAAGGCCAGCCATGCAAATCGCCTATTCGTAAGTTTTATTCATTTCTATCAGTGCGCGTAGCGTAAATTGAGGAGGGCTTAAGAAGACCCCTCCCCCCCCCCTCGACGCCTCGCTTCTCTGAGGGTGTACCGTGTACCCTACTTTAACACAGAAAATATATTAAGTATGAAGGTATTAGACATGCGTTTTCATTGTGTTTCCCGCAAAATTTCATTCAAGGAGCCCTGAACTCACTTATTATCCCTCTTGATGCTCTTCTTTTCGGTAAAGTTTTTCATACATCCTAGAAACATATGCTCCTAGAAATAGAGAATGATCTCAATATATTAGAAAAATGTCAAGAGGATAGAAGAAGCAAATAATTACTTTGAAAGGGATCAATGCAAGAAAAATGTTGGTAATTCGTGATTTAGACGCACTTTATCAGAAATAATAAAGACATGCAAGTAATGAACTAGTGGTGATACAGAATAACACTGATTCTCTCGTGCTACTGAGTTTCCTTATCCCTTTAGTACGGGACATCCTTCCTCCTAGCCCTATTCCCAGCTTCCACCTACAAGCGCCTAAACTTTTTCCCCGCATTTTATCATTTTTTCGGTCCTAAAATAGTTGCATTGAAATATGAACTTAACAATATTATAGACGAGTAAAACTTGTACCATAGGCAAATTTTTATTTATTATAGCGGCCGACTGCTCTGATCGGTTGTTTTCCATTGTTTTTCCGATCAACACGAAGCAAATGTCCGAACAAGCAGGGCGCGCAATCTTTCCTTCCTTTCCCTTTTTATCCTCGCTCCTTACTCACATTTACACTTACATGCACTACACTACCGTACATGTCAGGTGACCAGGCGGGAGCTTAGAGCTTTTCCCAGCTGGGGTGGCGCCTTCTGAAGAGAGATACCTGGTTGGGGCAATTTCCCGGCAGGCGACGTTCGTCGGCATCGGCTCTCGCCCTCCAGGGGAGAAAGGTCACCGCCAACCCCCGGCGTACGTCACTAATGACGTTGGGGGTTGATGCGCCCGAAAACACTAATGAATCAATTGAGAAAGGAGTGGGCAAACAACTAATCCTTTTCGTACGTTGCAGACAGAGGCTGAAAGCGTGTACTGTGTGCGGCGTCGGAACGCAAGCCGCTTTGCAGCTCTGCAACGTCCCGGAGACTCCGGCATTCCCGACCACTAGACTGCGCCGCGTATGGTAACCTTATTCCTGCTTTGCAAACATTTTCTTTCTCCTTTTCCATCCGAATCGCCTTTATCAATGGCAAGGCCCTCTCCATTAGCCCTGCTCTTCCTCCGTTTTTCTGTTTTATTCGTTTTCCAATTCGATTTTGTGCTTTTCATGTTAGGTAGGGTCTTAATGGAATGCTTTATGATCGCTGGGCGTGCGCGCGTCCGAAGCTTTTGAGCGCCTTAAACTGTCGCTCGTCCTCTTCTTGTTTGCTTGTTTTTCTTAAACTTCCAGCATCATTTCGTGCCATGCTCATTGAGGGGCGCCAATTCTTTAAGTCCCTTTCTGTATATTTTCTCTCATATCGGCATTCTCTAACTTCCCCTACCATTGATGCAGGTTCGTCCGCACCCAAGCACACTCGCTGCGGTCGGGCAGGGGTTGACAAAGGCAGACCTATGACGGTGAGGAGGCGTTGATTGAATCACATCTCTCACTAGCAGGCTGCAGTCAATGGCCCGAGGGAATGGATCCTCGCTGTGTTAGGAGCTCTACGCTTGGATCCGTCCGACCGCGTTGACGTTCGCAAACTTATGACGGTCAGGAAACGTAGAACCATCTTTCCCACTAGCAGGCTGCAGCCTATGTGCCCTCGCCAATGGGCTCCATCAAACGCGTCTCAATAATGTTTTTTCTCTCCTCTCTGTTTTTCTTTCCTTAAAAACAAGAGCGATGTTGGTGCAGTATTTATTCTCTCTTTAGCTCTGTATGTGATGTAAATTATTTAGTAGCTGTCTTTCATTTTATATGTATTAGTTTGTTTTTAATTTTAGATTTGTTGTTTATATTTTCTCTTGGGCAACTTGCAATTTTAATTTAATCAGCTTCTAAGTGTTAATCACAAAATTGTGTTAACTTTAGTCTTAAAGTGCATTTTCATAAAGCAATGGACTTAACAAAGAGGGATTGTTAAATTTAACTCAGCTTGAGTGATAAATTGTTGTTGTTTCTATCTAAGCAGATTGATTTTTCATAAAATATTCAGTAAGTTTGGTAGCAAAAGACATTAGCAAATACTTTGGTATTGTATAAGCTCTGTGCTTTGTCACTTCTTTTACTCAATTCATTAACTGTAAGGTATAATGTCGTGCGTATTACATGGGCGTGTACTTAAACACCGGGAGAGAGGGGGTGTCGCGATTTGCATCCTGGCCCTTACGACACGCTGCCGCCGGCGAGCGACCCAGTTGTCACTTGGCGACGTCAACGTTGCGAGTTTATAAAAAGGCGAGGATTTCGCCCTTCTCTCTTTTTGCGTTACCACCTGAGATGCCCGAGAAGTACAATAAACTATTTTAACGATACTGTTTCACTATACCCTGAGCGAGAAGCTGAGGTTCTCCCTCTCCTCCTCAACTCGCGGCACGGGAATTGGGGGGCGGGGAAGGGGAGAAAATAAAAATCGTGTTCCTAAAAATTCTGTCTATGTATGCTCTATGTTTGATGAAATTACTTGAGGTCTGCTAGGAATGCTGCTAGGCTGTGATAAATGAAAAGAACCTTTTCGGATGGCCAGCGGTCCCAAGCCGGACAGCGCGAGGAGGATGACGAGCAGGACGAGCCCCACCACCCACCACGTGGGAGGCTCCACGGATGCGTAGGCCGGGTGGAACGGCGCCTCTGAAAGAGAACAACGCATAGATGTCTAACAGTTAAAATGGGTGAGTACATTAAATGCCTATGTGCAAATTAAATTAGTGGTGTTACAACAGCACATTATCTCTAGCATTATTTCTCAATTTGCAGTTTTTGACAATTCAGAGTTCATTCAAAATTATACCTACACCATTCTTTTTCGTTTCCACTATTTATCCGTAAAAAAGGAGATGAAAAAATTGGAGCGACTTTTGAAAAAATGCTTTATTAATTGCATAGTTTTAAGCACTAATTATGCGGAAACGACAGATGAAAACAAATTGCACCTTCTATTTTTTCTCCCCATCTGTTCTATGAACCTCCAGCCCCCGCCTTTGCTGCGGCGCGAGCACACGCGCGCGCGCTGCGAAGCCGCCATTTCGTTTTCCTCCCAACGGAAGAGCACACTTTTACTGGATTTCGGTGAATATCAAACAGACCTTGTGTTGCTCCATTTTTAGAATTTATATTTGTTTTGTGATTAGATTAAGAGAAATTTAATTACATTTTTGATGATTTGTGATACAACATTTCTATTAAAATAACGCGGTAATGAATGAACATAAAACGATGATGATACAAATAATATTACGATACAAATACATTATGAAACAAGGTTAATTGTTAAAGCACAAATAACATTTTGAAAGCATATAAATCAATTACACGATTTGCACCGAAATCTTGTATGTGAATTATTTTCTATCGCATAAATTCCATCTTCCTTTAATCACGTTAATATCTCATCTGCTTTATGTGTCGTCTTTGATATTCCCAGTTACTGAAGACGTAATTTAATTGTGGAGGAAATAAACTCCGTGTACACTTTATATGTTAGGCGATCATCCAACAATTAACGTGAAACATTTTCAGGACGTCTTTCCTCTGACATGTTCTTTGCTTTTACCTGACAACAGCATAGCCTTTTAAATGGCAAAAGCATTGTTCTCCACTAATATTCAGAAGTGGAAGAAACCACCGGAGACCGCTTTATGGTAATTATGGCAAATTAATACTTGCATTTCATTGTCTAGTTTATCTACACCCGATTTGGTATCTTTTATAAGCTAATTATTGCTGTTTTATTGGTAAAGTTTAAGACAATCGGAATGTTTTCTTTTGATGCTGTAACATACTACTTGTTGGCACATTGACCGCCAAGTTAGTTCACATTTTGTTCCACGTTACGAACAGCGCCGTTTCGCTGATCTTTGAAGGCATTCAAGATGAAAAGATAATACGTTTCAAACATTCTGTTCAGGAGATTCTAATTTTACTCAAAAAGCTGCGCGAATTTCTTCCCAGTTGACCAAATACTCATTTCTTTCGCACAAAGTTCTTTGTCATCGACGTGACTTCTTCCGGTTAGTTCCGAGCGTCTCCAAATGATCGCATCAGCTCCTGGGCGGCCGCGACGAATTATATGCCATTGTCAGATTTCTTGAAATTCAGAACTTGCCACTGTAGACGCAGCGGGCTCGCATTGTCATGAAAGTTTGAGGCGCCGCGAGCAGTTCGCAGTTAACGGAAGCTAAGTGAGGTGTGTTGGGCGCATTCAAAGTTCGATTCGGGTCGCTGCTGGGCAATTCCCAGCATCTTTCTGCAGTCTAACGTGCAGTAAAGCGTGAAATTCGAAACGAAACATTTAATTTCGTCTGGACCGAGGTAACCATGACAATCTCCTCAAAACTCATTGATTATTTCTGTAAAGTAACAATCTTTGTCAATTATGTGTTTCTTTCTCAGAACACTCGTCTGATGAAAATTTTCAATCGAAAAGGCGATGTTCGTTGCAGTTTCTGCTAATGCTCTGGCAATTTCTCTAAACAATATTTCGCTGCCACAACACTACTCGTAATTAGTTTTTAAAAACATTTATGTTACTATCTCAAAAGACAAGCAAAAAGCTGATTGTCTTAAAATTGGATTATGAAACTATCAATAAAACGTATTACAGACAATCACAATTTCAAGTGATAAAAGTTCTAATTATTGAGTCTACGCTTCTCCCGTCGCCCTCGTGCGGACACGCGCGCATCCGCGTGCCTCGCTGCCGCTTTCGTGAATCGCGAAGTCTTTACAGCAGCCGATCGAGCTCGCGCGCCGGCCTCGTGGCGGCTGCCCTACAGATTACTGCAAGTGGCGATCGTTGTGATCTGCCTGCCTTCTTTGGAGTCATAATTGGCATTTTTCTATGCAGGGCGCTCGCACTACGCACGAGCGGGACTCGGCGTGCTAGCCAGCGGCACTCTGTCGCTCCCCGCGACCCTTCGCGATCCGACACGGTTGCCCAAAAGGCTCTCCGCGCGTCTGCCCCACCCGACTTCCCCTCTCTCCCTCGTCGGTTGGTTTTTATAAGCAATTTTTATATTACATAATTGGTATAACACGCCTTCAAAATCTCATGTTTCTTTTCAAATTAACTTTTGCGTAATAACATACAATCAAGACACACAGCAAACATCTTTATGAGGGTAAAACAGACCTCTTCTATTATATAAAGAAATTAACATATCACCTACCACATCTTTCTGCAATTAAATATTGTTTCCAATAGTCACATTTGATTTTCTTACAACAGAGAGCATTCCATTTAAATACGTTAGAATTGCCCAAGTTAATTCTGGAATATCATCAGTATCATTATCTTCAGCGCAATTTTCTTTAAAATTTCTGGAACTACCATGTTATGTAGATCTTCATTCTGACATATAGAATTAGTCGATCAAATAGACAAGCATCCACACAAGCTTCACCGAGACTGTCACGTTTTAAAGTCAGTGACTTATTCTGAATTTCTATTTTCATTCTGAATTCTCCAGTTTACTGTAAACATAAGCTCAGTTTACTTCCAGTTTCAAAAAATTGACACACACATGATATAACATTCTTTAAAATGATGTTCATAAACCTACAAAGAAATTAAAAAAAAAAGGTATTGCCTTCAAATAATAATAATAAGGTACCACAGATAATTCGATAAGTTACTTACACAAGCGTGGTTAGGTATGGAAACGTATTATATTGCTCATATAGATAGTATGGTTTCACTCATACGTATCTATGAGTAATATAATCTAGGGTAAGAAACGAATATTTGAAAGATTTATTATAGTTAATCTTTGTGCATTTTGTGAGTAAAATCATCTCTCTATAAGGCTCTTATCCATTTCCTTTTTAATTCGCAGTGCTTTCGAAAAGAAAAATCTCCCAACTGAGCTCTATAATTCGCGTTGCACCCCGGCATACAACACTTATTAGGCTAATTTCTGCCCTTATATCACTATACACACAAGCTATAAATAAACACCTTTCTATATTTAAATAATAAAAAAATTGAGAAAAGGCACAATACAACACTACACACATGGTAATGAACGATGGCCGCCCGATGGCCTTATCATCGTGACGTCACACAGCGCGTCGTTCATAGGCTTAGAATTCTACGCGGTGTTGGCAAAGACTTAGTCGATAAAGACTTAGTAGTTTGTCGGTGACTTAGCGGTGACGTCATTAATACTGTAGGTGAACACTTGACGGTTCTACAACAGGGAGCGCTAAGGTTAACTTATGAACTTTACTGTTAAGAATAATTACATAAAAATTATATACTTGTGATGTATACATTATTCTCTTTCTAAAATAAATATGCTCCCAACGTCAGTGGCGTAGGCAAGTAGGCAGTGAGTAGGTGGTGATTTAGGCTATATGGTGGTTCCAGAACAGGATACACGAAGGAGGGTGCTCAACTTGTAAGACCTCAAGGGCCACAACTAAAACCTGATGGTATATGGTTGAAGGGCACATTTTCATTACTCGGGCGATCCACGCCTGATTTCTTCGTGATGTTGATCGCGCCAATTTGTTCGGTTCCTCTGAAAGGAGGGGGGACGCTATGAACTCGCAGACGTGGTTACCCGCTGGCCGCCAGTTGAACAACCCCGACGCAGGGTTTCTAAAACCTCCTTAAATCTGAATGTAGCATCTCCAAAAACGTATTGAACCGATGAGAGAAACTACCAGATTTCTTCCTGAATGTTTCTCTTTTGAGCACCAGTTACAAAGCAAACGGTAGATTTTAACCTTAGACTCTGTTTGGGGTCTGTTTTGACTCCAGGGACAAATAATGTTTCGCAACTCTCTTAATATTATTCACATGAACTTCTGCTCTTAGAAATGCTGTTTACGTCCAGTTTTACATATGTTTTATCCTTTTCAGTTTTCTAAGTTTATTTGTTTGTGGTAAATAATTTGATTTGTATGCCATTTGAGTAAAATGCCACATTGGAGTTGTTAATCACAAGAAAAAGTCTAATGTCCATTTCAGTTTTGTAATAATATGTTGCGGTTTCTGAGTGATAATTGGGTGTATTTGTCTATTGTGATTTGTTAGCCCAGTTTCAAAAATTTAGTAATGAGTATATGCTAGAATGTTTTTTCGGAAAATAACAGTATTCTATGTTATTTAGCCCAATATAGTAAATAATGTAAATAAATAGCACTATTTTCTCAATAATTTCAAATAATCTTGGAGCAAATACTAGTAAATTATTGTGTCAAATGTTTGAGGTCAAAAAAGACCCCAAACAGAGTCCACGTAAGTATTTGAGGACCAAGAGTCGATGGGATAATATAATTGCGTCTGAGTTCAAATAATTCGTGTTTTTATTGGTATTATTGTTATGGAATAATGTTTTTATATTACTTTCTATTTTATATTTTTTGTGATGAATATAATTTTGAGAGGGAAACTGGCTTGACAGAGCGGATCCCGCCAATATACTGTAGTATTTGTCTTTTGCTTCCATGAATTACCTGTCATGTTGTTTTGTAAATGGCATCTATATCGTCGATTCGTTTTCTCCCAAGTCACCTCAATCTGTCGAAAAGAGTAATGTTTTTCAATGTAATGAACACATTTTTACACCAACATTTGTGACACGAGAATATGTCTACGTCCTTACCAAGAAACAGAACTCTGTGCTGAACACTTCTTCAAAAACCAGTGATTCATTTGTCTGAAAAATATAATGCGCAGTGTTACCCGAAAAATTAATTCCTAAGTCCTAGGTGTTAAATTTCTCATGATGCCTTATAATACTCTTGGTATAGAATACACAAAATAAGGAAACTTTTCGTCAATTCCCATTTTGCAAAGGAAAAAAATCTCCTCCAAAACAAAATTTGTATTCTTCTGTAGAATTCAGTTTTGGGTACTAATTATGATCTCGGGTATATGACCTCTAATTTCAGTGGAATTAAGAAAAAAACGGAGATGAAAAATTGAGATCGCTTAATTTGAAGGGTAGGTGATCACCCTATCGGGACAATGATGTTACATCATAAAGATTTTACTTATTATTGACAAAAAATACGAAAAATACTTATTTTGAGAACTAAAAATAACAACTATGTATTCACTACTACGCACTTCGACATTATTAATGCGCTTCGCTAACTACTAAATACACCTAGTACATGTAGAAATGTACAAAAATACATTTATTTTACACAATTTTTAAAATAAAATATATTTAATTTTATTTATAAAAATAAAATATTTTGAAAAATAAATACCACAATAATTTAGGATGACCACCAACACAGTGGTTTCAATTTAATTTTTGGAACGGTATCTTTCCTCCAGTGAAACAGGAATTACCATTTGTAGGCTTTTAAAATACCTAAGCATTCGAATTATTTCTTAGGATTTTCTATTAGACCTTCCCTTCAAAATAAATTTTCAAATTATATATATATATATATATATATATATATCGTAGGTAATATATAGAAGTCAGGAGCAAAATTGTTCGTACTGCTTACTTACATACTACATACTTAACTCACTTTTCCATGTGCTTCTTTGTCAAATTTCAATTCTGGATTTCGACAATCGTCGAGACTGAAATCCGTCTCGTTTGAGCTTGCCATGTGAACTGAAACATCCTCATTGGAATTGTGCTCATCTGAAGGAGAGACCAATATTTCAAATTTGTGCCTGGAAGAATTATGCGAACCAATGAAACAAAACTATATGAGACAAAAGATTTAACAATTTTATTACTAAGTAAAAAGCACGACACGGCAGACATTCTACGAAGAATCGAAATAAAATACAACGACCAACATATAAATAAAACATATTTTAATCTTATTGAAAAAAAAAATAGATTTTAAATTTATGAAAATTTTCAGACTTTCAACTGATAATAAATGGACTGGATGTCCATTTTTGGGGAAGAGGACCCTCAACCTCCGGGGGCTCCTACGGTGATTCGCTCTTTTCCTGATTAATTCCTCCACTTACATTTTTTGCTGTCAATCCTTAAACTTCTGTGGTTACGTCAAGTTGATATGTTGATATTATGTTGACAGTCCGTTATACAAGAAACATTAATTTTGTAAGATATTCCAAAACAAGTCCGCTTAGTTGCAAACCCAGTATACAGAAGTATTATCAATATTTAGAATTTAACAATTACCAAAAAAGAAAACTAAATACAATATGTAAATGCAATATTGCCATAGCCATAAAATACAGAAACCATCTCGGAGGCGCCAAGTTTAAAATGTGTAATCATTTCCTCTGAAACGCCTTCAAAGAACATCAAACACTCTGTTAAAAAAAGGGTGCCAAATTTTAAGTAATTTGGCCGGCAGTGCCAACAGTGCCAGAGTGGATTGAATAGGCCGTAAATGAAATGCTGAAAATACGGCACTTTTAAAAGTTTCTATGAACATTCGGGGTGTGAATAGATATTTAGAGTGAATGGAACTTCATAATGTGCTTGTGGTTGGTAGAAGTAGAATTTAATCATTTTACTAATGGAAATGGTTTATTAATGAAACTATAATGGGGGGTGAAACAATATTTAGTTTAGGGATTGAAAAAACATACCAGAGAGCATAAATTTGAGATTTCTTTGTGCTGTAAAGGTTTCGCGCTGTTTTCAAGAGAGATACCAGTACGATATAACTGTTTTTTTTGTTGTATAATATATTTGATTATTTTGAAGGGGAGTATTTTGTAATTTTTCATGAAATACTAATGTTAAATTATGTGAGATGGTAATTATATTTTAAGTGTTACAAAGACGATATAATTATAAATGAATTTCGCTGTTTTCTTCTAGAAGAGTAAAGAGTCAGGTGTGAAGTGATTTTTGTTACTGTACAAAGGGCAATTTTTGTTGTTTTTTGTTACAATATATCAATATAAGTTTGGAAATTTTCTGGATAAACACGTTCTTTTCTAATAGGACAAAGAAAAAACCACGATCCTTAAAGAAAAAAATATATTTTTCAAAATTATTTTTTTACTGATGGTTGAGAACAGATGTTATGAACCCTCCTAACAATAATTAAAAGTAAGGAGCCAAGGTTTCAATATAAGACATGTTCGGAATATAAATATTAACATGAGAACTATTTCTAAATCATTACTTTTTAAAATTTTCAAAAAACCACAGAAGATACATCAAAATGGTGTTTATGCCATGTTATTCAGACGTTCCCTACAAAAAATTTAAAAAGTGGAGCAGTTTTTGAGAAAATTTTTCTGCACAATGTTGAGGAATAATAAAATACTATCGTGTCATCAAATAAATTAAATATTTTAACAAAAAACACTTCACGAATGTGCAAGAACTGGTATAGTATATAAATAGCTAAATGGTTCATTACATAACAGTATTATCGAAAAAATACTTAATGGATCGAGGACAGTATTTTGCTCATACGTGTGACGTATAAGTGAAGTGTGTGTAAGAATGAAGTAAAGATGATGGAATCTTCTCCAGACAGCGGCAAAATTCGACCTAGTAAGAGGATATTGAAACGATCCCAGGGGTTTCATGTAAAGTATTCCGAAATTTAAAGAATTCTTCTGATAATGGCAGGACTTTGAGTTCGGCCAGATCGGTCCGGGAATTTCGATTATGAAAATTTTTCTATGAATCGCTTAGGCGATAGGACAGATCAACCCAGAGACAGGCGGACGTTTTGAAAAATAATCATTTTTCGAAATCAAGGGTCTTCTACAGACGTAATTTCATTAACACCTTGACATCGAATTACAGTAGCATTACTCAACTTTATAATATTATTAGTAGGTATAAAAGAAAGTAACAAGTGTTGCTACAGAATGGCCGAGACTTTCTCGCGCAACCATTCAAGGGCTCCTTATAAATGAAAGACATGTTTTTACTACTATCATTTTGATCTGATACACTGCAATTATATTGAAAATATAACATATTTTTCGTTTAAATGAGACTGCTATGCCATAGCCGTACCCACCCACGTTCTCGCAATGATACACACCAGGCGTTTTTATTACGCCTACAAATGTTTTGGGGGAGGGACTTCATGGACTACAACGTTTGCTAATTCTATTGATTCAATGAAGAATTTTCGGATTAACTGAGTATAGCGACGTAGCCCATTTTTTCATACATACATTCGAAGTTCAGTTTGTTTCCCAGATTTGAACAAGAAATTCATTTGACTACTCACAATTGTCGATATGCTGAGTAACTCACACGCGGTGGTGGGCAACCTGAAACAAAAAGTTAACAAAAGTTGTATTAAGAAGCAAAGGACTAATGAAAATACTTTCACCACAAACTGAATTAGTGGTGCTACAACAGCTGTATTATACTAATAATACTACCACATAAACATGCAAAAAATATTCCAAACAGAAAAATTATTTTCCGCAACAAGATTCGGGTTCAGGTCCTCCGAGTTAACTCGCAGTCACTCATACCACTACGCTATAGAAACGCCATATGATTCACACCCGGGCCGACGCTTTAAAATGTAATTGTCTTAACCTAAATGTTTCTAACTCAATTTTTGCAATTTTCGAAAATACGAGTTGTTGGAAAATCGAAGTAGCCCATATTTATAACGGCCGTTGTTACATACGAAGAGAAAATTTAAAGAAAGAAATATAAACTTTTTTGAGAACACATTTCTAGAAATGGCACACATTTTAGACAAATTACGCGAAATCTACTTTTTTTAACAATGTACATGACCTCTTTTAAAGACATGCTTTTATAGAACATACTTTGTTTAAAGCAAAATTAATATATTAAATTTTGTAGTTTTTAAATGTTAACTTTATGCAATTTTCAAAAATACGGGGAGGTCGCTGAAACGGGGGCTAGCACACACATTTTATACTTGATACATCTGAGAATAATATTTAAGGAAAAAACTTGGAGCGCTTTTTGAGAAAGAAATTCTTGGAAAAATTAAAAATTCTTATATTTTTTGGAAAATACACAAAAACTCATATTTTCGAAAAAATTGAACTTGCTCTTATTTCAAGATATGTGTTTAAAGAACATCTTTTATTAAGAAAAAAACCTTTATCTAAAATATTGTAGTGGTAGAAAATGCCCCAAAAAATGCAATCGTGCAGTTTTCGAAAAATCTTGAATTTCAACGAACATGAGATTCTTTATGCTATTCGAGGATAATGTTTATTAAAAAAATTGGAGACATTTTCGATAATATTTTGAAAATGTTGAGACTGTGTGTAAAGTACCTTCAAAAATCAAAATATCTGTTTGAAACTCCTAAAGCCTCGAGTTCGTTGAGATCGATATGTAAGTATCAATTTTGAATAAAATTCGCTGAATGGCTCAGGCGAGTTGACCACAAATGGATAGACAGACGTTTTGCCGTCAATAGATTTTTCGGTATCAAGGATCCACAAAACACGGGTTTTTGCCACACAACGTGTTAGAGGAAATAATTTATTATATATGTATGAGAACAGGATTTATTCACTTTTTCAGTACCGGGGCTCGGCAAGAAGGGGTTTTCTGCTGAAAATTCGCCCTTCTCTGGCGCACGATTACAATACTTTTTCTTCTTACGAAGTAAATGCGAAAAATTAGAAAGTGAGTGTAAAGTATCTCACCTACCTTCGCAATAAACAGTATTGATGATGGGGTTTGTTTCATTGAGGGAGCCTGTCAATCCAGTGATGGTGATGTTGTGTTCTCCTTCGGGCACATCCACCTGCCACCACGTCTCTTCCGGTTGCATCGTTATTATCAAAAACCGCCTTCCTGAAACCACACACCACATGAATACAATTTAAAAATTAAACAATGCCATGAATAGACCCACGTGAAACTTCTCATGTCTTATTTGTGAGTTTTATTATTACAAAACATTTCCCCGTAACCGCAAACACACAAAAATGTAACAATTATCGTGATTTTTTACATTTACCTGCACTAAGCAAATTGTTTTGTAAAATTTTTATTACTCGTCTGAGATAAGTGGGTATTGTGGAACATTCATAAACCAAATAGGGACTTTTATGCTAAGTTTTATTTAATTATTCGAATTAATTTAGTTTAATAGATATAAAATAAAAATATTTTAATACCACATAAAGAGCGACGTTGACTAGTTTCTTAACTAGTACCAACAGATCGCGTGGCCACGAAATGAAACATTGAAGTATAAGATTGAACATAAAAAAACACTATTAAACAATTAGTAAGAGCAAAATCATAAAACGTAACATCATAGACACGTATCTATAACTTTTTGTGTAGTAATTGCTAATAATGGCAAACATTTCAATGTTTAAGTGAGGCAACACCGTAATGTCCTTGAGATTGATATGACTGCTCAGGGCTCATGTTTCTTTAAAGTTTTGAATCAATACTGTTCGTTACCTGGTTGCGTACAATACGTAAATCTTTCGTCGTCGCTGTCCAGGGAATGACGTCATCTATAGGTGACACCTCGAACTAATAGAAAACAGTTGACAATCGAATTCAAAGAAACTTGCACAAAAAATGAGTATTTGGACAATTGGAAACGAATATGCGCGGTTTGAATCAGATTAGACTCCGCGTCGGGAAGTTTGAAATGTATGATCTATGCTTCTAAAATGCCTTCAAAGAGCAGCGAAACTGAGCTGTTCGAAGCGTGGCAGTTTGAATTAATTTGGCGGCCCATGTACCAACAAGCACTACTTTACCCGCACTAGTTTAACTTAGGATGGCGGTGAACATCAAGTATTCGTAATTGCATGAATTGATTTTTCTGTATTTTCCATTGTGACGTTTATACTTTTCATGTCCGCCTGTGGTGAGATATGTCAACCCTTGAATTGAACTGTCAATTTTTACTTTTTCGCCCTTGCTTCGTACGAAGCGAAAGTATTGTAATCGGACGTCGAAAGACGGAAATATTTTGGAAAGGAAACGTATTTTTCGGGCGCTGGTAACAAGTAAATAAATCTTTTTCTCATTGCAAATTATTTCGTCTAACACGTTATGTAGGCAGAATCCAATTTTTGTGGCCTTCAATGACGAAAAATCGATTGACGGCAAAAAGTCTGGTTTGTCCGTCTGTGAAGAACCTTACCGCATACTGCTCAGCTGATTTTTTCCAAAATTGGAACCCCCAATTCATGTAATAGAACTCGTGAACCTGTAATGGAAACGGAAGTATGAATCGGATATTTTTTGGGTTATTTTACAAGAAGTCTCAAAAACGCTCAGAAATCAAGGCTGCTTGCAATGGCTGAAATAGAAAACTGAATCAACACCCGGTGCCAGTGAGGAAGCTAATGGCTTAGCAATAATTGTATTCAACCTTAATGTTACGGCGCTAAAAATAATTACTGTAAACGAAACGCTGTATCTGAAATTATCAGCCAGAATCAGAGACTTCATATAATTTCAGCATTAAAATTGTGGCATTGAAACCTGTATCCACCTTAACGAACATTTGTCTGTTTACGACTCAGTGGACAAATATAACTCCAAGTTAATTGTAGATGGTGACGTAAATCCTTGATCCAAACTACCAGGGTCAGCTTTACAGACAGAAAAGCTAATAAAAAATTTTAGAATTTCAAATAATTTGTACAATAAGAATAATAAAGATCGACGTACTACATTCTCAAATTCTCATGGGCAATCTTACGATGTCAAACTCAAATCTTATTAAATCGATAGCTCCATTCAGCACGTGTCCAGAGGCGAGCGCAAGCAATCATAGTGCTGCACAGTTACTATTCACTCGGACCATATGTTGGAGGACATTCTCAGTAGCACACAAAAAAGATTAGTGTTAAATGAGCTGCTTTGAATGTCTCCAAAACAGTTTCAACGAGAACTCAATGAACCTCCATCAATAACTGACCAAGAAAAAGACTCCATTGTTTCGGAAATAACATATTCTAACTAGAGATGCGCATGCTTACAAGCATTATTGGAATACGCAATATTATGGAATTAAAACTTCGATCTACAATCATCTCGGCTATTAACTTGAATCCCAACGTATTCAAACGAAGCGCCTAATATACGTGTCTGTATTTACTTTGATAGAATCACGAGTCATTTCTCACTTCTACAAATGAAACATGACGACACTATTTAACCGTTTCAGTATTTGCAGTATAGTTCAGTATCCAGAAAAGCAAGAATAATTTCACACAAGATTGCCTTCAATACAGAGAAGTGAGCTTCCATTTTTTGAATACCATAATCAGCGATCAAAACTGTTTAAACTAAACATTCGTATTGTATTGTTTATTCTAACTTAAATTTATTACCTTCCTCAAATCTATGTTTTTTAAAAGAAAATTATCTTCATCATACAATCATTACAACCACCAACAATAAAAAGAATGCTAGGAATTTTATACAGCCATATAGCAGAGTGGTAGTTTGGGGAATTGACAGGTCGTCAGACAGGGCAAGGAAAGTTCGAATTCACAATTTCGAATTTTTTGCAATTTTCTTGAATACAGAGTTTTCCGAAAATGGAACCGGTGCCACTTTCTCTGCAATTCTTTGCTATATCGAAGAAAAGAATTAAAGAAAACAATTGAATCTGTTTGAGAAAACAAGTGTTTAAAATTGTTTAAAAATTGTCTTGGTTTCATTCAAAGTTACGGAAAAATTACTCACAGTTAGTTTGTAAAGGTTGTACATTACCTTTTTTGAAGATCCGTTTTCTATGAACAGATTACTTTAAGGAAAAAATCCTATCTTCATTCTTGTTGTAGAAAGACGACGAAAAATATTTGAACTTTAGCAGTTTTCGAAACATTAGCGAGTTCAACGAAAATGCGATCTATGCATCCGTTACAAATCGTACGAGAAAGTAGATGCAATTAAAGCACTGTTACTTTTATTGTGATTTTAGATTCCAGTAGACTAATAGCCACGGGATGGCACATTAAAAATATTTTTTTAAACGGATTCTAAAATCTTTGAAAACTGTATGTACTTACCCTTATAACCATATATTTCCAGCGACGTATTTTTTCTTTCCTCGTCAAACTTTTGAGTGAAATTTATATTTTCGATAAAAGAAATGTTGTGCCAGCAAACGTCCCAATTCTCAAAACAACTATCTGAAACACAGAAGAAACTAATTATTTGTTATGTAATTGAGATATCAAGGCAAGAATTTTAATACTTATATATATATATATATA